>JAAEAF010000655.1:0-48599 GCA_011037195.1 Triatoma infestans | reverse complement strand
CACTTTACTAAATGATTTTTTCACTTTTTCGCGATTTCTCAAAAATGGCTCCGACGATTTTCCTGCAACTTCATATATAAACTAAACATACAAAAATCTACACTTTTATTTAAAACATTTCTCTGGGAAAATTCATTTAAGGGCACTTTTAAAGGAGGGGTGGGCTTATGTTTTTCTCTAAACTGCTATCATAGTTGATTATACAATTCAATCATCCAATCTGAATTAATTAGAAATATATGATGGCCAAAATTCCGAGTTTCAAGAAAATTAGCAAACCGGAAGTGCGCTTTTACTAAACAGTTTTTCAGTTTTTGACGAATTTCATTAAATTTTGTAAACAAACTATAAAACTGTCAGTTATAATTTTGAGAAGTGGAGTAAGAGAAAGTTGTGTGAGTGTTTCACACCAGATTTTTTTTTTATAGAAATTTGCGGCTCAGCCAGGCTTTTCTGAGGATTTGGGCAGAACTTGTAGCTTATTGTGGGTAACATGCCCATATATTGGTGGCTAAACCATGTATTGTCAATAATGTAGAGTGATTTGGTGATGTTATGAAGGTGTATCATGATGCAATAATGTGATGTATGACGTATCAGGCAGGCATAATTATTTCCACTACATTAGCTTATTCATTAGTCCTATTTTCTCTTTACCGAGTGTATTTCATGGTTTGGCGCCAGAATATGTTGAAACTGTGGTTTCATTAAAAGCTATTGTTTCTATAAGATATTTTGTTTTTCACTTCCATTTCAATGATGCACCTACTGTTCCACCAAATTTATAGCACCATTAAAGATTAAAGACACTCATAATAATAATTTCAAGATTCAATTATTAATTTTTTCGAATTTCAAGAACTCTATCATGTCAAATACACTGGTCAAAAAAAGGTTTGTATATTTCAGGATTTTGTATTTCTGAATCAAATATAATAAACGTTGTTTATCTTATAATAGTGTACAGTTCAAGCAAACAAAAAAACACTTTACTTTAAAGATAGCACATGAGCCAATGTAAAAAAAAAGAAAATTTCGTTATTCAGAAATGTAAACAAAAACTCTTGTAATCCTCAAACCACAAAAGTCGATTTTCTGAGTAATCAGTAATGTGTGTGGCCTCCATGATCCCTGCCACAGGCTTGTAGGCGGTGTGGCATGCTCAATATCACGGTATCCAGTACTCTTGCGGAAGATTATCCCATTCTTTAGCAGGGATAAGGTCTTGCAGAGCTCGTGGTGGTTGGGGACGTTTGGAAATTGCTGTTTTCAGTAATCTTCATTAATCTTCCATTCAATTCAAATAGGAGACGATGGTGGCTAGATCATCCTTTGAATACCACGGCTTTCCAAGAACCTATTCACAGCCTGTGTGCGGTGGGCACGAGCATTGTCGTCCATTAAAGTGAAATCTGCTCCAATGTTAGCTCTAAATCCACGAACAATGGGTCCAAGGACGTTGTTCTCATATTTTTGTGACGTCATATTGACCTGGATGTGGACTAGTGGTGTGCGGCGACCCATCATTATTCCTCCCCAGAAGAGTGCTGAACCACCACCTTGCTGATAGCGTTCAACAATGAAAGCTTCATTTAAACGTTGACCATTTGCCCTCCAGACATGAATATTTCATCTGGATGAAGCGAAGTCGTAACTCATCTGTAAATAACGTTTGGGCCCATTGTTCCCGGGTCCAATTTTCATTGTACATGCTGAAGTCTGTGGCGATATTCGAGGCGTGGTGCCCTGAATGGCCTTCGAGAACTTATTTTTGCATTTTAGAGTCGATTTCGAGCAGTTTGTGTCGACACATTGATTCCTATAGCCGCTGGAAGCTCCCTCCATAAGATGTTGCTCCTAGGTTGTTTCCTAGCGGAAATACAGATGTAACGATCGCAGTGGTTGTTTTGCGAAGTCGACCTATCCTAGGTTTATTAGCTGTGGTGTCTATTGGGATTTCCGCCAATGTCTGGAAACGTCACTTTGATTGCATCGCACCACTTGAGCTACTTCGGCTTGTATCATTTGACCATGTTGCTATTCGAACTCTATCTGCTGCTGAAATCGTGTACCGTGGCATTCCCTATCAACTTACACGCAATCAACAAAAAATTTTTCAACTGCACGCACTCAGCTCAACTTCTCACAACTGATCAAAATCTCTAACAACTAGTGAATGATTGAGCTAACAAAGATTCTGTTTCAAAGGAATCAACATTATTTACCGGACAAAGTTCAGAAATACAAAACCTTGCAATATGCAAATCTTTTTTTAACCTGTATATTCCATATTTTAATACTTGGTTGAAGAAACTAATATATTTCAAAGAGAGATTTTATGGGAAGTTAAAAACTATTTCTTGATGATGATGATAATAATAATAGTAAAAAAAAAATAAGAAAATAATAATTAATATTACAAATATATATATATTAATGAAAACTATTTATGAACATGTTATTACTGCCACTAAAAATGATAGACGTTTTTACATGCTTAATATTATTTATTAAAGCCATTTATTTCTTCTTCTTCTTCTTATTTTTTTGTTTAATTATTATTAAACTATTTGCAAGTTATAATTAAATGATCATCTATAACTATAGTTAGTTATATTATATAAATACCTGTAAAGGTGTTACGAGTTATAATTATTATTACTATAGTTTATTATTTAGAAAGTTAATATTAATATTTTTAATCTTATATATATTTTTTCTCTCCCTCTCCATTATATTTCTTTATCAAAATACCGCTATTATAATCACTTTTTTTTACTGTTTAAGATTTGATTATTCTGTAGCTATTTGTAGTTTAGAATTGTGTAATTACCTACCACACCGTCTAGCTATACTTTGTTAATAATAGAGGTATCTTATTTTTGGTTTCATAGATGACCTTATTTGTTTGTTTACATTTTTTTTTTCTTTCCTGGTTTTATAATTTAGTTTGCTAAAATGTAATTATAATTCTAATTTTGAGGTGGGTGGGTGGGATCTGTCAGTTTTGGAAAAAAGGCCATTATCAAACATTTAATTGGGGAATTAGATCTACTTTTGGAATATGCGGCGCATTAGGAAGCTGTTTCTTTTTTTCCTTTAATTATTTAAAATGGGAGACGCAAAGATGCAGGTGTTATTTCAAAGAAGAATAAACGTAGATTTTCCCAGAAATTTCATTTTATTTTTATTAACTTTAAACAGGCAGAATTCTCTTAATAAAATTTTAATGTTCGCTAAAGTCTCCAAACATCAGATCAAGAGCAAACCTAAGCTTAATTGAAAGGGTCATTCAGTTGGCAAGATAAAGTACTATAAATCAAAGAATAACTTTATAATAAGGAATAGTGATACTTTCAGTGACAAGTTGATATCCCTGTCATCAGCTGCTTGACTGTTGTTTTAGCGCTCCTGCTCTCTATTATTCATACCAAACGAAGGCAAGTTCTCTAGGGTTCTGCATTTCAGTGATGACTTCTGGTTATAGTGGGTTGGTCTAAACCATCTGAAATTTATTGCCGAATGTTTAAGCAATAATATTGTAAGTTGTAAGTTGTGTGGATTTCTACTAGAGGATTGATACGCTCAAAATTTGCCAAACAGTTTTTCCTGATTTGCAACGTGTTGGACGAATCCAAGTTTCCTACTTCATCACTTCAATATCATATCGTTGCTTCTATAATCTCATATATAAAAGGGGGATGCTTTAAAATAAAGTGTTGCCTGCTGTCCAGAAAAAGAGATGTGGTTGCAGAAGAAAGGAGAACTCATTACTCCCGGACAATGCTTGCCAACATAATGCCTAATCAATGTCTGAAAAATTAGGTTAAGAAGTTTGGCCACAGTCCATATCTCCATCACTTGATTTTAATTTTTTTTTTGGATCACCTTAAGTCGTGGAGTCCTAGTTTCACTGCAGAAGAAGAGGTGAAAATAAACGAACAAAATAGAGTCATATCTCAAGGCAAAGAATTTATTACTGCCTCGATAAAAAAAAAAAAAAAACACTAGTAGAGAGATGGGACAAGTTTATAAATATATTTTGGAGGGTTATGTCGAAAAATTGTAAGTTGATTCACTCCAATCAAAACTGTAATCATGAATGTCTTTACTCTCTTATTATCCCAGTGCGGACGTTTGGAAACGTTTTGTACTTACTCTGAATTTATTTTTTTATATTTTACTGTTCTGTTTTACGTATTATGAATTCCATTCAATGATGCCTTTTTTTCTCTGTTAGGTATCCGAATTCTTAGAGCTAACGGTGAGGTACCTACTACAAGCTTGTAAATAAATGAATAAATAATTTAATTAAAATAAGATGCATGTGTCCAACAATCATTTTAACATAAAAAAAAGTAATTATAAATTGATCCATGACAAATAACTTGTTTACTCTTTAACCTTTTTTTAAACAAAATTTGTTAAATAGATTCATTTTGAAAATTTATATTTTAATTTTTGTGTTTCTTTTTAATTTAATAAAAATCTGTTTTAATTTTATTCTACCTTAATTTGGTAATAATTTATTCCAGTAAGATAGCTATAATTAATTAAATACATTAAAATCAAAACCTATTCTGCTATAAAATTAAACTTAATAAATTATAATTTCAATATACATATTTAAAAAAAAAAGATTGGTAATGTGATGCTTTTACTCCTATTAAAACTATTAAAAAGTTATAGTTTAGGAACAGTTTGATTTATATTGATAATCTTTTAGTTAAATCGTCTTTCCAGGTAAATCTTCGGCTGCATAATTACATCAGCTATTTTTGTGTGTAATACAGAGGTTTTTTTTTTATATAAACTTTATTCAGGTTCTACAGTATAGTAAATATGAAATCCAATTAAATAATACTAGTAACCTTAAAATGGTGGTTAGCCAAGCCACAGATCCCACTGAGCCTTACTAAATTGGAACCGTTTTGGAGAAAATTTGGTCAACTCAGAAATCTGAAGGCGCACTTCCAGTTTTTTCAATGCTTCGAATTCTAGCATTCCTTTATATGAAACATAATGTTATAAGGAAGTGAGAGCAATACATTGTACCGAATTGGCACTTTAGAAGAAAGCTTAACGTTGCGCAGTTCCTCCAGAACTTGAAAAGTTCAATTTTCCAGGAAAAGTTTTTCTGATAGAAGTGACGTTCTAACTTAATCTGGAGCTTGTGACAAGAAGACGCACTTAGACCACCAATGGTCATTGGGGCCCCCGAATACATTTCATATTTACCCTAGATTATTTAAAAATGATAAAGCTGAGGCGAGAGATGTTGTCGATCCCAGATTCGGCGTCAAATTACAATTTGCCAAACATCAGGAATCACATAATGTTTGTAACGTTGTTTCACATTTCTTACAAAGTGTTTTCACAACAAGACCTATGCTGTAGTTATTTCCTTAAAAAGAAGCTGATCAAGTGATCCTCCTTAGCTGTTCTTTTTACCAGGGAAAGTCTAGTCTTTAGTGGACGCTCCGGGAAAGTATTGAAGTGCTCCTGACCTACATTATTCTCTATTAGAGAGTGAATACTTCCATGTGGGTCATTTTCCAATGGCTTCAGGGACGATGCATGGAGATGTCGCAAAAAAGGTTCTGAGCGGTGGAAGACAACAAGACCTCTTCTTTGCCAATCTGTCGGCCTCTTCGTTTTCTTGAATGCCTCTCTCTGTGCTCCAATATCGAGCTTAGCTTAACCATGGAAGGGTGGTACCCCAGGGTCTCAAGCTCTTGCGATTTGACGCAGTTCATTTCCAAAGCTTGTAGTGCGGTCTGACTGGCTAAACATATTGCAGTTCTTCTACTCTTTAGGGCCATATTTCTAAGATTCTGAATGTAGCTTAAAATAGCAAAGATTTCCATCAGAAAGGCTGAAAGTGAAAGAAAATCGTGAAACAAAAAATACAATAAAATCACTTCCGGTTGACGATTATTGAAACCTTAGTTTTGATCCTATCGTAGAACTTAAACAACACACACGCAATATATATACATAAAAAACCAACTCTAAGTGTTGCATTCTTTGGTCATCTCTGCAGGTAGATGGCATTTACCAGTGCAAGTTAAGTGATATTCTAATAATTTGAATTGGATAACCCACAGGGCCGCCAAGATGACTAAAAAAGCGCTAGTTCATTGCCACTATTCACGTCTTTAGCCAAAAGTTAACTTAGGCATGAGTAGATAAGTGCCTCTTCATCATCTAGGCGTTCTATAAGAGAGGACAGATGTCTAATCTATAAGCTAAGAAATTCCAGGTTTTGTATGGAAAATTTCCATTTGTTGGCACTCGAATGCTTCAGAGTTTTTTGATTTAAAAATCAGACAATGCCCTATTTTTTTGTAGTATGAAATTTATGGTCTTTAATACGGAGTAGGGATAAAAATTTAAGCAAACTTACCTTGAAACTTAAGATATTTATTGACTATCACATAGAGGAAACATGGTTATTGGTCCTTGTAGTTAAATATCTGTTAATCTTAATAATTACCAACAATTATAGGAATGCACCTGTCCAGTGTGGCACACCTAATTTACTATAACATTGTATCAAGTGTTGTTGTCCACAATGATATCTAAGGTGTGGCGGTCTTGACAATAGAAGGAGTTTTAGTGGACTCCAAAACACGATTGGAGAGACTGGCTCCCTCTACATCTTGTTGTTACTTATTACTTTTTGTTACTGGCATATATATGTATAACATGATATATGGTTTCTTGTTGTCTTGTGACATTGTGTTCACACAGTATTCTGACAGCTACAACAACACTTCTGAAAACATGACCTCCTGTTTAATGTGTAAAATGGAGAGAGAGACCTTGCCGTATTGTCTCCTCCTCCACCTCCTCTCTGTATAATGATATCTACCACTCGTCCACTCCACATTCACCATCACTAACATCCACTCAGTGTTCATATAATATTTTTCCATACCCTTATTATCATATTTGTACCTCCCACGTAACAACAGTATTAAATCTTTTCTTCTTACAGCTCCTTTATAATAATACAACTTTACTTATTTGTTTGTGTTATATTTATATACATATATATAGGTTAGGATTTAGTACAACATAGTCTTACTTTATTTTATCACCTTCATAGTATATATAAATTCAACAGCTTTAAAGTACAAATTTTGAAATCACTCTCATATGAAGGGATTAAAAGTGGGAATTAATAAAACAAATTTTAGAATTCATTCCTTCTTCTAAAACATTTGCTTGGCTCTATTGTACTTTTTCAACCTCTTTCGCTACTTTTTTTCTTTCTTGCTTTTTCTGTTCCTGAAAAAGTTTGTATCCTTAACCATAACGTCGGAGTACATCTGGATGTTGCACGAAAAACAAACAAACAATCAAAAATCTGATGAGAAATATTCTCACACAACTTTCTCTTGCGGCAATTATCATAATTTTAATGTGCAAATATTCTTTAAATTTACTACATTTGGTTATTAACTATTTACGACACACATAGATTTAGAGCGCTATGTATTACACACATTGGTTTTATAATCAGGTTAAATGTTATTGCAGACTATATAACAATGTATAATTTTAGAGTTCATTAGCAAAGCTAATATAATTCATACCTCATAGCCAAAAGTAATTATTAAAATCAACTGCGTTACGTCAAATTTTTGTAGATTTCTGTAGGAGTTGGTTGATAATAAGTCTGACTAAGAAATATACTTCAACTAAATGGCACTTATTTTTAATGAATTCTGTCTTATTAATGTTAAAAGCCATGATGGATTACACTGCTTTTTTTTTTCTTTTTATTTTTTAAAAACAAACTCTGAAGAGGAGAAACTCTAAATCTCTTCGCATTTTTTGTTTATATTTTTATTTATATAAACGTTCTTCTTTCAGTGTTAGACAGGGTGGCACAAATGTGTTTAGAGAGGGGCCAAATGCACTATAAATTAGAAAGTCTGTTTTGGATCTTTTATATGTCTATTGTATCTTGCATATATATATATATATATAGAGTCCTTAGTTTCTAACAAATGACCAAAGGTTTGAAGGCTCCTTTAGTGAACGCAACTACCTACTACGCATGTAAGTCTTGTGATTAGTAATAATGATGTCTCAAGTGAGGCCAACAAAAGGATCCTGGTAGTACTATGGGCTTAATGAAAAATAAGCTGGACAATTAAACTGAGGATGTGTAAAATCCTTATTTGCCCAGTCCTGGTGTATGAGATGCTGGATAAGATCTACGGTCCAATATGTGAGAGCACAATTTGACGACCTAGGACCAATAGGGAACTGGTATGCCTTGATGAAGAGCCGAATATTACAATTTTTTATAAAACTTAATAGATTGAGAAAAGCCAATAGGAGATTCACTTTAGGCTCCTATAGGAAATTCTCGAACGGCAGAAAAAGGAAGGTCGGAAGAACAAAGTGGTTCGACTGTGAGGGTGCCACATAGTTCCTATGCCTTAGAATATGGATGGAGACTGCGAGAGAGCAAGACGACTGGCGGAGTAAGATCGAGGTGGCCAAGACCCGGACAGTCTGGGTTGTAGTGCCAATGTTGTTGATAATAATGATATATATATAGTCCTTAATATGTACAAAAATAAGGGAAGACATCAGTCAATGGTAGCGCGCTGGACTAACAACGCGGAGGTTTCGGGTTCGAGTCCAGCAGGCTGCACTTAGATTTTCTCTTCCTTGCAGCCTCTCAATTCACTGCCCGGGAGAAGGCACCGTGGGGCACAGTAGATCTTTCAGTTCGCAGTACAGTACTCTCTGCAACAATCTACATCTTCATGTACTAAAATATAGGTCTAAATGAGTGGATGAAGTCCTGAACTAGAGTTTTGTCTAGGTATGATAAACCAAGTACTTACATACATCAGTAGCTCAGCTGACCGTATAATATGTAAAAATTAAGCTTGACAAAGCAAGTGCTAACCATTTATTGTTAGACCAAACCATTGAAGAAGTTGGTACTCCAATAAACCCTGCAAGGAACGTCATGTTTCAAGAGGATTTAAATTGTGGAAGATTTACAAGAAAAAGAAAATGTATATTACATTCACTAAACACATTAATTTAAAATTCTGTTATTTCATAAGATGGCTTGTGATTTCCTTTCTATGATAATGTTTCCTTTCTGTGATTTTCTTGATAATGTTTGAATTTCCTTTCTATAGAAACTGTTAGTTTACTATTCCTTCCTATTAGTAGAACATATATATATACGAGTATATATATATTCCCCGTCCATTCAAAACTGAAGATCTTAATCTTGGTGTGGTGCTGCTAGTTTGACCTCGTGTGTGATTTCTTCTAACATAACGGCATTATATTACACTTAATAATAATAATAATAATAAAATAATAATAACAACATATAACCATAAAAAAAAACAACAGCATAGAGACATGGCTATTGTATTTTGTATGTAAAAATCATTATATCTGATTTGAAATATTTAAGTGAAGTTTGTTTATTATAGCATATCTATATTGTATTTATAATAATCATAATTAGATATTAATTCCGTATACATAATATTCATTGTTTAAGACAGTTCATTGCCATATAATATGTATAAAATGCATTTAAATAATAAACATTTATCATTTTATTTAACAATGAAACAAATTAAATGACCATAAAAAAAGATAAATATAGTTATAATTTAGGATGAAGAATGTAAAAATTAAAAAGCAATTTTTTGACGAATGATATTACCATTTTTCTTAAATACTGTCTCACTCTTTATAATGATTATATATGTATTGTTTTTTATTTTCAGAAAGAAGATGAAATTAGTAAAGAGGTGAAGTTGACATCAAGAGAGAGGAGATTTTTAAAATTTGCCACTATAGAGTATGACGGACAGATTTATATGACACCCGAAGATTTTCTCCAGTCTTTTGTACATCAGAATCCTGAACGTAAGTTTTTTTTTTTTTTTAATTTAAGGCGCGTCAACATCTATGGTCACTGGCGCCCGGAGTCTTGTCAGTGCATTGCCGGCCTCCGAGCAGTGTTCTCTCGTTACAGACAACACTGCCCATCACCGGACAGTGAGCTGTAGAGGCTCCTAGGAAGAAAAATCTGGTGTGAAACACTCACATAACTTTCTCTTACTCCAGTTTTCAAAATGTAATTGAAAATTTGATGGTTTGTTGAACATTCCAAGTATGATATTTTAGTTAAAATAATTTTAAAATGGTTTCCAAAAAGTCAGATCTTAAAATTATAATGAGATGTTTATATGGCAATGGCCAGAGCTGTTATTTAAAGAAAAAAGAATTCTTTGTTGCTCTATGTTTCGTGTACTATTGGTGCCCTTCTTCAGGAGCTCTTTAGGCTAGAAGAAGAGAGTACGTTGAGAACTTGAGAAGAGATCTCTATTCAAAATCTCAACGTTCTCAACGTACACTCCTCTCCTACCTAAAGAGCTCCTGAAGAAGGGCACCAATAGTACACGAAACATAGAGCAACAAAGAATTCTTTTTTCTTTAAAAAAAACTCATCTGGCCATTGCCGTATAAACATCTCATTTTAGTTATTCTAATTTTCTTTTTCCATTTTATGAAGTCAGATATCTAAAATTTATAATATTAAAATTTATCCATTATCTTTTTAGTACTTTACAAGTGATTACTTTTTCTTAAAAGGTAGTAGGAATAAGAGGAAGTATTGCGATCGGATAAAATTTTCGATATCGAGTTTTCACTGGAAATACATGTTTTGGGTCCCTAAGTACGAAAAAGTTGTTTTTAGATATTAGAGTACTCTCTTCTCTCTCTCTCACACACACACACACATATATGTGTGTGCGCGTGTTTTTTTCAGCATAACTTGTAGAAAATTGTAGAAAGTTACAATTGTTATTTCGGTTACATTCTACCAGAGGACCCAACAAGAAACTTTTGGTCCAAATCTGTCAACGGATTGGATTTTCAGATTTTTCAATTTTCTTGAAAATGGCTCCTACAATTTCTTAAAATATGCTGCATCAACTGCACATATAAAGAGTGTAGTGGAGTTTTTGTGGTGCTGGACAAAGAAATGTAGAAGAGAAAAGCATACCGATTGAACAGTGATGTATTAACTAAAGCGGTCCCTACACGGTTAGTAATATTGTCAATATTGGTATTGACAATATAATCATCAATACTCGTGCTAACCGGTCTCAATACTTCATTACCTTACACGATCAATATTTTTGTCAATAACTTTGCTCAGTACTTATTACTTCTGCCACTAGGAGAATGAATCTACGTGGTTTTACTCGGTTTTTTCCCTTCCAAAAAATGAATAATCTACAAAAGCTTGCGTAGCTATTATTTTGGCGTTTGGCACTACTCGTCAAGTAAAACGCAAACACTGGATGAAAGAATGGTTGAAGAAGAGTGATGAATATTCTCATTTAGTACTTTTGAAGGAAATCTGCCTCTGCGATGTTGAAGATTTCAAGAACTACTTTCGAATGGGTGAACCTACGTTTAACAAACTGTTACAGATGGTTGAACCATTTTTGAAAAGACAGGACAGAAATATGAGAGAAAGTGTAAGTGTTAGGGAAAGATTAGCCTTAACCCTGAGGTACTTGGCCATGGGAAGAAATTTTGAAGCCTTGAAGTTTTCAGTCATAATGTCCCCAACAACTATCAGCAAAGCTGTAATAGACACCTATGAAACCTTTATATATGTCCTACAAGACTTTGAAAAAATTACAATCACCTTTAAAAAATGTATTATTGAAGTGTAATTTTAATACACAAATCTTTCCCAAGAACCTCCACTGGATCGTGTTTTGAACTGAACTGTAATGAAGGGACTATTTAATTGACTATATGAAATGTATGTTAATCAGGAAAATAAGATTAAAAAATTACAATCATCTTTAAAAAATGTATGATTGAAGTTTTATTCTAATACACAAATCTTTCCAAAGTACTTTTGTAAGGTGTTGTATCACTGTTGTTGAGGTTAGTTTCAACGTTGTATAAAACTACTGAACTGAGTATTGATGGAAATATTAGTGCCGCCCCTATACGTTCAATATTATTGTCAATACGCTAGGTATTGTCAATATTATTGACTGTGTAGAGGCCGCTTTAGAAACAGAGATTGCATTGACTTCATATAACGAACTGATATAAAAAAGTAGTAGCATGAGTAGAAATGAAGATTGAACTGCAGAGTGTTGGTGATGGCTTTCTGAAGGCTGTATTTACAAAACTCTATTGCAGTCTCCAGCTAGCCCTTAAAAATGCTTGTAGAAAACTTCCCCTACTTCTCCTCCTAAATCCCTTTAAAGGTTGAGGTAGGCGGATCTTGAACTCTCCTAGCTTGTGATAGAGAGATACAATATGTCTCATGTTGCGTGACGGATAACGTAACAATGGCGGATTGCCAAGAATTTTTTGTTATAGGCAAGATGTGCTATCAGCAATCCATTAAAAAGAGACACAATCCTTTTTTTGAAACATTTTTCCAGGAAAATTCATGTTAGCGGGGTTTTGGGTGTTAGACTTTCCTCCAATGTGCCATTTCTGTATATTATACAGTGTTATCATCTGTATAATTATTACTAAGAATTAAATATGTGGCCAAAATTCCGAGTTTCAAGAAAATCAGGTTGATTGAAATTACGATTTTACTGAATGGTTTTCTTGATTTAGATAGCATTGAGTTTCTTTAAACAAGGTTTAATTTTTTTTTTTTTTTTTTTTTTTAAGGCGTCTAAACATCTGTGGTCATTTGCGCCCGGAGCCTACTCAGTGCACTGCCGGCCTCCGGACCGTGTTCTCCCGTTACAGACAACACTGTCCATCACCGGACAGTGAGCTGTAGAGGCTCCTAGGAAGAGAAAATCTAAGGGTAGCACGGTAGCACGGGTAGAAAATTAAGAGAGTACATTGAACCCAGCTCTTGTTTATACTTAAGCTTATCCCTACCGCACCTATTATATCTAATATATCTTATACTATTTTCGGATACTAGCTAAAGGTTCATCAACGTTGTTCCGAGAGTTAAAAGCAGTAAACCTCTTGTTATGGAGCAGCAATATTCTAAATAGTAGCAAAAAGATAATATTTAGCCTGGTACAAAGTATACTACTACTTGCGGCCGAGACTTGGACCTTGAATAAGGCATGAAGGAAAAAGCTTCTAGCCACGGAGATGGATTAGGGAGAAGGGCAGCGCGAATGTCAAGGCTTGAAAGGGTAAGAAACGAAGAAATAAGAAAGAAAGTAAATGTTGCAAAAAATTTGCTGCAGAAGGGGGAGGAAAAGAGTACATGGAACGGCCATGTAAAAAGAATGGAAGATGGAAGAATGGCTAAAGAGATCCTAGGCTAGGAAGCCGAGAGAAGAAGAAGGGGCAGACCCAAAGAAAAATGGATAGATGGCGTCCGAGAAAGCATACACGGTTACGGCTTGAAGAAGAGGATAGATCCAACTGGAGGCTGAAATTAAGAAATATTTGGTTGAGTTGTTCCTCGGCATTGTGGAACTAAAAAAAAAAAAAAAAAGTCGGCATCTATCAGACACTTGTCTTCTATAAACGCCTTAGCTTACTATTTGGCACTGTGAGTTTCCCATCTCCTATTCGCGGTGCCATCCACTCCTACTTATGAGTTTAATTTTTACTTATAGAAAAGCAGTTTAGTAGAACATGCTTGCTATTATTCAAGTACCGAGGCATCTTAGTTCCATATTTACGATTTGTAAATATTTACTTTTTCTAGGTTGTGTTTGTTTTTTATTTATAATGCTTATTTGTTTTATATCTATGTTTTAGCTATGAGAAAAAGAAGAAAATTGAATAAAAAGGAACTAGACGAGATCCGTAAAGCTACTCCGCCATTATCTAAAGGTTCATCGAAGATGTTCAGAGAGTTAAAAGATAAAGGTAAGGAAAATATTGCTCATACCTTATGCTGTTGTGCGAAAAATATAATACAAAACAAAATTAAGAATTAAATGGAAAAATTGTTTATGTTTAGGAATCATTTCATATACTGAATACCTTTTCTTATTATCAATATTAACAAGTAAGTAAATTTTTAATTTTCAATACAAATAATTGAATGCAATCAATAAAACTGTTATTAATATTCATTTTATTTTATGTCTTGTAGAACCGTTATCAGGATTTAGAATTGCTTTTAACATGTTCGATACAGATGGCAATGAGAGAGTGGATAAAAATGAATTTCTAGTTGTAAGTGAATTATGAATTTTCTATCTGCCATTACAGTCTGCTAGTAGATTTTAAAATGGTAATGATTTTAATTTTTTGTTTTTTTGTTTGTTAATTATTAGTTGGACATTATTAAAATGCCACCTTGATATTATTTGCACCTAAAATCATGATGCCGTCTCTCTATGACTAAGAATATTGTATTTTTTAATTTTCCATATGGCCTCTTAATTCTTTTCTTTTACTTTTTATTTAAATTTTACTTTGCGTAGGCTAACCAATTAGAACTATTCAAATATGAGGTAACTTTGTTAATTATATTATTTTCGGATAATATTTAATTTTCTATTTTTTTAATTTATTGATTTTTTTTTTTTCTTCTTTTTATTTTACAATTATTGTCCACATTTTTTAACAGCTTCAACGAATATTCACAAAGCAGAAACATCCAGACGCCAGTGAACAAAAATTAGTAGTGAGTTAGTTGTGTGTCTATAATTTTTAATGTAATATTACTTGCAGATTTTGTTGTGATTAATTAACCAAATATTCACTTCACCTTCACATCATTTTGTTTCTAATTAAATGAGTAATGGGTTCATCAAAACTTCATTTAATACTTTTTAAAAAATTATAATAATAACTTAGTTTCTATCGCTTAAATATTTTTATTGCATTCGTTTTTTTACTATATTTTTGTTTTATTTTATTTTACTATATTAAATTTATTTTGTATTTATTTATTTATTATATTAATCACAATCATTCATGTGGGAACTTTCTAAAAATACAATATTCCATTCATACATATTTTTTAACAAAATATTTTGGTGGTCTGTGCTTAAAGTATGTTTGTTTTAAAATATCACAATATTACCATTCAAGTGTGCAATAGAAAGCTTGCCTTATTTTTATTGTACTGATTCAAGCACTGTGTTCTTGTAATAAAGATGCTTTCAGAATATTTGGTGCTTTAAATTATTATATAATAATCATTTTTGTGGTCTTTTGAATCATCTTTTCATAATGTTCTTGCTGCTTGAAAATCCTTATCTTTACTTTTTTCTGTATGTGATGTATATTCCATATTATTCTATTATTTGTTGAAATTCATTTTCAAAGAAATTCAAAGAAAATCTACTCCATTTTTAAATTGTAATTCCTTAAATGGACAATTGTAATTCCTATAAATGATTTTTCTATTTTTATTTTTTATTGAGAATTTCGGAGAAACTCTTCTCTTTTTTTCAGAATTTGTTTTCATTAAAAATATTCGTTGTTTTAGAAAGTAATTAATTATTTCAAGAAAAACAAAAAGGAAATCTTTTATCTAAATTACATGACCTCAAGGAAATATGCTTTAGCTTATCTCTTGTTATCCTTTAATTAACTTTTTTACTTTCTCTAATTATTTCAGAATTTAGCAACCGTTTTGCTCCTTGAAGTAAGCAAATAAATGCAATTTAGTAAATGTTGCTTCAATAAATAAATACTATGATTCATTCTGCTAACACATTCTACACAGCAAATTTATATGCTTCTTATTTCTTCTCTTTATCGCATTGAGTTTAAAATGTAATTAATCCGATAATTGCGAATAACAACCAGTTATTATGTGATTTAACTATTCAGAAGGATTAATATTAATTTTTTACAGATTATTAAATTAGCCTGCGGGTTATTCATATACCTCAGTATTAGTTTAATTATCTCTTTGCTAAACAGAAAACAGTGATTTCATTTTATCTGCTAAGAAGAAAATAAACCATATCAATTACAAATTATAATGGTATTTATAATTTCCCAAGGGAATGGTAAATTTGTAAACAGAAAAATTATTTCTTTAAACTAAACAGCATCAGTTAAGAATCACAATATTCCTTTATAAATGCTTAGATTAAAACTTCATAATATTCATCTAATGATTATTACAGTTTCCTTAAATCTAAACTTTCCAAAATTTTCTCCATGATTTTTTTTTGTTTATTATGTAAATTGGGAATTATTGAATAACAGCTGGTAAACTTAATACATTGTAAGAAATTAATTACATTAATCAATTTACGTTGAATATTTTGCAAAATTGCTGACTATTCACTTTTCACAACATGATATTCACAATTCATTCTAGCAGCACCAAATAAGGGTATCCATCACATATTGCTAACTTTTATTCAAGGATTTTCAATTAAAGAATATGAATCTCTCTAATCTAGAAGACATCGAAAACCTAATGAAAAATATTTTTAAAGAAAAAAGTTGGTTTGGGTCAACAGAAATCTTCATTCAGTTTCAGTTGCAGATCAGAAAATGATTTTTTCTACTTCTTATTCAATCGAAATTAGTAGTAGAACTAATACCTTTTAGAAATAATATGCATTTCTTTTCATGGAAAATGAGTTTATCGACTACAAAGTAATTGGCAGGTATTGTCAATAAATATGTCTGTGTTTCTGATCAAGATTATTATTCTCAGATAAGAAACCAACTCATTGGTGTGAATATTAATTAATTTTCTTTTCCGTTAGTAGGAGGAGGAGGAGCTTACTTTATGGATTATGAAGTATATAATTAAAAATTCTAAAATCATATATGTTTCTTGATTAAAAGCAATTGGTCAAAAAGAGAAACATGTTTAGAAAATTACCAGGAATATTCGACAAATATTGAATATTAGATTGAATTTTAAATAATGAAAACCATTAATTATCTCACACCAAGGCATGTTTGCAATAACAATAACCTATCTCTTCGCCATAAATCATTGAAACATTAATAGTACTTATTATGAAAATATTCTGATTAAAACAAATATTTAATTAATAATTTTATACTTTCCTATTGATTTATATTATTGTTTTATGTTGATGGACACCCTCACTTTTACTATTTATGTCTTTTTTTTTTTTGCTTTTACATCAGCATGTCTTCAATCATTTTTACAACATTTTTTTTTTACTCAACTCTATGATTTGTCATAACTTGGGTTTTGATTATATATTTTTTATTGATTTTATTTCTTGATAATTTCTTTTAATAAATAATGATTGAATATGTTTTTAAAAGATTGTTTCATGTATTACGTTGTTCTGGTGAATAATTTAGAAAATTTTGGTTCTTATAATAGTCAAATATTAGCCAATGAAGGCTTTGTACACCTTTCCTTCTTATTTAGTAAAGATTCCTCTATGATTTTCGAATATTTTTTTTTGTTACAAGAGGATAATATATTTCTTAGAAGAACAAATAATTATTCAAAATATAATGAAAGCTATAATAAACCAAACAATATAATCAAAGTTATTTAATCAAAACCTTTGTTACATGAATTGTTATTATAAAGATTCTATTTTCTTTGAACGCTATTATAATTGTTAAATTATCAATGTCATAGTACTCCCCGATTTCATCTTACTTTAGGTCTTTATCACTATAAACGTCAGAATTGAGTAGAAAGACAATTAGGCACCCTGGTATGGCAGACAGGTTCTCTCACCAAATCTGAGAAATCGCGCACTACCTTAATGCTCATATTACATAAAAGATGAATTCTTATCACATATTAGGACATCGTGGATCCGCAATAAGTCCCATACTTTCTCCATAGTAGGCCAGAGACCCTCCTTAGCTTAGCTACCGCCTTTTCAAACAAATACATGTGTGAGAGAATAATGGGCACTTTCAGGAATATCTTTGAGTGCTCTTTTCTTCTCCAAGTTTTTTTTTTTATGGGTCTTAACTAACTTCAAGGGTTCCGTAGGTGATGCCGCAGAATCTTGTTGACAGAGTATTGAAATAAATAAATAAATAATGTGAGAACTGCTACTTGGGAAAATCGTATGGTACAGTTTTGAGCTCAACACCATTGTCTAAATTAAGTAATTCTTTCTAAGGTTGTAACTTGATGATTTCAGAGCTAAAATCCATTTATGGGCAAGTTCACTGGCATTTCAGTGGTTGTGATTACCATTCTAGAAGTATTATAAGTAATAATTAAGTACTTTTTGGAAATAATGGCTTGAGAACCTTGTTCTCTGCTGCTTAGCATTTCTTTGTTGAATTGAAAATAGCATCTGAATGTGTAAATTTTTCTTCATATTCCTTGATAATGTAATTTTCGAGCTTAGAAGACAAAATATAAACATCCGTCCAACCTTTTTAATTGATTAAACAATTCAGTCTACTGTTTTAAAGAATTAATACATTTTGTGAAATCAAGATGGAGAAAGTGTTCAGCCACGCATGGAAGGATAAAAGAGGGCTTGAAGTTGAAGGAGATATGCTGACGTTACAAGGATCAGTTGCAGAAGACTTTATTGATGATGACCAAGGACTACAGCGAAGACATATGGTTGATACAACACTCACTGTACACTTCTTTGGCGAACATGGAAAGGATGAATTACGCTATGAGGGCTTTCGAAGGTAATATTTTTATTTAAAAAATATAATAGCTTCAAAATAAAAAAAATAAAGGAACAAATTAATTCACTGTCTAATTTCAGATTCATGGATGACTTACAAACAGAAGTATTGGAACTTGAATTTCATGAATACTCTAAGGGAAAACATACTATTAGTGAATCAGATTTTGCCAGAATTCTTTTGAGATATACTCATTTGGATCCTGATGTGTACGTATCTAATTTCTGTTTGAATATTTAATGATGAAAGAATAATAATGTTTCAGGTAAGAGATCTATGCTATTATTGCTGTTATAAATCAAGATTTGATGCATTTATGAATTTATTTTAAAAGCTTTATAAGAAACTTCTAAATATCATAAAAAATGTCTATTTAGAATTTTCTTAGTATCGTGGTAAATCGAAAATATTCACAAAAATATTGTGAATTCTATTATTTCATCAGCATTATAATGTTACCATTGTGATCGGGGTATAGGATCAAACCTGTCTTCGATATTCGATTTAATATCGAATAAGTCATAAGTATAATAATTATTAAACATCAATGATTATTTTATTAATTTCCACTATCTTGAATGCTTAATATTTTATCTTGCTTAGGCAGTATTATAAAAGGTCTGCAGTTTGCAACGTTTTAAACATTGTCAGAATACCATCTCAAAAATTGCAGAAGTTACAATCATATCAAATCAGTCCTTTAAGTTCTTCATTATACTGCTCGTACTAACCCATTAAACAATATTCCTATTTATTTTCAGTTTACTAGAATAATACTTTACTGTTTTTAAATGTTAGGCATGAAATGCACCTAGAGCGACTGGTAGGAAGATTAAAAACATTACCAGGCATTACATTTGATGAATTTAAAGTTTTCTGTCAATTTTTAAATAATTTAGAAGATTTTACAATTGCCATGAGAATGTATACTTTGGCAGATCATCCTATTTCTAAAGGTAATTCATTTTTTTTAATTGTTACATGCTCTTTTACTATTGTCAATTGTTACTATTATTAGTTTTTTAACATGTTTTATTCATGAATTTTTCAGTATTTATTTTTTTGCATTAATTGGGAAAGTGTTCATCCTTTTAGTTTATTCAACAAGATGTTATACCAACATTGCTGTAACAAGTTGACGTTTCAATATTTATTCTCAATTATTTGAGAAATCTTGATAAAGACAGTGGAACCATTGGAGCGTTTCCTGAGGAAAATTATTGACGAATCGGGCTTTACTAGTTACTATTTAATCAGTCTTTTAACAGCCCAGTTCATTTGAAAATGTTCATTTTTTTGGGCTTATTGTTTATTCACATTTATTTGTTCTATAATCAGAATTATCTACAATTTGTATAAACAGATAGAAACACTCTGAACTTCTTCAGATAAAATTTCAAGTGTTTTTTAACATATTTGATAGGGGGTTAATGATTTAAGTTATTTTGTGTACGTTTGAACTTGAGAATGTTTGTTACCATGAAAGTATACAAATAGTATAATATGTACATATAGAACGATTTATTCAATCAAACCTAGTATTTCAAATATACCTTTGACAAGTGAAGTTTTAAGAGTTTTTAATGAATTTATATCAAATATTTGAGAAGCGTTCAATGATCTATCTATAGATTTGTTGAAATTTTACTATACCAATATTTCAGCAGTTACTACTTTCTAATAAATTTAAGCATGAATTTTATGCACCTTTCTTTTTTTTTTTTTAGAAGAGTTTCATAGAGCAGTAATGATTTGTACAGGAACAAGTTTAAGTAAACATCTAGTCCATACAGTATTCGCAATATTCGATGAAGATGGTGATGGACAACTCAGTTATCGAGAATTTATTGCCATAATGAAAGATAGACTCCATCGAGGCTTTAAGGTATATATATATATATTTTTTTTCTTTATTGAATTTGCACCTGCAAGTGCAATTGTTCCTGCAACAAGTAAATAGTCTGACTGACTAGAATGACATCAGAAGAGTTTCCACCCTGTGGTGGCTCTCCAAAAGGAATATATTTATATTTGTTTGTTTTTTTCTTAATTATTGCTTTATTATTTTTAATAATAGAATTTTATAAATTTTAACTTTCTCAATTCTTGGATTTAGCATCTTTCATATTTATTATGTTTGAGATTTTCATATAATAATAGAAACGGTGCAAAATTGTTTTCTTATATATTGTATTCTGGCAAGGCAAGTGTTATTGTTCATTCTAACATGCATCATATGATGCTTTTAAATCTTAAAAAGGTCTCATCTTGATAGAATGTCAAAGCTTCCAACATTATTACAGCGTTATGTTGCTTACTAGGAAAGACTAGATACCAAATGGATAGATAGAAGAAGTGAAGTGCGATCTATTTTGAGAAAAGAGGTCACTTGGTGACTGGACCACTATTTTCTAGGCTGAAGTTTATGCTATTCTTTGCTGCAACTCTAATTTTATAGATATTTATATTTGCTCGGTTAATCAGGCACTGAGTTGTTATGCCTTCGCCTCCAAAATGGTACTAGAATATTCTAATAGGCTGGAAGAGCTATTTTTCTCCAAGGATGCTTTTTTCCAGCCTGGGTATCATCAGATGATACAGGAATCTTGGAGAAATATGAGGTGGATAAGTTGGCCAAATTTGGCACCTTCTGCCCTTCATTCTTCCCAAACCTGCTGCTCCATGTTTTCTGTAATGGGAGAATAACTAACCGGAGAATCGCATTGACCGGACACTTAAGACCTTAATTAATTTAATTGAAGTTGATTTTTAAAAGCCATTGTACGGAGAAAAATAAACCAGTATAATGATAATTATAGAATATTTCCTAATGTTGTGTATATTTAAATTTGAAAAAGTACCTATTAATGGGCGCTGATTTTTTTTTTTTAATTAGAGTACCAATTAGATTACCAATTAAATGCTCATAATTTTTTTCTCATGCTTTAGGCTATACTCATTATTTATTCTATTCATCAAATAATTCATTTCCTTAGATGTGGAGAGAGAGAGAGAGAATACCTATTCTAGCCAAATTCGATGCCAACTAAAAGTTTGTGTAGTCCTAATTCACATATGTATTTAAATATAATCGATTAAATTTCACGTTTAGAACTGTGCAAGACGTTTCTATTCTATTAGCCTCCAGATTTTCATAACTAAGTTCCTATATACCAAAAGAGATGATACTGTTTACATTTTTGAAAATTTTCTATAATTCTCTTTTTACTTATGATTTCTTTGAGCTCGTACTTTTCCATTTCAAGATTTTCATTCTACTGTTTTTGCTGTTATCTCGCTCTCTCTCTCTCTCTTCTGTTTTACTCAATATATATATGTAACTTTTTCCAACAATTTTTCTCGATTAGCTGATTAAAATTATTGATGTTATTTGAAATTATATTGCCTTATTATTAAATTATTATTTAATACTGTGTTTAAAAAAGAATTATAATTAAATTTTAATAAGTTTAAAATTTAAAAAAATTATTAAATTCTTCAGTTAAATAATGGTTGTAATGAATAATAGAATTAGTATATTTTCTTATACCTAGCATGAATTCGTACCCAAATATGAGCATATACCCAAACGAGAAAATTGTATTACAACCAACCTCACCTTCTTTTAGGACTTCTAAATGAGAACATGAGTCAAGTTCGTATAAAAAGAAAATTAGAAAAATAGTCATTTAACCTTTATTAATATTATTGGAAATCATCTTATTTATATAAATGAATTCTAATCAATTTAAAAAAAGAAACTACGTCGGGAAAGACTTAGAAATAAGGAGTATACTCAAACAGAAGAACAAGAACAAAGTTGTTCTTATTCATATAAAATGTGTGTGTATAACTCCTCTATAGTAAGCGCCTTTGAGCATTGCATTCGCTTACTGCTATTGTAGGAGAAAATATTAAGAGCATATCAAATTTTCGAAATTCAGCTTTCACTCGAAATACGAGTTTTGACGTCCCCTGAGACAGAAAAAGTGTTTTTCTTTTTCCACAAAAATTAGGAAACTCAAACTTGATATTCCGCTGGTTATAATCAGCATATCCAACAGGAAGGCATCAACCAAAATCCCTCAACCGCCGTTACCTACACTTTATATAAAGGATTTTTCAGTTTTTCTCGAAAATGCCTGCTATGTTTTTTTGTTTTAATTTTTATATGGTTTTTACACATTTAGTTCTATCACTTTTATTTGCTAGATTTTCCTTAGAAAGTAATGATGTAAGAATTTCATTTAAAGTGTAATCACTATATAATGATAATTAGAAGTAAATATATTGCAAAGATTCCGACTGTTATAAAATATGTAACAGGCTTTTTAGTTACCCACGTGTTTTTGGATAATGACATAGCGAATTTGTTTTTTTTCTTTGCTTGATAAACCAAGATTGTTTTAACCAAGTTTTGTTTTAACCCTTTTCCCAAGAAAATAGAATTAGAGAACTGTCTAAGGGAGCTGGGACGTCACACCACCCTCTAAAGTCCCGTTCTTTATCATGCAAGTTCCCGTCGCTATATGATATTGAAGTTCACAAAAACGAGTATTTGCCCATTTTAGTCAAATTCGAAACTTGAAGAAAATTTATGTCTTAGTAGATTTATTTATTTATTTATTTATGTCTCCAAATGAAAAAATGATTCATTTCATTAAAAAATTATAAATAATTACATCAAATTACCACCAGGTAAATAATAAGCTCCTTACTTGTGGATGAGGGCAGTTGGTAAAATTTGTTTGAATTAAACTTGTGGATGAGGGCAGTTGGTAAAATTTGTTTGAATTAAACTTGAATAAAATTCTGATTTTTGTATCTAGAATTCAGACTTTTATAGGAGCTTAATTTTTTTTCTTTATATGGCCGATAAGATCTGGTCCCTGGTGGCTACTTTCAAAACTAAAAAATTAAGTATGTAATTCCTCGTAAATGCTATTATCTGGTGGTGAATGAGAAATAATAGTTATAAATAAATTTGTAATTTCTATAGATAGGAATTTATTGTTTATCAACTTATATCTTTCATAAGATATATTATTCTAACCACTTATAAACTTTTATTGTTAGAATAATTTGTTTTTCATTTTAGAATTTATTATTAATTTTCACACACATTTTGCTACTGAAAATCTACTTTATACATAAAAATGAATTATTAAGAGTGTAATGGGAAAATAAAGAAGATATTCACATATCATTTTATTAAGATATACAATATAGGTAATATAAATAAATTAGGAGTAGGAAATTTATTCTTATTATCAGGCATTAATATATATGACGATTAGTAATTTTAAGAACAAAGTAAGACGATAAAACATACTGAATCGTTTCATTTTTTCCCCCTTATGATAGAACAAACATAGTAAACTTTATTTCATATACTTTCTTCATTGAGTATAATTTTTTATTTGTTTCCTTATCGATGTAGTATTTTTCTGGTATTTCTGTAGATTCTACATTTGTTATTTTCCTTAGCAATCTTTATATAAACATGATCTGATGAATTATACCCACATAATTAAACTTTGATAATCATTTTGTTTACTATAGGTGAGCGTCAAACCAGAAGGTTGGGAAGCATTTAAATCTTGTGTAAAACAAGAAATAAAGACACCGAATTAAAGGAAATTCCTTATAACCATTTACAAGATTTTAAATTTATTTGGAATGAATCTATTGGGATGAATATCTACATATATATATTTTTAAATATTTGTATTTATTGTGTACTCAGTTTGATTTGCAGAATACAAAGAAAAATGTTTGAAGGATTAAAAATGATTAGGGAATAGTAATATAATAATACTAAGCAAATGACATTGAATTGATTATGAAAATGAGAACATTATTCAGTAAACAAAAAGCTTAAAGTTAACTTTGAAAACATAACTAAAAGAAGTTGTATGCACATAAAATACTAAAGTTATAATATACTATTTATTGTAATTTTCAAAGTATATTGTATGATCTCATAATGTTACAGTTAATAATAATTTTTATTTGAAGTTAAAAAATGGGAGTTTCTCTTTTCACTTTACCTTTATTTACCATTTATTATTTTATTGAACAGTGTTTTTATTCACAGGAGTGATGAGTATAGAAACTTCTGACTGGAAAGAATCTATTTTGTGGATCTCGCTAAGTATTTCTCATCATACTTTTTCTACATCTTTTTAATTGCGAATAGAACATTTGAGGCCAATTTAATAAATTCAACATACATTGTACTAAATAAATATATTAACAAAAATATAAATATTTTGAATAGAAACAACGTAACTGGCTAAATAATTCTTTAGGAGGTGGAAAACATGGGTCCATCAGATAATTGTCAATTATACCAACGCAAACGTTCTATTTAAACACATGTTGCAATGTAAATTCACAAACCGTCCTGGATTTATCATAAGCCCAAATATTCAAAACTTTATTTGCACAAAAGATACATTCACTTTAGGGTGGATTACGATGCTCCTACCCACCTATGAAGAGTGGGTTACGATGTTAATTTTCATAATGAACTGGTGCGGAAATATAGTAATAATAATATAACTAAAAGAGCATAGCTCTTCTTCCATAGAGTGAAAATTAAATCTTATAATAAGACTCTAAAATTAAGTCACAAACCAAGAAAAAAAATAAAATTCAATTTTACAATATTGTAACTTATATAGGTCGGCACCAGGAAAGTGCTTCCATTCTAGAAGTATAAAGACGCTTTGATCTTAAGAGAATCAATGACAAAAATAAATAAGTTATTTATTTTATTATAATCTCCGATGCTTAGATCAGACATCTTTTCTACATCGGGGCTTAAGTTAGATGTTAGATATTTGAATATGAAATTATCGCTCAAATTGGCATAACAAGGAGAATGTAATAACCAATGAATAATATCATCTTTCTCCTTGAAACCAGTTTACAATGTTCATTTGGGAAGAATTGGTACTTTCCATTTCCTACAATTATTCTTGGAAATTTTTTTTTTACCATACGAATTTGTGCTACTACTTAAATTTTTTCACCATTGCAAAGTAACTGCAGATAAATTTCTGCATGGCTATTAAGCTAATTGATTTGCCTAAAATATGAATATGATCCCAAATATGGGCATTTCTTATTATAAAAATGCACTCTTCACAAATTTATTTCAAACCAATGTAAAAACCTCTCTTTGGGAAATATTGAGTAAGGGACAAAATCTTGCAACTTTTGCTACTGAATGGCTGCTGACCGTCCACTTTAAGTGTCCCGCATATTTTATTTCTTGGAATATCTAACAACGCCTCCAGCCCTCCTTGCATTTCTGCGAGGATCAATATAAACGTGCTGAACAACATTATTTTCCTTACATCATCCCTGAATGGTGACAATGGACCAGAAGATCTGTTTTCCAGACAAATGCTTTCTGTTCTGATTAAAATCTCTGAAAAACCCCCTTCCCTTTGGTTAGGGTACCTCGATCTGAAATTTCCCTTGCCAATGTGCTGGAGCAATGACAACACCATTTCTATCATTAAAAACGTCATTGAAATCATCATTAGCAACGAAATCATTAGGTCTAGCGACGAGGAGGACCGGCGTTAGAGTCTGACTGTGCTGCCCTTAAATTTTCTCTTTCTTGGAGTCTCTACACTTCACTGTCCGATGATGGGCAGTTTTATTTGAAACGAGAAAACACTGCCCGCAGGCTGGCAATACACTGAGATGGCTCCTGGCGCCAGTGACCATAGATGTTTCTATGTGATTAAATTAAAAAAGTTACTAATACATAATCATTGGCAAAGATAAACATAAGCAATTAAGCTGCTAAGTATTAAATTTACACCCACCACCACCACCACCACCATCACACACACACACACACACACACACACATACACACAAAACTTTAAAGACCACTTTATGTACTAACTGAAACTAAAATTCATTAAATGATTCGTAGAGGATCGATGATTTTTAGTAAAAATAAAATAAAATCATCGCCAAATTATATGTTCATTAAACAGTTTTTAAACTATGAAGCGGTTTATCCACTTATTATAAATCTGTTTTTGGAGTTGTTAGGGTTGGGAAATTATTTATTCTTCTAGAATATTTATTTCAGTATATGTTTCGATTGATTTTGAGAAATGTGAAAATGTAAGAAATCTGTGATTATTGAGACATTTCCATTTTTTTAATGTAGATGCTAGCTGTATTATCATCCTTCTATATTACGAAGAAAAAAAGATGTAAACAGTCTACTACCGTTGATGAAGAGTTTTCATCAAATTATGTAAATATTCTTAGAAAGTTAATCAATAGTTCCTCCTCATTAGTACTTACGAATTATACTGGGTCCAATATAGCTGATGCTCCTTCCAACTACTACAACTTAATTTCCTTTTTTATTTTCACACTATAATCGTTAATTTATTCATTTTTTTAATTTCATCATTTGATTAATTTAAATTGGATCCCCAAACTTCTTGGCCTCACTTAGAATAATAATGTTCTTTTTTATATAACACCACTTAACCACTTAGCAAGTGATAATGTTAACTTACATTATAATTAGTATTTGTAAATGTATATATATATATATGTTGGTTGTTTTTTAATAAACATTGTTTATTTTTAGAAATTGGGTGTGAAATGTGTTTAGCGTGACATTTTTAGAAATTGTGATTCGTGATTTAAGCCCGAAACCTAATCTAATCTTATCTAGATCCCGGGGCCTCCAAAGAGGTTCAGCTCTTAGACCACGACTGGGCCCACTGTACACGCCGTAGAACGCCTCACATTAGCCTCATATCATTAAAAAGCGCCTGGGCTGAGGCTAGTGAAATTTCTGATCCCGCCTTCGGCTCCAGAATGTGGGCGCCAAATTTCAGAAATCATCTGCGAGCATATTGCACGCACTCTCCAAGAAAGTGAAACGGTGTCTCATCCTTTTGGCCGCATTGCCTGCAAAATGGGTCCGCAAAGAGACCCATGTTATGCAGATGGCCCTGTATTCTTGCAGATTCTTTAAAAGTCAATGCCCTGTTACTAGGGCAATAATTCTCCTTAGCTCCACTTTTGTTCTGCCGAGGAGATAGGTTGTGCGAGTCTTTGAGAGGCCCTCCATGAAAATCTTAGAGTGTCTCAGTATGGTTTGCCAGAGATTCTAACAATTCACGGCATTCTTTAACAATGTTCGACCTGATGCAGTTGTCCTCTAAAGCCTTTAGTGCGGCCTGGCTGTCAGAGAAGACAATTCTTCTGCTCGTTACGCACTTGTGCCTAAGATATTGGGCATCACTTAAAGTAGCGAAAATTACAGGCTGAAAGATCAGCCCGAAACCTTCGAGTCAGATGTGGTGGTAATACCGAAACAGAATACCAAGTTAAAGCTTCCTACGAGTTTTAGTTTCTGAGATATCTTGTTAACATACATACTAACACCTACAGCCCATTTTCTAAAAACTATTTTTTCTTACTCAACGAAACTGCAAACACGTATGAAATTTTGACACGATCTCAATACTTCCTCTAACTAGGAGTAAGAGAAAGTAATAAGATAATGTATACAAAACTAAATCACTAAACATTTCTTTTTTTACAATTTTAGTTATAAAATTTTTTATCTCAGAACTGATATTAATCAGGACAGGAGCAAAAATAAGTTATGTTTGGAGCTGCACTTTGATGTTGTAGTGAAAATATAGACGTTCAGACCCAACTATATGATGCTTACTTACCAAATTATTTTTATCACTAGTTTTGATATTGGTACAAATTCAAAAACAAACAGCCAGAGAGACAGAGTTCATTAAGTTACTCATTCATTATCAAAACGCATGAAATATATTTAAAAAAAATTAGAGGCGCAACAATAATTTTAGATAATTAGTTTGTATTTAATTGTAATCATTTGCATTTTTGTAAACGATTAAAAGGTAAAAGGAAATAAAACAAACTTTCTATATAAAATACAATCTACTTTATTTATATAACTGATGAAATAGAAATGCAGATGTATTTTTTCACTACAATATATTGAGTTTTTTTTATTTTATAAAACTCTAGAGTTATATTAATTTTATAATTAGGAAGTATTTTGTAAAAATAGCTGGAATGCTTGGCATTATTATAAATTAGTTCTCCCAGTGAGAGTCTGAATGTCGTCAATTCGATCTAACTAATCCTATAGGATTAGTGTCTACACTAATTAAGGGATAAATATTTGAAAAAGTATATAAAATATAGTAATACACTAAGAAGAATATTTGTTATCAGCTAAACAATATTTTTTTTGTTTTTTGAATCACAGCCACATATACCATAAAAGCTGTAATCTTCTAAAAAGTACTATAATGGTTAATATTTTTTTATGTTTTTCAATTATTGACAAATTTTTCAATTGTTCTCTAAGCTTTTATATCAGCAATTTAATAAAAAAAATCCAAAGAATGATTTCCAGATTATTTTCCAAACTCATAAGAAAGCTATTTTTAGTCGTTTTATATCAAAAAAATGATGAACCCATAAAACTATTTTAAAAAAGAATGATCTTATTCTTTAGGTTTAATAGCTACCAATGTGCCTTGGTCAGGACAGAGAGCCTTTGTACACACTTTTTCGCCTTTATCACAATAGCATTGATTACAATCTTCTTTCCATTCCTTCACATTTGGTGGGCATTCTACAAACATAAATATATAATTAGAAGAATTAATTTTAATATTTTAATCATTATTTATGATATTGGTTTTATCAACTGTTCTGTTAGACGATACCAATTAAGCAATAACAGGATTTTTCGTTTACTAACTTTCTTCTTCGGAAGAGGAAGCGGAGTCTTCAGAAGACTCATCATCTCGTTTTGGTCTTTCATTGTCTTCTGATACAGTTACTCTCAAATCAGATTCACTTGGGCAAAGTTCTCTTGTACAAGCTTTTTTCCCATATGTGCAGTGACAAGTATGGCAATCGTCTTTCCATACATCACCTTCAACACATTCAGCTTCGCTTTTAGTTGTATGATAGTCATTATCTTCATCAGAAGAAGGAGGTACGACTTTATGTGAAGCTTCACTTTCGCATAATTCTCTTGTACAGGTTGGTTTGCCAGCTACACAGAAACAATTGTGACAATATTCTTTCCATCTTTCTCCTTCTTTGCAGTCTGGAAACAAAGAATTCAGTAAAATTAAAGTAGAGAAATTGTAAATGAAATTTTTGGTACTTATAGAATTATATTTAGTAAAATACTAAAAAGAATTTCATCCGTCCTTTGGTAAACACATTTTCAACAACTTCATCAATATTACACATATATGTACCTACATGTTATACTACATGAAAAAAATAAATGTTTATAAACAAACGAGGCCAAAAAAAAAAGTAGCAAAAGTGATGATGACCGACTTGAAAAATCTCCATTATACTTATATTTGATATAATTGGTCCAACTTATTAAGGAATTAATAATCCTGTAGAGACTGGGAGGTCTGAAAATCAATACGCTTCTAAAAGTTATATCAATCATATAAATGTGCAGGCAAAAAAGGGTTGAGTCAAATATTATTGAAACAAATGTTTGGGAGCTTTTAAAAGACAAAATACCATAATCATCTTCCTGAGTGCCATTCTTTAAAGACAAGAACCTAAAGGAAACCGGTGTAGCCATTTCTACAGAGATCCTTGCGTCCCTGCTGGGAATTCTAGCCCAAAACAACATTTACACTATAATATACAATAAGATCTTTTAGGTCGCAGTGAATTTTGGTTTGAAGCCCATATCACCGATAGGACCCTACGATATAATGCTGTCGATTCATTTCCACCACCTATTCCTTCCTTTTTTTTTTAAATCAGTTTACTGATTATGTAGCGGTGAAGTAGTTTACTAGCCCTCTGGATGTCAAACTAAACTAAAGTCGTCAGTGAAGCCTTTTTATACTGGGCCGCGCGACATAGAATGGCCGAATAGCCGAAGTCATGGCATAGAAAAAAAGAAAGAGAAGTTTTATTAGTAATTATAAATCTGAAATGTTCATAACGATGAGTGTAATGACATGTCAGTAAACATAAAGAGCAATATAAATATTTTTTTTCCTAATCATGGCATTCGCACTTCTAAATTGGTTACACATATTTTAGTTCAATTTAAATTGAATCATAGGTTTTATATATTTATTTTACGGTTTTCTATAAAAAGCTATTCTATATGTACTTAAAAACTAGTTTACTTGAAAACATCAAGCACTAAATGCAATACTAATAATAAAACAAAGATTGTGAATTTTGATAACTAATAAATTCCCAGCAAGATACAGATTATAGAATGTTCAGTAACTTCATAGTTATTCCCAAACACAGTTATATGCGAAACTTCTCTCCTATGATTCATATTTATTTTCTCTTATTCATATATATGATTAGTAATTCCAATAACATGGCAGCTTGGTAAATGACACCAAAATTAATTCGCCAATTATCATTTTTAAATAAATAAAAAGGCTGGTGAGAAACGATAATCATAATGATTTTCTCTTATATTTTCTTAATTTCTATTTAACAAATTTTCCTCTAATTGAATTTTTTCCTCACATTCAAATATCCTTAAAATTTTGTAGATTGTCAAACTCAATTTTAAAAATGTGGCATGAATTCATATTTCTTCCATATGTGCCCTCATTCATATGACAGGGCATTTCGAGAGAAGCCTAATGTTAAAGTTCCCCCTATAACCAATTTTCTTGGGAAACATTTTAAATAAGATTCATGGAATTAAATGAGTTTGGTTTTTACACAAAGTTTAAGAAATTGTTGGTGCGTTTCCGTAAAAAATTGCGAAAATCTGACATCCTGGTAGAAAAACTAACTGTAAAATGGTCATTTCAATTAACAGATTAGTCCGAACGGAATATTATTAGGTTTGGAATTTCTGCTAATCAACTTTTTTGAGTTTTATTGTTATTCACACATACAAAACTGAATTGTAAAATCGCTTTTTTTTTTATTGCGACTCAAGGATTTCCAAAATTGAAAATCGTATTTCTGGTATGAGGCAATTTGAAAAACCAGACATAAACGCAATATTTCTTTATATAAACTAACAGTAAGAGCTTTTATATTAAGTTTAATCCTGTTATACTAATATCGACTTATTTTGCAACGATAAGACAAGGTTTAAAGCTCTCTTCGCACTTTAGATTAAGTGAGAGGAAAACTCGAATAAAAATGTTTAATGTTTACTACCAGAAGCTATGTTAATAGACTTTACTTTTTAGATAATTCTATTCCTATTTCATTGTTTTTCTACAGTCTATTATGACGAATTCTATTACGACTAATATTCAAAACGTACTTTCTATAATAGTATTTTAATAATGAATATTTAGAAAAAACTGAAAGAACTTTAAACTCTCATTAATATATCTGAAAAACAAGTTATAAATTCTAAGTTAAAAATAACATTTATTCATACTTTGTCTTGCGAAAAGCCGTTTACTTCTTGGCACCAGTTGTGGTGGACAAGCTTCTTTGGAACAATCAATTATTCCTTCGTGTGTGCAGACACATGAATGACATTCTTCTTTCCATGTAGTTCCTGGTTTGCAAGCTGGAAGAAAAAATAAACACAGTGCATTTAAACATATTGTTTCGAATAACATATCTTTCCTTCTTTTTTGTTTTAAAGAGTTTGTGGTAAACTTGATACTCTACATAATAGCAGATAAAGAATAAATAACGGCTGCATGTGTTATGTAAATGTTAAATAAACGTTAAAAAAAAAACTTATTCAACTTTTTGATTAGTCTTTTGTAAAACTAATTACTTGTCTAATATTTATTTGGTTTTGCAATTAAATTAGGTTTTTTGTTTTTGTTTTTTTAAATAATATATAAACTCGACAGTTCGTAGGAATGCCGGTGATCTAGGACTTTAATTATCAGCAATACTATTATTATTATTTGCATTATTTTGGCGTAAAGTGTATATACGTTCAGAAACTTAAAGAAATTCTAACATATTAAGAATTTGTTAACAGATTAAAAGTGATCTTATGTTATTGTTTCTACTTAAATACTTGATCAATAAGACATATTGTTCCAGTTTATTTAAACCTATATAATAATAAATTAAATAATGTAATAAGCTTAAATAATAAATAAATGTTCATAATAAATAAATAGACAAAAGGGGATAAAATTAGATTATTTAGTTTTCAAAGACTTAATGGTGAATGAAGAGAGAAAGAATTCGTCAATGAAATAATATTTGATCAACTTCTGATAATGTAATAACTATCAATTGGAAAAATAGCAAAAAATTGGATAAAAAAAAAACTAAAAAAAAAAAAAAAACTACTGAAAATATGAAATGTTGCTCAACAAACTTTGTATGTGGACTCACATCTCACATACAAGTTTAAATGAAATAAATTATGTATTTATTATTCAGTTGCTGGCCAAAACAAATGCAGCGTATCTTAATTTTTACTTTCTCTTACTCCTAGTAAGGAGGAAGTATTGTAATCAAGTCAAATTTTCGATATCGAGTTTTCACCGGAAATATCCGTTTTGAGGTCCCCTGAGACCAAAAAAGTGGTTTTTAGCAAATGGTGTGTGTATGTGTGTGTATGTTATGTGAACAGCATAGCTCAAAAACGAAAAATCGTAGAAAGTTAAAACTTGATATTCCGTTTAGTTATCACCATGGGATCTGACAGTACGTTATCTGTCAAAATTCCACAACCGGAAGAACCACTTTACTAGTTGGTTTTTTCGACATACTTCCGACGATTTTCTTCAAACATACTACATCTCATACATCTACACATACAATGAGCTACAACTTTTAATTGAAACATTTCTCGGGGAAAATTCATTTAGGGCACTTTTGGGGGACGAGTGAGGTTAGGTTTTCATCTAAGTGCTATTTCAGTTTATTGGACAATTCGCTCATCTGAATAATGTTAATTAGAATTAAATATATCGCTGAAATTCCAAGTTTGAAATAAATCGCATAACCGGAAGTGCGTTTACTTTACCACTTTACTAAATGGTTTTTTCACTTTATCGCGATTTTCTCAAAAATGGCTCTGATGATTTTCTTGAAAGTTCTGATATAAACTACGCATACAAAGATCTACAACTTTTATTTAAAACATTTCTCTAGGAACATTCATTTAGGGGCACTTATAGGGAAGAGGTGGGGTTATGTTTTTCTTTAAAATGCTATCATAGTTGATTATACAATTCTATTATTCAAACAAAATTAATTAGAAATAAATAGATGGCCAAAATTCCAAGTTTCAAGAAAATTAGTAAACCGGAAGTGCGCTTTTACTCAACAGTTTTTTCAGTTTTCGGCGAATTTCATTAAATTTGGTACACTAACTATAGCATTTGACAATTATAATTTTGAGAACTGGTGTGAGAAAAAGTTGTGTGTGTGTTTCACACCAGATTTTTTTTTTTCACTCTGGTGCTTATATTAAAGGAAGCATAATGCTTCTTATTTTTCTAAACAACAGTATCAGAATGACTTTCTAAAACATTATAAGTAAGTATAAATTTTAATTAAATACATAAATTTTAATAACGAAATAGTTTAAACTATAAATTTAATTTTTTTATTTTTTTATTGGTACTTACTTTTCTTAGGTACTTTTTCACCTACTTTTTCAGGAGGAGCTGAAACAATATAATTATAATAAGACGACAGATGATTAATATAAAGTAATTATTTATGGACAATATTTTACAATAAGCTTCTTGAATGTTTGGAACTAAACTTTTGCTCAAAGACAAAATGACGTATGACTACAGAGGGACCCAGGTGCGGTTTTTGTTGTATAAACAAATATTAATCAATTTTTTGGAAGAAAAATTCTACTGAGATAAATTTAAAAAAACTTTCTCCGTTCTTGCCAATAACAAATAGCATCGTTGTTCAGATGAAACTGAGAAAGAAAGAAAATTGTTGGAAAAATCTAATTTGTTTATTATTTATAGAAGAACTATTTCCCCATTTTTACTTGTTCTAATATATTTGAAATTAATAATTTTTAAATTTACTTTAATTTATTGATCTTTTTTTTCGAGATATAAGAAAGAAGCAATGAATGAATTTTAATTATAAGGAACCTAAAAGAAACAGCTGTAAAAAGAAATATTTTCATGTTTATAAACCATAATAAATAAAAAATAAAGTGGTATATCTTACCAGCTAAACAGTAGCCGAGTATTAATGTAACAAATAATAGGAGTAGCCTCATGTTTCTTTGCTTGAGACGGACTGCACAATACAAGTAGTATGCAAATTGTACATCTATTTATACTGTGACATCACAACATACATGTGATATAAACTATATAACTCTTTTTATTAATGTTCCTGAACAGATATCAATCAAAAAATTGGGATTTCTGTGTGACTAAGAGTAAATATAAAATATAATTTGAATAAATAAATAAACAATGATTATACTGTATAATTGTCTTCTAATATCTAATTAATATGTGTTAACTAATTGTAATAAATTAGAGGTTTATGACGTTTTACCTTTTTTTCATATATTATTTATATTGATTTTTTTTTGTTTAATTAATAAAATGCCATTTTCTTTGCAGTAGAAACAAATATTTAATAAAGTATACGAAAAATTGACAAGACCAAAGAAATTATACCATCCCAAATAATTTTTTCTTTTTAAAAAAGTCTGTCTATGAAATTATTATTTCCTTCAAAACATCTTAAACATTTAAAACTATAAAAAAATTCAGATTTGTAGTATCCAGTAAAAAGAAAAAAATAATAAATTATACAATTCATTTCTTAAAAACTGTAATTTATTTCCAATCTTTACACTTTTATTAAAACTTAAATTTTGTTTGTCAAAATTCCGGTCGTTTGCAAACTGACACATTTGCATATGAAAAAAAAAAAATTTGTATTTGAATATGTTTATAATTAAAAATATGTATATGCGATAATAGATCAGTAGTATTGGTAAAGGTCAAGAGGGTGAGGCTTTTCTGATGCAGTTAAATGATTGTAGTGATTTGTTAATATTAATTTAATTAAGATAGTGTGACGTAATCTTTCTTTAAAGGCAATAATGTGGTATGAAACACTTACATTATCTTTCTCTTACTCCAATTTACTATTTAGTTCTAATTAATTGCTTTATTTATATGGGGTATTACCTAGGTACACACGTATAACTGAAAATGTACATATACATAATTTGGAAAAAGAAAGGGTATTTCTGGCAAACCTATTTTCTTCAAACTCGGAATTTTTTACAATGTTTTAAATTCTTATTAATATTATATTATAGAATCCCTCTTAAATGAATTTTTTCGGAAAATGTTTTAGTTGATTAAATGATTATATCGGTTTATTTTTTTCTTTTTATGATTAGTTAATAAACCAGTTTTAAAGGAATACGTTGTAGTTGTTTTTTTCTCTTACTCCTAGTAAGAGGAAGAATTGCGATCGTGCCAGATTTTCGAAGTTAAGATTTCATCGGAAAAACATGTTTTGAAGTCCCTTGAATGTGAAAATAATTGTTTTTAGCGAATGGTCTGTATGTGTATGCCTATGTCAACAGAATATCTCAAAAACGAAATTTAAGGTGATGAAATCCATCAACCAAAATCATCAAGTGCGACTTTACTGAATGGTTATTGTTTTCCATAATTTTCTCGTAAACAGCTCCGACGATTTTCTTTAAACTTCGTAATTATGTACACATATAAATACATCACTTTTATTTCAAACATTTTCATGAGAAAATTGATTTGTTTGGGGTTTGAGGGGAACAGTAGAGGTATGCTTTCCTCTAAGCACCACTTCTGTATAATATATATAGTTTTATCACCTACATAATATTAGTTACATTAGAAACATTGATAAGATTCGAAATTTGAAGAAAATTGGTTAACCTTAAGTGCAATTTTACAGAATAAGTTTTTCGGAATTTTCTTGCGTTTTCTTTAAACTTTGGAACGCTTACTGAATAGATAGAAACGAATCACTTTTATTTGAAACATTTTTCCAAAACAATTGATTTTGAATAGTTGTAAGGAATTTGTGGCGTTAAATTGCGTATGTTGGATCAGTGTTTTTGGTTGATGAGGTCTACTAGTTTTTAAATGAAATTGTATTAATTTGAGTAAGAGAAAGTCGTGTGAGTGTTTCAACCAGATTTTTTTTTTTTTTAAGAAGAATTACTTTTTCGACATCTTCCAAAATATTAAACATGTAATCAAGTGTCACAATCTTAAATGACAACTTCTGGAATAAAAAAGTCACTGGACATATAAGCGAGATGCCACTTACAGTTATGTGCCCAAAAGTAATGTTTTTAAATAAATTATTTTTGAGAAAAAAAGAACATCACATTTTGGGCAGTTTTACAGGTTACTCTCTCTGGAAGCACAACGCTGCCTTGAAGATTTTCTTTTTTCTTCTTCACATCGACCAATTGCATTTTATGTATTTTCTACTGTTTTCTCCTAGGAGAAAAACATGAAAGAATACATAATACTAAATTTTGCCATTTCTACGGATATTACCTCCTCAAAGTAAACACAAACTACAATTATACAGGAAGCTGATTGTACAACTCTAGTTCACCACACATATGTATTACTTCCACCTCCACATTTACAGACGACTACTTATTGGATTTGAGCTCTTAGGTCGCAGATGTTTTGGGTTTATAAGCCACTCAGTACACCTACAACTACTAAGGTTTCACCCTGAAAATCCAGGCATCACAAATATTATCTATTTGCTCATCGACTCCTTATAAAGTTTCATATCCCTTTTATGATCGAATGGATCTTCCTTATGACCTAAATGTTAGTTCAACTGTTCACTGTTCAGATTTCTTTTCTTCCAAAACCCTGCGTCATTAACGCTCTGCAGCTAAATGCCTAAATATGGGTTAACTAGGCAAAAAAAAAATTCAGACGGCATCTGTCATATGACAGTTGCAACGTGCGTAGATACGTTTTTCAATACCCCAGGAACTCCCTAAAAATTACCCCCCAGAATCCTCCTCACTACCATGCTATGAGAGAAGGTCTGTTCGCTTTTTCCTGTGAGAAACATTTGCTTTTCAATATTCGCTTTTTGCCAAATAGGTGCCTCCAAAAAAATGTATTCGACGGTAAAACTTATTATTTTGCCCCTATTTGTATTTGTTGGTATCTCATTTTAATGTAAAACTATTTCAAGTAAATAAAATCAACCATTTCAGAATAATAATCGACAATAATTATTCATTTTTAGTTAATATTATTAATATACTAATGATAATGTTTTATTTTTAATGAAACTAGGTCACTAGTAAATGTTTATAAACAAAGTAACATGTTAAGAGTGACACTATTTAAGTGTCTCAAGATATAATGAACTCAATTTTTGTTTCTTGTTTTTTTTTTTGTTTTTTGGAAATGAGTTAATAAAATAGATTATTTTAAAGTTTTACTAAAGCTCATTTTGATGAACTTATCATCTGCATCTGTCCGAGAAATCACTAATTTCAAACAATAAACCAATGTTCCACTTTTGGAATAAATAACAGTTACCCTAAAAAATTAAACGCGAAAGATCTGTTCATGTTTTATGAGGTATTCTCTTTAGATAGCCAGATTATTTTATAGAAATGAGTATTTAGAAAAGAATTGCTACCTTTAGTGTCATATCACTGAAGAACTGGACATCTGTTACAAACTATTTTTTTTTCTCTCATTGCTGTATAAGTGGAAATATTGCAATCATGACGAAAATTCTGGAATTGAATGGATGTTCAATGGAAAACACATGTTTTTGAGGTATTGTGATAACAAAACAAACACGTTTTAGCGAATGGTCTATATATGTGAGTATGTGTTTGTGGATTGGATGGATGGATGGTTGTAAACAAAATATCTCAAAAATGAAAAATCACAGCACGTTCGATTTCCATATTCCGTTTTGGTACTACCAACGCAACCTAAAAGAAGTTTCCGTCAAAATCTGCCATATTTGGAATTGCGACTTCACAGATTTTTTTTTTATAGTTCAATTTTCGCGATTTTTTTTTTCAATTTGCAAACAAAGTATACATCACTTGTTTTTTAACATTCTCTTAGGGACACGAGATCTGACACGAAGGCACAAGAAAAAGATACAAAAAAGAACGCTAGGGACTTGGGGAAGTTTTGGCATGTGATCGAATATAATGTAGGAAAAAGGTTTTTGATACGGAAGAAGCAGAAGGAAGAAGAGTTAACACTTTTCTGATTTTCATAGACATTAAACTAAATTTGTATGATAATTTTTGTATGAGAAGTTTTCTATCAGAAATTTTTTATAATACAGAAAAAAACTGGCTTAATACATAAAGTATTCTTACTTGTATACAAATTATTTCTCTTAAATTTTAGAAAGAAATTTACTTTAGGCTATCAACTGGCATAATATTATAATGAGATTCACATTTACGCGACTCCGCTAGTTATTTTTACCATATTCTTTAATTTTATATTAATTATGAAATCGTGATAAACTCGATTTTAATGAAAATAAAACGAGTATTTAAAAAACAAAACTATTAAATGAATTCACTAGGTGCTGAGGCTATTAGTTGCGTAATATACCTAAATAAAACTTTTGTTTTTTTTTTCCTTGAAAGGTTATTTGCTTATTTTTCTTCATACAAATCTCTATGAAACTACTTGAAGTGTTTGAGTGTATTCGTCTTGAACGACTGATGCATAATGTCGTCATTCATTGTCTTATGAATAATGTATTATGTTCAAGTTTGCCTATTTATATATGGCGTATCTCTTGAGAAGTCTTGTTTCTCATTCAAATAGAATTTTTTTTTTTATATAGAAAACGCACAGTAAACTGAAACATAAAGCTGAATGTGAATTCTGTTTATAACACTTAAAGCTATAAAAACAATACATTCTTATCAATTCTTTCACACAAACTGCAAAGAATACATTTTCAAATGAGTCAACAGGGGAATTCTGTATTTTTATACTAATTTGTTTATTCCGGTCACTTTTCCTCTCGATTGAAACGCACTTCCCATCTATTAAATAAACAAATTATTCAAACAAACTTAGTACAAAAGTATTTCGATTAGTATCAGGAGTCTAAACCAAATAATATTTTAATAGAAAAAAAATCTGGTGTGGAACAATCACACAACTTTCGCTTACTCCTGTTCTCAAAATTATAATTGACAGATTTTATAATTTGTGTACCAAATTTAGTGAAATTCGTCGAAAACTGAAAAAACTGTTGAGTACAAGCGCACTTCCGGTTTACTAATTTTCTTGAAACTCAGAATTTGGCCCATCTATTTATTTCTAATTAATTTTGTTTGGTTGATAGAATTGTATAATCAACTATGATAGCACTTTAGAGAAAAAACATAACCCCACCCCTCCCCTAAAAGTGCCCTTAAATGAATTTTCCAGAGAAATGTTTTAAATAAAAGTTGTAGATCTTTGTATGCGTAGTTTATATCAGAAGTTTCAAGAAAATCGTCGTTGCCAACATTAAGAAAATCGCGAAAAAGTGAAAAAAATCATGTAGTAAAGTGGTAAAGTAAACAAACTTCCGGTCATCCGATTTTTTCAAACTCGAAATTTCAACAACGTATTCAATTCTAATTAACATTATTTAGATGACAGAATTGTCTAATAAATGAAATAGCATTTAGATGAAAATCTAATCCCCCCTCCCCCATAACTGCCCTTAAATGATTTTTCCCGGAGAAATGTTTCAAATAAAAGTTGTAGCTCTTTGTATGTGTAGCTGATACACCAAGTTTGAAGAAAATCGTTGGAGGCATTTTTGAGAATATCGCAAAAAAGTAAAAAATAACAACTAGTTAAGTGGTACTTCCAGTTAAGGACTTTTGTCAGATAACATACTGTCAGATCCCATGGTGATATCTAAACGTAATATCAAGTTTCAACTTTCTACGGTTTTTCGTTTTTCAGCTATGCTGTTCACATACATACGTACATACACACACACACACACACACACACACACACAAGACCATTTGCTAAAAACCACTTTTTTGGATTCAGAGGACCTCAAAACGGATATTTCCGATGAAAACTCGATATAGAAGATTTGACACGATTACAATACTTCCTCTTACTAGGAGTAGACTATAGATTGTTGTAGGGAATTACCGCAGTGTGACCTGAAAGATCTTTTGTGCCTCCCGGAGCATTCTCAGTGCACTGCCGACCTCCAAGCAGTGTTCTCTAGCTATAGACAACACTGCTCATCAGCGTACAATGAGTTGTAGAGGCTTCTAGGAAGAGAAAATCTAAGGGCAGCTTGCTGGATTCATTCGAACCCGGGACCTCCGCGTTGCTAGTCCAGCGCGCTACTACTGAGCTAATCCCTTCCTTCTCCCTTGGCTTACGCCAATTAACTACGGACGGAGACCCTAGTTTATGTACTGTGTTTGTCCTTGTCTGTAAAGTGTGGCGTGTATGTAGTTTAAGTGTATTGTGTACTGTTCTTACGAAGTGCATGGGGTACTGAGCTGTAATAACCCGTGGGGTCGCACCTCCCCAAGTAACTGCATGTTACAAATACCCCTTGTGGGCTACTAGGAGTAAGAGAAAGTAAAAATAATTTTGTGTATGTACTAAAAAACGATGAATATACTTAATATAATATTCGTTGTTAGCAATGAGATACATTAATACTGTCTCTTACTGTTGGTAAGAGGAACTATTGCGATCGTGTCAAATTTCTGATAAGAGTTTTCACCGGATACAAACGTTTTGAGGTCCCCTGAGTCCGAAAAAGTTGTATATGTATGTATATTTTCTTTATTGTCTGTGGAGAGGGACCAGGCCCTATGCTATCCAAAGCCACTCTGGGCCCATTATAGCTATCCCAGAGATTGGAGACTTCTCAGTGCATTGGCGGTCTCCGGACAGTGTTCTCTAGTTACAGACAACACTGTCCATCACCGGAAAGTGAGCTGTAAGAGAATCCTAGGAAAAGAAAATCTAGAGGCAGTACCTAGACTCGAACGAATCCAGGACCTCCGCGTTGCTATTCCAGCTCGCTACCACTGAGCTAAACCTTTCCCTGCAAAACACAAAAATGGAAAATCTCAGAAAATTCAAACTATATATTTAGTTTAGGTTTCAATAGTGGATCTGACAATAAGGTTTTGATAAAAATCCTTCAACCAGAAGTAACACTTTACTGAATGGATTTTTTTAGTTTTTTGAGATTTTCTCAAAAATGGCTCAAACGATTTTCTTTAAACTTGCTATACAACTACACATACAATGAGCTACAAATTTTATTTGAATCGTTTTTTCCGGGGAAAGTCACTTAAGAGGAGTTTTGCGGAAGATGTGGGGGTAATGCTTCTCTCTGAATTGCTGTTCTAATTTGAAATGATTCTTTTATCTATATAGTATTAATTATAATTAAATATGTTGCGAAAATTCTGAAGTTCTGAATCTGAAGTTACTAGATTCCAAGGCACTTAACATCTAGTATATTTTGAAGATTAATTAGTTAATTATAATTGTGTAAATTACAGTAAGAGAGTCGTGTGTGTACTTCACACTTTTTACTTTCCCTTATTACTGTGAGGAAGTTAGAAATTTTGTCACATTTCGAAATTGAGTTTTTTTCACCGAAAATGCAAATTATGTGATCCTCCAAGAATGAAAAAATGTTTTTTGGTGAATGATTGTACGGATGTGTGCATTAAATATGTCAAAGACCAAAAATCGCAGTAAGTTCAAATTAGTTATAACGTTTAGGTACCGCCACTGCTTTTTGTTCAAAATGGCTCCAACGATTTCTTTAAGCTCAGTATACTGGCTATACATATAAATGCATATCACTTTTATTTGAAATATCTTTCCAAAAAATTGATTTTTGGAGGGAGGGTTCTGGCTTTCCTCTAAAGTACTACTTCAATACAGCATAGCTACCTTCGAGTGAGCTCCGTTAGCACCAGCATTAAAATTAGTTTTCTATGTCACCAAAAGTTATAGCTGAGGCTTTCGATCCCATAAGGGGAAACGAACTAGAAGAAATTGGCATCACTGCGGATTAATACCACCAATCAACACGAAGAAATTTTATAATTTACTCTAACATTAAATATAGAGCCAGCATTGGTATTAGTGTACTATTAACTCTTTTGGTTTAGCAAACTTTAGCCTACCAATATACAAAACAAAATAAAGCAGGTCACAAAAGCAATAGCACTGAATTTGGTTTTATATTTATTGCCTTCACATACCTATATCTAGATCTTATTCTTCTATCTTCTTAATATTTCATAAAACCCTACCTTTAGCTTAATTCGTAGATCCACAAACTCAAAATTGCCCCATGGTCACAGCTGCAAGAATAAAAATACTACTCTATCAACATAGCCATTCCAAAATACATTTCTTTAAAGATTCATTGAAACATTTATTTATTATCTACTAAATATTTCGGACAAAAATAGATAATCTTATTCATAATATATATCTGTCATAAACGGATCTTTTTAAGTGTTGAAAACAAGTCTAACGAGCAAAATAGTTCTTTCCATTGTCTAGTCACTCACACTTTTATACCTTCTTCTTAATGATTCATAGCATACCTTCTTTTATACATGCAGCCTAGTCCATAGATCTACAAACTCAAGAATGCCTTGGTCATAAACTGCAAAATCAAATACTTTCATCCAACAAAGTCATTCCAAAATACAAATTCTATTGTTTCCTTTAGTTATTAGAATATTTATAAATTCTATTGCTTCCTCTAAAGATTATTGGAGGACTTCTGCACATGCAAATCATAAATATTTCAAATTTTCTTCCTAAAAATCATATTCACTTTCATAATAATACCTATCCTTGTCGGGTTTTATTATGATCTTTCTGCTAATGAACTATTTATAATACAATATCTAAAGAAAACCTAGTTAACAAACCAATAGAGTAATAATTGTTAAAAGCATACATTCCTTAAAATAGACGGAAAAAGCCGCATTTTATTATCAAGGTCTTTTTTAATAAAAAAAAACTGAGTTCTCACCTGTACTTTTTCTTTTTTGTTTCTTTTCATTTATATATATCCTTGTTCATTAAATCGGAGAAAATGAAAGAAACAAATAATATCGAAAAGCACGCCATAGATATGAATTATTTGTCGAGATACCATGTGCTGGCTAATGCTTCCTCTATCTCGAAGAAAGGTTATCTAAATTTTTGTAAACTCCTTTCTTTCAAAAATAGAAGGCCAGGAGATATCGGTTGGGGAGGCGCGATCAAACATGATATAATAAAATGAAAATGCACTAAACGATTAAATATGAAAACAACAAAACTTATAGGCTTATTTCTGTACTGCATTTTTCGTATTTTAATTTAAGAAATAATCAAAAATTATTCCAAAAATTGATTTTTTGCCGGGGCATGTTGGCATTGAAGGGAATGAGATGGCCGACGCCCTGGCCAAGATAGGCGCTATGACCCACTTCTGGGGCCGGAACCTTTTTGTGGGATTAGCGACCAGTTTCTGTTAGAGGAACTTAGGAAGGAGGAGGAGACGAAGAGATCTCAACTCTGGTACTCCCTCCCCGGGTTGCGGCAGGCCAAGATCTGCTTGGGAAATTATAACCAACGGAGGTCGGAGGCCTGCATTGGATTGAGTAAGAACAAGCTCCGCGTACTTACGGGTTTCCTCACGGGGCATTGCCGACTTAGAGGACACCTGGTGAAGCTGGGCTTGGAAAGTGACAGCTCATGCAGATTCTGTGGGGAGTTGGAGGAAACTCCAATACATCTCCTAACAGACTGCGAGGCTGCCACTCAGAGAAGGTTCAGGAACCTGGGCAGCTACCAGGTGGAGGAGGGGGACATACCCTCTCTAGAGCCCGTCAGGGTATTAGGATTCCTCAGGGATCTTAACTTGATGGAGGTATTGTAGAACGGATGTTCAACTGGGCATCCGTTCGGGTGCTATGGGCAGGCCTGTGGCACCCAGGGGGCATAGCACAATAGACCTGATCAAGGTCGCAGTGCGTTGGCCCCCCCCCGATAAAAAAAAAAAAAAAAATCGGTTGAGGAGGCGCGAACAAACATATATAATAAAATGAAAATGCATTAAACTATTAAATATGAAAAAAACAACAAAACTTACAGACTTTTTTCTGTAGTGCATTTTTCGTAATTTAAGAAATAATCAAAAATTATTCCAAAAATTGATTTTTTTTTACAATCAATCTCTGATAGAAAGCGAGAATTATTTTAATTTCTTGATTTTTTACCAATTTACTTAATGCTTTTATTTTGTTCTCTTTGTACTTTATGCAAGTTAAATAGCAACATAGTTTCGTTTTGGGTGACCGGTAGTATGGACACCGCATATAAACAAAAAAAGAAGGAAATGCACTTTATAATGAGTTTTGTTTTAGTTTTAGTTATAATGAGATGTTTTTTACAGATTTTGGCACCGGTTTTTACTCAACCATCGTCAAAGCTAAACAGGTGTTTACGAACTGTTGACTTTGAAGATAGTTCATTAAGAACCAAAATAAAATAAATAAAAAAAACTGTAACTCGTCATATTGTGCATTTCCTTTCTTTTCTGCTGATTCAACAGTCTTTATCGTATAATATTTAGGGAACCCTGAGTTATGCAATCTTCCCTAAACGGAGCCTTGACACCGAAATGTTTGAAAAAATCTGCTCTGTAATATTTGCCACATAAATTTAAATCACACTTTTAATATTAATGGTAATAACTTAAAAAAATAATATATATATTTTTTAATTTAAGGCGCTTCACCATCTAAGGTCATTTGCGCCCGAAGCCTTCTCAGTGCACTACCGGCCTCTGGATAGAGTACTCTCGTTACAGACAACACTGTCAATTACCGGACAGTGAGCTGTAGAGGCTCCTAGGAAGAAAAAATCTAAGGGTAGCTCAGCTGGACTCGAACCCGGGTCCTCCGCGTGGGAGTCCAGTTAGCTATTCGGGTCCACGCTACCCACTTAGCTATTCCCTTCCCTAAAAAACATATGTATGAGTTCCCATATATCCTGTTTTATTAAGAAAATTATATTTATATACCAAATTCTATTAGTTTTGCGTTAATTTCAACTGGTACAAATAAAGAAAACGACAATAATTTTGATGTATCTTTACATAAGTAAAATAAAATAAAAAAGTTAAAAGAGTTTGATTTCACTACAATTTCGTTTCAAATGGATCAGCAGCGTAAAGTTTTGCGTCAGATGATTGCGCGCACCACCTATTGGAGAAATTATTTACTGTTCTTTGGTTTTTTTTTTTCCTACTTAAATTACAAAAGTACTCGTTAGATGGTGGTAATGTTCTTTCACAAAATTTCCAATCTTTTTCGTTGTGGTTAAAAATAATATTTTATCAGCATTTTTTAAATATTTGAACAGTTAAATTTTGTAACAATTATTTTATAAATCATAAGTTGGAAGTGGCTGTTACTATTTTTGTTTTACATATTTATTTAAAAGGCTTACTTTGCAGTTTTTTCCTTGCTTACTCAAATTGTTTTTCAAAAAGAAATTATGGGCCAATTGTAATCGTATTTAAAATGTAAGATTATTTTGCTTGAACTTAAATGCTAAACTAATGGAAATTTCAAAGCAACCTTATTTATTTTCATGGTTCCTAAAATTTAAATAACTTTGATATTTCTCCATGTTGCAGCTAGGGGTTCCAATCCTAAAGGAATTTAGTGGCTTGATATAAAAAGTGATCTAGTATAAACAATTAATAAGATAAGAAATTTTATATTTTTATAAATGCTTTGAATCATGCAGTTTCTTTGAATATTATGTTTTACTAAAGAATTTGAATTAACTTGGATTACTGTTTGAGGTGAAAATTCATCGTTTTTACATGATTAAAGTGAGAATGTAGTCTGTAAGAGTATAATGTGTAAGTGTGTGAGAGATTGTTTTTTTTCTCCACAGTAGCACCCCTATTGAGGAGGAGTTTATTTTCTACATGCTCCATATACATATATTACATGTGTTGTTTTCCTATCACAGTTACAAATGTCACAGTATATTTTTAAGAATATCAATACACACAAATGAACAAAAAGTGAATAATATTTACAAATAAGTATTTATAATTATTTCAATTCAATTAAATAAGATCTGCTGAATGAAATATATAAACATTTATATACACATATCTATCATACACAGATATAACATGCTCATATAATTCTTATACATATTCGTACATATATGCAAACACACCCAACAATCAACACACACACCACACCACACGCAAACACAGCACATATCCATATAAAGTTACATACATATAATACATCCATATTATTTGAACATTACTATTTATAAAATATTGAAATCTATTTTCTGAATATAATTGAAAAATTCATTGTACAGATCAGGTGATGTCAGTTCTATGAGGCTGACCGGCCAAGTGTGCTTAGTCAGCAATACTTTTTTGAGTAGGGAAATCTGGACGCCTCCAGAAGTATACTGCTGAATATCAGATGTTCCACAGTCAGTTCTTTGACTCCATCACATGGACAGGAGCTATCCTCTTGAATGTGGAATCTTTTCAAATATGCTCTCATATGGCCGTGTCCTGGAGCCAAAGGTTTGAGGGAGTATTCGTACTCACATTAGGGTGAAACTTCCCTATGTTTCTCGAGACGGTTATTCCGTCGCGGACCTCATTCTAGCCCATCCCACGCGTCCTCGTCGCTGGCTCCGGAAACATCTGCGCTCCACTTTGTGGAAGCGTGGGTGGCTAAGTTGGAGGGTGAACGCAGAGGGTAGCCTTCGGGCTATTTGGGAACCTAGCACTCCCACGTACCTCAGCTACAATTACAGACATAACAAGTGCAGTGGTTTTCCCATTAGGAGTGTGAGTTGGTGGAGACATTTCTGCCCTCTGTTTGGGTCGCCATAATTTATGTGCGGCCTGAATCTCTTGCAGCGAATTCTTTTGCTGCGGAGCCTCCGTGGGAATTCATATTGCATCACTTACACCTAAACGCCTTAACATTATACACAGTTACAGTCTTACACGCCAGTGGCACGTGCTGGTGCCACCCACATTTTTGCCGTGTGTGGATACCTGTGTCGTGGGGGAGGGAAGTCCTGGTGGTTGAGGATGCAGGTCCTCGCTGGAGGCAAGTTTCCTCGGCGTGCCTTGCAGTCCAACACACCACTTTGGTTCCTGACTCCACTAAACAGGCGGCCAGAGCCTAACCCAGCTCTGGTCAATCGGCTAGCGTAAAGAACGCATGGGTGAGCTCCCGGGTATTGTGGGCCATGGCTCACAATCCCTGGGCGCTATATCTCTAGGTAGCCTCTGGCGCTTCTTCAAAGCGTCCCCAAATTGTGAAGCTCCGGGGAAGGTTGAAGCTCTGGAGATGAATTTTTTAATTTTATTTATTATATGTGTTTTAATTTTTAATTCGTCAGCCGGTGGCCCCTTAGAGTAGGGGGCCACCGGTGGTGGGGGTAATTCTATTCTCTGTACATCCAGAGGCGGGTGACCAGGGCCTGGATGCACTAATGGGTGGGAATCTGGAAAAATATCCAGAGGCAGGGAAGGCTTGCTCTGGAGGAGAACGTGTCAGGAGGAGCCGCGGAGGACTTGTCCTCCTGCGGCGATTTCTGAAACGTGGTCATAGGAAAAAGGAAAGATATGTAAGGCAGGTATTTTTATTTTTATTTATTTATTTATATTTATTTGTTTGTTTATTTATTTATTTATATTTATCTATTTGTCTATTTATTTATTTAAATTAATTTATTTTATTATTATTTGTTTATTTTATTATTATTCATTTATTTTTGTTCCTGCCTGCTATCAAGTTTGTCAGAAGTTCCATTTCTCACATTAGTTGACTTATTATTATGATTGACAGGGTAGAAATGGTTCAG
>JAAEAF010000654.1:0-25531 GCA_011037195.1 Triatoma infestans | reverse complement strand
TTTTTTTCCATTAAAATAAGAAAGAGAGGTTTATTGGCCACCTTATCCCATAACGGTAGGTTCCAATTTTATCGCTAAAGAAATCGTTAATTAACTATATTAACCCTTTTTTGTTTGTGATTAAAGGGAACCAGATTTCGTCTGGTTTTATTCCACTTCACTCGAATCATTTTTCATTTCTATGTTTTTTTTTTCCTTTCTTCATCAACAAGTTCCCACTCAACAATCATTTAGAAGTTTTTTTTTGGTCCTTATTCTCTTTACTATTCTATTTTCTTAGCTGATAAGCCAGGCCAGTTAGGGTAATAGAGTTTAAACAATAATCTCTTTCTTTATTCACCGAAATCTCTTGATATGAATCTTCCTTAATTTATTAAGCGAGAAATAAAAAGAAAAGATCACTTCTTCCAAGTTTGAAGCAATAATAACTGTTGACTGCTAGCGACAGTAAATTTTATACACAATATTCTTATATTAAAAAAAAGGATCGTTTATTTCAATTTTTCCACTTTTATTTTAAATATGAAATTAAAATCTTAATTTTATAAATTTATTTTCAATTGTATTAACATCATTATTACAACAAATCCTTTTTATTAATTAAAATAAAAAATATTAATTCTGAAATTTAAATTTCCAGCGATTTTTTTGTTTCTGAGATATCTGACACACACACACACGCATATTATTTGTTTAAAACATTTTTTCGAACTCAGGGAACTTCAAAAATTGAACTTCCTATGAAAACTCAATTTCGAAATTTTAACACGATTGCAATAGTTCCTAAAGCAGTAAATGAAAAAAAAAAATCCTTTGTGAAACACTCACACGACTTTTGGTTACTGCTATTACTCTCTCTTTCCCTAGTGCTACGGCCCATTGAGGACCAAGGCTTGCTCAACAATCTTCCCCTCACTCCTCTCTATCAACTGTCTCCCTCCTCCAATTTTTAACTCCAATCCTCGTCTACTCCTCTAGCCACCTCATACGTGTACTTCCTTTCCTTCTCATTCCTCCAATCTTGCTATACAACACTTTTTTGGGGGGAAATCTTCCTATATCCATCGTCTCCACATGGCCCAACCGTCTAAACCTATTCTTTCTAACATTAGCAACTATGTTCGGCTGGCTGTACTTTTCTCTTATTTCAGAGTTGCTCAACATTTTAACTACATCGTTCATCCACTTCTGGCCATATATTTTCCTCTCCCACACGTTGAGAAATCTTTCACATGCTTTTGTGAGAGGACCATACTATGACTACCGGTAGTATTATGGTCTAACATTCTCATACTAAGAAGTAGTTTGTTGAATTTTAAAACCTTCTGAACTGCATAGTAACAACGATTCCCTTCCTGCAGCTTATCCTTGCTTTTATTTCTATTACCATGACATTATCTGCAGTAAATAACGTCTCTAGGTATTTACATTCTTGTATGAACGGAAAATCATGCTGAAGAATCGTTCCAGTGACATTCTCACGTACGCGGTTTTATGGTCATTTATTTTAAGCCCTCGACTACTCGCTCCCTTCTTTAAGAACTCCTGACACTGTTGACAATGTTCTGGGTGAAATGATTATGTCAAAGGCGTAGGCCATTTGCTGAGTTAGCCAGTTGCATAGTTACTCATACACATCTTCCATTCTGAAGTTAAAAATGGTTGGAGCTGCCTTATGGTCGATGGATTTACTTGCCTTATTGCCAGTGAATTCATTAGTCAGGCTATACCGTACTTTAACCCCACACCTGGTACCTTAGAGAGTCATTCGACACTGGCGAATTAATTTCTTGGGTATTCCAAATTATCTTTAATATCTTTAAAAATCTTAGACCTTTCTACACTGTCATATGCCTGTTTCAGATCTCCAAATAAAAGATGCAAGCAAACATCATATTCATGTGCTTTTTTACATATTTGATTCAATGAGAAGATGTTATCAACTGTCGATCGGTCACTACTGCTATTACTACAGTCGTACATATTGTAACGTTTTTCCCTCTGAACTAGCTACTGCAACTAGTTCTAAGTGGGTTCGTATAGATAAAATACTCTAAACTTCAATAAGACGAACACCAGTTTATTGTTTTACACAATAAATTACAAATACAATACTTAATAATAATTAATTTAGGGAAGGGATTAGCTCAGTGGTAGCGCGCTGGACTAGTAACGCGGAGATCACGGGTTCGAATCCAGCCGTGCTACCCTTAGATTTTCTCTTCCTAGGAGCCCCTACAGTTCACTGTCCGGTGATGGACAGTGTTGTCTGTAAAGGGAGAACACTGTCCGGAGGCCGGCAGTGCATTGAGAAGGCTCCGGGCGCAAATGACCACAGATGTTGAGACGCTTAAATTTAAAAAAACAAAAAAAAAAAAAAAAAAAAAAAAAAAAAAAAAAAAAAAAAAAAAAAAAATTACGTTTAAACCAACAAAAGTTCACTTTGTTCACTTTTTATACACTTTTCACAAACACACACTTCGATTGTGACAAGAATCTCTCTAAACTCTCTATTGTCCCACTGTGGAGAAGGGTCTTAGAAGGTTATCGATTGTTCTAGAAAAGGGCTAGAGCAAAGCTGCCAGCGCTTCCTAGCGGCCACTAGGAGAACTTGAGGTACCTGCTTTCTCTCCTAGATGGCACCAGTTCTGCGTTATAATATTATAAAATGCAAAATTTTCTTTAGGTTTCAAAATTTACTAATTTGTTCTAACATAAATATAGATTTAGTAGTGGGAGAAACAATATCCTACCCAGCAAGGAAAAAATTACATTATAGTCCAGAAGAGAATTCAATAACATTGAACCAACTGTCAATATAACATTTGAAATATAACGCCACAAATTACATAGAACTACCTAAAATAAATGTTTTTGGGAATATATTTGAAAGAAAAGTTTTTATCTGCAAGGTTGGCAGCAATCCAAACTTAAATGAAATCGTTGTTTTCGAGAAAATTCAGAAAAAAAAACCTCTTCTGCAATGTCACACTTCCGGTTTATCAATTTTCTTCAAATTTTCAAAGGTGATAGTATCATACATTTTACATTAGTGGTAAGCAAAACGCTACTCTCCAGAAATTCCCCCCCTCCCCCCCGACAAAATCAGCTTTTCCGGGAAATTGTTCCAAATAAAATTGATAGGTATTTACTATGTGTATGCATACTGTACGAAGTTTAAAGAAAATCGTTGTAGCCGTTTTCGATAAGATTAAGACGAACTGAATAAGAAAAAAATACAGTAAAGTGGCACATCCGGTTGATGGATTTCGCACGAAACCTTCGTGTTAGTATCTAAAATACGATGGTAGTATCTAAATGGAATACCAAAGTTTTGTATTTGATGCATGTTTTTGTTTTTGAGAAATTTCGTTCACATACACATCAAAGATAATTCGCTAAAAAATCGTTTTTTTTTTCGTACTCAGAGGAACTCAGAAACAAGTATTTCCTGTGAAAACGCGAATTCTAAAATTTGACACCATCAAATTTTACTTTTGGTAAAATCTAGAACAGATTTTCTATAAAAGAACATGGATCATTTATTTTAAAAACATCGCTTTTACCAGTTATTGTAGGGGGATAAAGTTTACTATGTACCTATTTAGTTGGGTGTCTTAAATTGAAATAGCTGATACATATGGCACTAATAGCCAAAAATAGATAATGCGTGAAAACAAAAAAAAAAAAAATATTGTTTTTTTTTAAGTGACATAATAGTAGTTATTAAATCTGATATTCTCTTTTAATATTTGAAACTTACTTTTTGGAGATACAATTCTGCTGGATTCTATATTATGCAATACGACCATTTAATAAAGAAATAAGTTTCATAAATTCAGAAAAATTTAGAAAATACTGAGTGCACTATGTATAGTATATAATATTTGAAAAAATGGAAAATTAAAAATTATATGTAAGTTAAATTAAAAAAAATCTGGTGTGAAACACTCACACAACTTTCTTTTACTACCAGTTCTCAAAATTATCATTGACAAATTTTATAGTTTGTGTATCAAATTTAAGGAAATTCGTCGTTTACTAATTTTCTTGAAACTCGGAATTTCGGCCATTTATTTATTTCTAATTAATTTTGTTTGGATGATAGAATTGTATAATCAACTATGATAGCACTTTAGAGAAAAACATAACCCCCCCTTTCCCTCCTACAAAAGTGTCCTTAAATGAATTTTCCCAGAGAAATGTTTTAAATAAAAGTTGTAGATACTTGTATGTTTACTTTTTATAGAAAGTTTCAAGAAATCGTTGGAGGCATTTTTGAGAAAATCGCGAAAAAGTGAAAAAAATCATTTAGTAAAGTGGTAATGTAAACGCACTTCCGGTTATCCGATTTCTTTGAAACTCGGAATTTCTACAACATATTCAATTCTAATTAACATTATTTAGATGATAGAGTTGTTTAATATATTGAAATAGCACTTTAGATGAAAACCTAACCTACCCCTCCACTAAAACTGCCCTTAAATGAATTTTCCCAGAGAAACATTTCAAATAAAAATTGTAGCTCTTTGTATGTGTAGTGATATATCAAGTTTGAAGAAAATCGTCGGAGCCATTTTTGAGAAAAACGCATAAACTTAAAAAAAAAAACAGGAATTAAAGTGGTACTTCCGGTTGAGGAATTTTGACAGATCACCCACTGTCAGATGCCATGGTGATATCTAAACGGAATATCAAGTCCAACTTTCTGCGGTTTTTCGTTTTTGAGCTATGCTGTTCACACACACACAATTTGCTAAAAACCACATTTTTGGACTCAGGGGACCTCAAAACGGATATTTCCGGTGAAAACTCGATATCGAAAATTTGACACGGTTACAATACTTCCTCTTACTAAGATTAAGAGAAAGTAAAAAAGGGTAGCAAAAAGTATTTGTCCCATTCATGGCCATTGCACAATAAGCAACTGTAACAAGACAAAAGGGAACAATTTAATAAACTTATTATCACTTTCAATAAGCCAAATGAATGGCGCTTAAACGCCGAATCTCTGGTTGTCAGTGTTGGAAGACCCATGTGTCCTTAGCCCATATCGGGGAAAAATAGGAATAGAGGGGAGGAAAAATAGGAATAAGGAAATAATTCTTATGTGCCTCCAACTCTTGCACATTGCTGCTTGGCTGATGATCGTGGATAAGGGCTCCCAGAAGCTGCACGGCAGGAAATTCAACCGAAAGTAACAACCCAGTTACTTCACAATTTGAACCAGTGCAGGACAGGAAAACCGTGGTAATTCAGCCAACAAGATAGCCAGCTTAGCGACATTATCAAGGAAAATCAAAAGTAATAGATTACGGTTTTCACGATTAAAGGCAAACCGAACTGGAATGAATTCTATGAACTGAATCACCTTAATGAGTGCAAACACTACTTATTCGTACAAGTGCTGCATTAAGGCTTACTTGAGAGGAAGATAATGCACAGACTATCCCCTCTCCACACTTAAGACACAGTCTGATAGATTAGGAAAGTATTATTAAAAGACATAAATCCACCTAATCGATTAGTAAAAATTTATCAAGACACTACAAGGCCTCCCTTCGAAATAAAATTATTGTACGATATTGGCGGCAAATTTAAATTTGTATTAAATACCGAACAAAATAATTTTCCATTCTACGTCGTAAGTTTCTTACCTATAAAGGACTGAAACCCTTTCATATACGTTTCCAAAAACATTAAACAGAAGATGAAGAATAAGGAGATCGATTTTTTGGAGGAAGAATCTCTGAGAAAAAGACAAGAAGAATACCTCCTAACTAGAAAAGTGATATAGGGAAAGCCAAAGTGATTCGGTCACTTAAGAAAAATGGTGTACCGGAAGGTAGCCTAATAAAATTTATTGATGGGTGGCACCAGAACGAAGTGGATAAGTGTGAGAAGATGGAGACCATGGAGGGAAATCACAGAGTGTTTGTGGGTTGATAAATAATGACTGGCATGACAGAGAGAAATAAGGAGTGTCTTAACAAGAACGAAACCCTTAAGAGAACAGAGAAACCGCTAAGGAATAGTAAAATAGTATTTCAATTTATGGATAAGAAAGTAAATTTATAGGACAAGTAATTAAATAATTAATTAAAAACTTACATGACAATTAAATTATTATAATTGACAATATTTCTTCAAATATAATTCTTAATAGATGTTTAATTGTCGTCTATGTTTCGGAGAATCGATTTTCTTCAAACTAAGGAATTTTGGCAACATAATTCAATTTTGATTAATATTATTATATGGTCGATAGAATCGTATAATGAATTAAAATAACTCTTAAATGAATTTTCCCGGAGAAATATTTCCAAATCTGAAAAATAATTCAATGAAGTACCTTAATGGTTTGTTGTGGTGGTTGGTTCCGCAGAGCTGGAAAGCATCAGAGACATTTTCCGTGGTAGCCTGCTTCATTTTGTGGTCATCGACCGGTTTCGGGCGTTCGCCCATTAGTTAGTGTGAAACTAAGTCTCTGTACGAGTCTGTCTTGTTGGCACACTGTCTGGAAAACGCATCCTGAAGATGGGCGAACGCCCGAAACCGGTCGATGACCACAAAATGAAGCAGGCTACCACGGAAAATGTCTCTGATACCTTAATGGTTAACCAATTTTATCCAAAATTCCTTACATGGATTTTCTTAGATAAATGTTTCATCTAAGAATTATAGGTCATTGAATGAGTAAAAAATCTGGTGTGAACAACTCACACAACTTTCTCTTACGCCAGTTTACAAAATTGTAAATGATAAATTTTACAGTTAGTATACCAAATTTAATGGAATTCGTCGGGGTTTTTTTATGAATAATCCAGAAAAACTGAAAAAAACTATTCAGTAAAAATGCACTTCCGGATTACTAATTTTCTTGAAACTCGGAATTTTGGCAATCTATTTATTTATAATTAATTTTGTATAGATGGCAGAATTGTATAATCAACTAAGATAGCACTTTAGAGGAAAACCCTCTACCCACCACCAAAAGCCCCCTTAAGAAACTTTACCCAGAGAAGTGTTTGAAATATAAAAGTTGTTGCTCTTTATATGTGTAGTTCACATACTTAGTTTACAGAAAATCGTTACAGCCGTTATACAGAAAATTGCAGAAAACTAATAAATACTTTTCAGTAAAAACACACTTCCGGTCATCTGATTTTCTTTAAACTCGGAATTTCAACAACATATTTAATTCTAATTAACATTATTTAGATGACAGAATTGTATAATAAACTGAAGTAGCAGTTTAGAGAAAAACCTAACCCCCATCTCTCCCCCAAAAGTACTCTTAAATGAATTTTCCTTGAGAAATATTTCAAATAAAAGTTGTAGCTCTTTGTATGTGTAATTGATGTGCCAAGTTTCAAGAAAATCGTTGGAGCCACTTTTGAGAAAGTCGCAAAAAAGTTAAAAAAAAAAAAAAAAAAACCTGGTAAAGTGGTACTTCTGGGTAAGGAATTTTGACAGATAACCTACAATCGGATCCCATGGTGATACCTAAACGGAATATCAAGTTTGAACTTTCTACGATTTTTCGTTTTTAGGCTATTAATAAATAGCACGTATTTTCCTAGTAAACCACTTTTTTGGACTCAGGGGACCTCAAAACGGATATTTCCGGTGAAAACTCAATATCGAAAATTTGACACGATTACAATACTTTCTCTTACTAGGAGTAAGAGGAAGTAAAAAAAGTATTATATGCCTATTTTTTCAGGTGGGATTTGCGTCTAATTACCGATCAAGTGGTCGGAGGCGCATAGAAAACATACATTTCTATATTTTACTTATATTAATGCATTAAATAAAATCCAAAACCAAGACTGGTGTAAGGTTTGGCCAACAGGGTACTGGCCCAGCCCTCGTGGACAAAATTACGCATTTACAAATGTTTTCTTTTACACCAAAGTTACACATATAAAATACAAATATTATAACATTGTAATTACTAAGTCCGTAACCTAATCGCTGATCTAACCCCAATTATCACTTACAACTACTCGACCGGATTCACCTTACTACACTCCGCACAGTCTATTTATATTCTACTTGTAACCTATTTATTTAGCCCTACGTAAATACACTAATTTCGACCCTTAACTAACTAACATATCAAACCGAGCTCTATCTCTGCTTGCCCTTGCACCCGCTGGTCTCATCCGCTCTAAAGAGACTGGGGCAACACACCAACACTCCGCAACCTCTCCAGCCAGAACACTTCGTCCACGATCACCGTCCGCACTAGAATGAATGCTTCTGACTGGCCAGGCGGCATGTCGCTCCAGTACTGTTGACTCAGCAGGTACAAAGCTCACTATTGCTACATCGTGCTAGCTGGCACTCTTTCACAACACTGGCCCTCGCACCACTACACCGGGGGAATCGATCGTATCGAGTATATACACAATACACTCCAGTTTTACGGTTCGCTTCTTTGATACTTCCGGTTGGACCATGTTGACGAAAAAACCTTATCGTCAAGTAAAAAAAAAAAAAAAAAAAAAAAAAAACTACTTGTCTGGGGATTATAAAATGTATATTTCCGATAAAAACTTGATCTCGAAAAACTTGATAACGAAAAAACCATTTGTTTTTTGTAAAAAAAATCTGTGTGAAACACTCACACAACTTTCACTTACTCCAATTCTCAAAATTATAATTGACAAATTTTATAGTTTGTATACCAAATTTAATAAAATTCGTCGAAAACTGAAAAAAACTGTTCAGTAAAAGCGCACTTCCGGTTTACTAATTTTCTTGAAACTCGGAATTTTAGCCATTAATTTATTTCTAATTAATTTTGTTTGGATGATAGAATAAATTGTATAATCAACTATGATAGCAGTTGAGAAAAACATAACCCCATCCTTCCTCCAAAAGTGCAATTAAATGAAATTTTCCCAGAGAAATATTTTAAATAAAACTTATAGCATCTTTGTATACTTGGTTTATATATACGAAGTTTCAAGAAAATTGTGGAAGCCATTTTTGAGAAAATCGCAAAAAAGTGAAAAAAATCATTTAGTAAAGTGGTAATGTAAACGCACTTCCGGTTATCCGATTTTTTTTTTGAAACTCGGAATTTCATCAACATATTCAATTTTAATTAACATTATTTAGATGACAGAATTTTTTAATAAACTGAAATAGCACTTTAGATGAAAACCTAACCCCACCTCTCCCCCAGAAGTGCCCTTAAATGAATCTTCCCGGAGAAATGTTTCAAATAAAAGTTGTAGCTGTTAGTATGTGTAGTTGATATACCAAGTTTGAAGAAAATTGTTGGAGCCATTTGTGAGAAAATTGCAAAAACGTAAAAACAAACCACTAGTAAAATGGTACTTCCGGTTCAGGAATTTTGACAGATGATCCACTGTCGGATCCCATGATGATAACTAAACGGAATATCAAGTTTGAACTTTCTACGATTTTTTGTTTCTGAGTTATGCTGTTTACATACATACATACACACACACACACACACACACACACACACACACACAGACACACACAATCGAAAATTTGACACGATTACAATACTTCCTCTTACTAGGGAGTAAGAGAAAGTAAAAAATTGTCTTAAAAATGAAAGCAGGTATTTAAAAATGATTTGTTCAGGTTTCAAATAATTCCCAACTCTTAAAGCTCCTAGAATTGTCCATCCTTTCCTCCTATAGATTGGCCTCTCATAAATATTTATTCGAACCATCTTGTTAGACGAAATTAAAATGGAGTTTCCGCCTAATAATTTTCACTTTATCTAAATTTGTTAAACCATTATACACACATAAAAGTTTCTTTTATGTAGTTAGTAGTAGTAGTAGTAATGCCTATTTTTTCAGGCGGCTTAACGTCCAACTACCAAATTAGGTGTCGTGGACGAGGACGGAAGCATCTACTTTACTATTAACATTTTTTAAACAAATATAAAATTTAGTTATACGCCGGACTCGAACTGGGGTCCTCCCACATACAAGTCCATGCTCATAACCACTACACCAACACCCGCCCCTAAGTTTCCTTTATGTATGAATCGTATGTAATTTTTTTTTCAATTTCAATTTATGATGATTTTCATTTTTACTTTACTTTTTCTTACTAGGTATTAATGCGATCGTGTCAATTGAATTTTCGCCAGAATTATATGTTTTGAGCGAATGGCCTATGTGCGTGTGTGAGACTTTTTTTTACAGGAGTAATATAAACTAATGGATTTGAAGGGTAGAGCACTCTCTTCTTTTTTTCTCTCTCTGCTGCTTTTAAAGTTTTCTGCAAATGCAATGTGTTTTTTTTGTTTTTTTTTTTAATAGATGAACTTGATGATTTACAGATTTCTGCCTGTCAGTCTGTCAGCGTGTCCAACAATTTTCCAGCTATAAACTATATAATCTTAAAGATAACTTGCAAAATTTAACATAAAGTTGTTAGATCTAAGAGTAGTACCCTTTCTTGCCATAAATTTCAATCTATCCTCCTTTTTCTGACACATAAATATTGTCCCTAACCACTGGGAGAGTGATAAGAAAAGAAAAATTTATTTCTATCTCAGACTAACAGGAGAACAAACTTTTAAAGAAAGTGGATTGAAAAAAAAAAAAAAATCAGTAAACCCTTTAACTTAAGTTTATAGTAGACCAGATAATACTAATCTCTACAGCCACCTTACTTAACAATTGCTTTTTCACTTGCCAGCATTCATAATCCAGCCTTACTATTAATAGTGAATAGAATAAAAAATTTAATAATATTATTTGAATATTAAAACCAATTAAATAGAAAATTAGAAATAAATTTTATTTAATTAATTATTTAAATTAATTATTTGTTGACGAACAAATAATTTTCAGATAGCAATTATCCTTGGAATATAATTATCCTTCACGATAATTATAATGCTTGGAATAATTTACACATATTTCCTATGCTTACACTGTAACAGGAAGTATATACATGGTCTCCTGTCCAAATATGATCTTTCAGATTTCTGCGGGCCATTTTCATGAAAAACACTTCTCTGAGTTTTCGTGTTGAGATAGCGTCAGTGATTTGCTAAAAAAACCGACGTTACGCCCACGTTGCAATTAGTCAGTTCAGGGTTATTAGACCTTGAAAGCGAATAAGGTAATGAAGCTTGGTAGTGAAATAGCGTGGCTCTTTCCTCCGCCATCTTGACCGCCATATTGACCGCCACCTTGATCACCAGGTCAGTTATAGGCGGTGGATGGGGCTTAATTTTCTCTTCCCTGCCCACGATTGGCTGGTGGATGACGAGATCTAAGGGTAAAGACAGTCACAGAGGTTTTAATCGAAGCGTTTAACGAGTCGATATGTCATGGAATATATCATAATAGTGTAAAACATACCCAACGGTGCCGAGCGTTTCGTTTCTCGTGCGGCGGTTTCAAAACAGCGTCGATAGATGGTTGATGTGAGGATACCTAGGTCGGTTTAACTTACCCGAAACGTAGGATGCTTTAACCTGTTCAGATAGCTCTGTTCAGATACGGGCGTTTATGAATTGACTCATTTTGTTTAGAAATAGCTGGAGAAAAATTTGCTTACCGTATAGTTATTACCAAATTTTCCCCCGGCGTTATTGATTTTCACACGAGTATATCCTTCTTTGTTAGCTTTTCTTGGCAAATTTTGAGTAATTCATCAATTGTGAGTTCTTCACGACATCCTAGTAAAATTGAAAAAATTTGCAAACGTTGCAAACAACCTATGAAAATGCCCTTTTTTTGTTGCCTTTCTTTGAAATTTGGATGTATCCACATTCTTTGTTTTAGTTTTTTTTTTTTTTTAAATTTTTTAATGCAAATACAATATTGACAAATACACTACGTCGCCCATGTCACTGCATAAATCGCTTAATAAAACAGGGTGGTTTGTTAGAACGCTACGGATTCGTTAAACGCTCGGTTGGAACCACTGTGTCTGCTTCACCCTAAGTCTTCCTCTGACCTCCTGCTAAAGTTTTAACGTTGTCTTATTACGAAAAAAACCATCCCACCACCCACCAGCCAACCATAGGCAGGGAAGCATAACTCAAAAACGGAAAATCATAGAAAGTTCAAACTTGATATATAGTTTAAACGCTAGCGCATGGGACCTGACAAAAAAGTTTAGATCAAAATTGATCAACCGGAAGTACTACTTTACTGAATGTTTTTTTTTTTTCCATTTTTTTGCGAATTTCTCGTAAACGGTTCTAACATGTCATATTAACTACACATATTTTTGAAGTTTTGGAGTTTGGGAAGAATGGTGGGTTTATTATTATGTTTTTCCTCTAGTGTTATTTCAGTAATTGAACAGGACAATGCTATTGAAGAGACAAAGGGACAAAAAACCGTTAGGGCAAGACAATACTATTTGGTCGGTTGTTTTGGAAGAGAAACCCCCTCTAGAACAAGAAAATAATTTCATCAGCCTATTACAAAGCATTTACCCAATAATATTCGTCGCATTTAAAACGTCACTTCACATTTATTAGCTAGTTATTAGAAACTAGTATGCCCAATAAATACGTTACGTGAACATTTGAGTATATTTAAATGCATGAGTTTTTGTATATTTATAAGATTAATCATTATTCACAATTAACAATTACTATTTGTAAAATTACTTAATTAAATTATTTATTTTAAAACAATGATTCTTACTCTCTATATCTTAAACATCTCTCTTCTCTAAAATTTACACACAAATAAGCCCATCACAATACCGCTCGTGTTACAACATACCCACATACAACACATCTACAAAACATTATACAGTCCAAGTTTAATGAAATCGTTAATAGCTCTTATAATGGAGTTGATGTGAAGAGAAATTAGGTTAGAGTAATTAGACGAGATATGAAGACACTGTTATAATATAGCTATAAGCTTGCACAAACTGCACTGGACTTGCAATGATTTTATACAATAAAGGGTTAGAATAGAGTTATGACACGATGTGATGTATATAGTTGAATCTGATAGATAGATGACTAGATCCCTCACTGGCTTATATACATGTTCTCCCCACTCTAGCCTGCTTAAGTCAGAGAGTACCACAGAGAGTCTGTTTTCTCACGGTTGGGCTTGTGTTCTCCCTCTCTTGCCGTTACAGCTCTTATCAAGAAAATTCCAGAAGAATTAAAATTGTAGAAGAACGTAGAATTTTATAGAATACATTTTAATCCAACTACTGCTTTCAGATACAAAGGAGAAGTTTATAATGAATTGAAGAATTTATAAGAATTTTTTTAGGTTTTTCCTCTATTTCAGTAATCATCATTCTATCATCTTCAGAAATTCGGAGTTTTGAAGAAAATTCGTTCAGCGGAAGTGCAACTACTGAACAGGTTTTTTTTTTTTAATTTTTGCGACTTTCTCCATAAAAATACCAATGAATTTCATTAAACATGTATAATGTCGCATTAACATACGACTTTACATGACTTTACCTGCAGACGGCTGGGTCTTGAATTTCTTTCGATTGGAAGAACCCGTAAGCTTTCCACTCAAGGCTTTGACGTTTAGATTCCAAGGCCCAAATTGGTGTATCCATGTTTCATCACATGTTACAATTCTACTGAAAAATTCTTTTTCTAATTAAACATCATTCTTTCAACTGTTGACTGATTTGAAATCATCTGGTTTCTTTGTGGGCGTCCGTAAGTTATCTTGGAACCCATTTCGCAAAAGTTTTCTTGTACTGCAGCTTATTCTGAATAATGTTATGAATAGTTCCAACAGTCGTGTGAACGAGTGTTGATTTATTCTAGTGAATTAACGCGTTAATGCGAGATTCGAGGGAGGAAGTTGCAACTTCAACTGGTCGGCCACTTCATTGCTCGTTGCACATACACTTTGACGACACTTTTAAAAAGTGTTCTACCCATTCTGTAAACGTTTGAACGGTTTAAAAAATTATTCCCATACGCTTGCAACATTCTTTCGTGGATTTCACTACCGTTGATATATATATTCTCTGCAACTAAAAATCTAATCACTTAGCGTTGTTCTTCCAAGGTGCAATGCTCAAGCGGATTCGCCATTGTTAACTGAATACATTTAAGGTTATGTTTACCAAAAAATATTCTGGAACAGCTGATGAGAAACTAAGTAAGTACAAGGATGCCAACTTGACGCATTGAAACTATTGCTGTATTGATTAAACAAACCGTATTTTAACTACAGCGATTGTCTCGTTACTTATTGAATGTACCTTCGTACATACAGAGACCTATCACTTTTATTTGAATTAATTTTCCGTGTAAGGTTTTTTGGGGGGACGAATAAGGTTTTATAAAATTTAGATTCTGCCATTTATGTTTCTTGAAGACAATTAAAATCTTTTGTAAAAATTATGTGTTAAAACAGAATTAATCAATTATAATTATATAAATCGCATTAAAGAAAAAAATCGTGTTAAGTGTTTCACACTAATTTAATAATTATAATTTTTGTACAATTCAAATTAATGTAGCAATTTATGTTTTTATTCATATAAGATATCATTCTGCTACTTTCTTTTATTTTATGTATTTAAAAGAGGAAAGAAAGACAGAAAGAAAGTTAGAAAAAGAGAGAGAAGATTATGGGTGAGGAAGATCTACTAATTAAAACTAAATAAAAACATATAATTTAAGAACATTAAATGTTAATTGGGACCAAATCCCTTTTACATTATATTGTACTTTGAAGTTTAATTGCTGAGAGTGCTTTCTCCTTTTAATACAAAACAAAAACCTCTCACGTTTAATTAACGGACCAATGGAAACTAGACTGCACAGAAACTTTGCTACGTGGTGAGTATTCAAAATGTAATCCAAATATATTGCAGCCAGTTGGTATAAAGAACCCGTGGATTGTACCTTTCGGCATTATCCCCCAGGGGTTTTTCCCTTTTTTTATTTCTTTATATTATTATATGTAAATATATTTCCCTTTTTATTTGTTTGTCCACTTTGTATGACGTAACAAAATTGTTTACACACAATTATAGCCAGTTTTTTTTTTATTTTATTTTATTTAGATATTATTTAGTTTAAATAAAAACATAACCCCTATTCATCCTACAAAAAAACAGCTCAAAAAAAAAAAATTTTCCCAGATAAATGTCACAAATAAATGTTGTAGCTGTTAAATTTGTCTAATTGATATAACCACGTTTCGTGATTTTTTTTGGGGAGGGGACTTCAGAACGTGTATTTCCCGATAAAAACCTGATACGGAAAATTTGACGCGATCATAAAAATATTTCCTCATACAAGAAAGTGAAAAAAAATAATAATAATCTAAAAAAAAAAAAAAAAAAAAAAAAAACAACTAATGCAGTTTAAATTTAAACTTAACTGACACTCAATCAGCACCCCCTTTAAAATTATTTTTTTGGAAAAATAATTCAAGACTTTTGGAAGCATAAAAGTTATACGTTTTTAACAACTGTTCAGCAAAACAATTGTAATGGAAGAAATAAATGGAAAAATTGAAATACATTTGTAAAAATATTCTAGTGAATTTAACTTAGAAACAAGTGTATGTTAGTGTAGTGAAATGAACTGTTATGGACTATTAATTTTTTAAGGTCAATACTATTAAAGAGACAAAGGGACAAGAAACCACCGTTAGGACGAGACAATACTATTTAGCCGGTTGTTTTTGTAGGAGAAACTCCTTTCTAGAACAACAGCTAATTTCATCAGACTATTGCAAAGTATTCAGCCAGTAACATTCGTCACATTTAAAACGTCACTCTCTTATTTTAAATTCAGTGTGCCACTAAGTGTTTACATGAACATTTGGGTACACTTAAGTGCAAGACTTTTTGTATAATTATAAGCTTAATTAATTATTCACAATTAACAAATAATTACTATTTATAAAATTACTAAATTAATATTTACGTAATTAAATTATTTATTTAAAAAACAGTGGTTCTTATTTCTAAAAATAGTGGTTCTATTTCTTAAACATCTCTCTTCTCTAAAACTTACATGCAAATAAGCCCTATCTATACCGTTCGTGCTACAACATACACACATACAATACATCTACAATAACATTACACAGTCAAAGTTTAATGTGAACTCATTAGTAGCCCTTATCAACAAGAAAATTCCAGAAGAATTAAAATTGTATCAGAATGTACAATTTTATAGAATACATTTTTAATCCAACTACTGCTTTCAGATACAAAGGAGGTCAAGTTTATAATAAATTTAAAAATTTATAAGAAATTTTTAGGTCAGAAACAATGTGGACACCTATCACTGTACTTTTCCAAGATATCAGTGACAATGAATAAAACGTACAAAGGTTTTGAAGTCAAAAAACTCTACAAATAAGCCGAATTCTATTCAGGCAAGTCGCCTGCTAATCCTTTACAAGAAATGATTGAATACGCAGGTAACAAAATTTTGTAAATCTCTTATGCATTATTAATATTTAATATTTCATATTTAATCCTCAATATTAATCTTTTCATAATTTTTTTTTATAACTAAGTAAGTAGATGAGATTGACGGGTTCTAGGCCACTTTTTTTGCACAAGATGGCGGCCGTCCCCCTCTCCCACCTCTCACCACAGCCACATTACCCCTCTCCCACCAAATGACCCCCCCCCCCAATCTATTCCCAACTTTTCCCCCACCCCTCCCCCTGCCTCTTTTCCTGTAGCGAAGAAATATTAAAAATTAATTTTTTTTTTTGCTGAGGTCAGCAAAAGCGATCTCACAACCTTCGTCATCCAAGTCCATCACTTACACCACTCAGCTATAGTGGTAACTTGGCAATAGTAGTTTTCTTTAGATCCTTATACCTCACCCCACATACTTCTCCCTCATCTCTCTCATATCCTTTCTCTCTCTCTCACTCTCTCTCTCTATAGATATATAAAATATATACACAGAGACTTAAAGAGAGGCTCTGCCCCACGTACCCCAGGCCAGGGTTCATTAACCTGTATTTTTCCATTCGTACAAAAGTTTATTAACCTCTATGTATGCACAATGTTTGCAATATAATATATTTACTTATTTTTTTTTTTTTTAGACGGATACTTATGTAAGTTTTTTGGTAAACAATAAACTAAAACTTAATCTATGGTTCCTTCTTATCTATTTTTATCGATCAAGTATATTGACATTTAATACAGTATATTGATTTATGAGTCACTTACCTGTGTAAGGTTTTTGGTAAGCAATTACAATGTAAATCTCCATTTTCCTTTCTTTTTTTTTATCGATCATTATATATTTATAGAATCTAATATATCGCTTGTTTTTTTTTGTTTTTTTTGGCACAGTTTAAAGTTGTTGAACCTGTTATCGACGAAATAGTTAATAATATGTTTTATCGAACTAATTGTTTATGCAATTAAAGAAAGGAAAAAAAAGCTAGTGATTTAATAACTGGTGTATCTCAATTTACATACCAAATTCCGCATATTTAATCACTAGACAGATACTTAGTTTTTTTAGTAAACAGATGAGTTTTTTTTTGGTAAACAATAAACTAAAACTTAATCTATGGTTCCTTCTTATACACCATACTTAGCTATTTTTATCGATCAAGTATATTGGACATTTAATACAGTATATTGATTTATGAGTCACTTACCTGTGTAAGGTTTTTGGTAAGCAATTACAATTAATTTCCATTTTCCTTCTTTAAGAAAAATCTATTTACCTATTATACAAAACACACCGAGGACAGCCGAACTACAGAGCCGATAATAACCGAACAGTCCTTATTTTTTTTTTTTTTAAAAAAAAGAAAAATACACATTACACAATCATTTGTAATTAAGTTGTCCAAGTTTTCTAATAATAACCACAGTCCAAATCGTTCGTTAGTAGGTTTTACTTTTCTTCCATAGAGCTGAGAAACACTTAACACTTTGTGCGAGCCCATGTTGTCTCTGCCGATGACCGATTAACACTTAATTACAAAGGACTCCACTATGAGTTAAATCTCCACTTTCCTTTTTAAGATAATTTTTTGTTTTGTTTATCGATCAACTATATTTATAGAATCTAATATATCGTTTTCTTTTTGGTACTGCTTAAAGTCGTTGGATCTGTTATCTAACGCAATGTACGACGAAATAGTTAATAATATGTTTTGTCGAACTAATTGTTTATGCAATTAAAGAAAGGGGGAAAAAAAAAGCTAGTGTTTAACCAGAGATTTAATAACTGTTGTATCTCAATTTACGTATCAAATTCCACATATTTAATCACTTTTCTAATCTAAAACGTACTCAATTTACACACATATTTCCGTCAATTCTTGCAAAGAAGAGATGTAAGTTTTCGGTTAGAAATGTAAAAAGTGCCTATCTTACAAATTGACATGTAAGAAATAAAAGTAAGAATAGCGATTTATGCGTACATATTAAAACTAGTAATTTAAATGGAACTTATATATTTTTAAACACTTTTTATTAGAGCAAAAGTAATTTTCTCTAGAGATAACTACTGTAAGTTTGCAGTTAAAATTGTAAAAGTCGAAAGTGCGTATCTTAGAGCTTAAAATGTAAGAAATAAAAGCAAGAATTGCGGTATATACGCATTTATTAAAACTAGTAATTTAACTGGAATTTATATGTTATACATGTTTAAACACTTCTTATTTGAGCAAAAGTAATTTCTCTCTAGAGATAGTTTGCGGAGTTTCGCAGTAATATCCTACTACAGTAGTATTTTTCTGTAGTCTTTTTACAGGAGTAAGTCTAATTCCACCATAGTGGAAAGCTGATCCTACACAGATAATGTAATTTCCAAAAAAAAAAAAAAAAAAATCTTCTATCGAATTAATTGTTTGTACAATTAAACAAATTACTTAAAGAAAGAAAAACTTAGTGGAACCAGTAGTCTTTTTATCTCAATTTAGGTACAAAATTCCCCTACATTTTTGCAATCTAAGAAGCACTCAATTTACGTACTTAACTCCCCCAAAATAGTGATCAGTTTCCAATTTAACTGGTAAATGAATTATTCTATATTTTTGTAATCTAATAAGTATTCAATTTACATATATAATTCCAATAGAGAATTTAATAAATTAATGGGATTTATACCATACCTAGATAGAAGTAACTTCCTTAGTGAGTAACAGATTGATATTCGCTCCTAGAGTTATGGATGTGCAAATGACGAATGATTAGACAGTAGAGAATGTATTGTGTTAAATGTCTTTGGTCAGGTCAAAATGTAAAATCACTGCACAAAGCAAAGTTGGACTACAATTAAATCTGTCGAATAACCAAGAAAAACAAAGATATACAAAAGAATATATTGCACTAAAACATTCGTAAGTTATCGTATTGTGAATTGGAATAACAGTTTTGCTAGTAATTTCCAAGTTCTTTCCTCAACCTTTCTAAATATGTAACAACTTCTTCTGCCATCTTACCTTCTTAAACAGGCATAGGATATTATGCGCTAAAAAACATGTTACTTTTTAATAAAAGAATATTGGAACAAGTTAAACCATTATAAGTTTCTAATCTGGGGAAATGATTGCATTATATCCAAATTCGAAATCTTCTGTTTTGTAGCCATTGTCTAATGTCTATTAGTCCAAGAAAAACACACAGATATACAATAGAATATAAACATATATTGCACAAAAACATTCTTAAGTTATCGCATGGCAATTATTGTGGATTGCAATAACAGTTTTGCTAGTAATTTCCAAGTTCTTTCCTCAACCTTTCTAAACATGTAACAGCTAAGAAATAAGTTTCTAATCTGGGGAAATTATATCCGAGTTCGAAATCTTCTGTTTTGTAGCCATTGTCTAATGTCTATTAGTCCAAGAAAAACACAGATATACAATAGAATATAAACATATATTGCACTAAAACATTCTTAAGTTATCGCATGGCAATTATTGCGGATTGCAATAACAGTTTTGCTAGTAATTTCCAAGTTCTTTCCTCAACCTTTCTAAACATGTAACAACTAAGAAATAAGTTTCTAATCTGGGGAAATTATATCCAAGTTCGAAATCTTTGTTTTGTACCCATTGTCTAACGTCTATTAGTCCAAGAACAACCAAGGAAAACACAGATATACAATAGAATATAACATATATTGCACTAAAAACAGTCTTAAGTTATCGCATGGTCATTATTGTGGATTGGAATCAGCTTTCCTCAACCTTTTTAAACATGTAAACAACTTGTTCTACTGTCTTACATTCTTAAACAGGCATAGGAAATTATGGCCTAAACAATATGTAACTTTTTAATCGAAGAATATTGGAACAAGTTAAACCAATGTTTGCATAGTATAGGAAATGGGAAATGATTGCATTATATCCAAATTCGAAATCTTCTGTTTTGGAATTTAGAGATTTCTACCAACATTAACGTCTATTAGTCCAAGAACAACACAGATATACACAGAATATAATACAGTATATTGCCCTAAAACAGTCTTAAGTTATCGCTTGGCAATTATTGTGGATTGCAATAACAGTTTTGCTAGTAATTTCCAAGTTCTTTCCTCAACCTTTCTAAACATGTATGCCTACAACTTGTTCTACTGTCTTAAATTGTTAAACAGGCATACTGATATTATGCACTAAAAAATATGTTACTTTTTAATCGAAGAATATTGGAACAAGTTAAACCAATGTTTGCATAGTATAGGAAATGGGAAATGATTGCGTTATATACAAAAATTCAAAAATCTTTTGTTTGTAGCTGTTGTCTAACGTCTAATAGTTAAAGCTGTTTAAAACAAACAAACAAAAAATACTGCAAACATACAAGTGTCTGGTCCCCAAACTTGTTGTAATTGGTACCGATTAGAAATATAAATATATTCTATTGTCATTTGGAAGAAATTAGTCAAAATATTCCCAAAAAAAAAGAAAGAAAAGGAAAATCATTATTAGTTCTGTTTAATGTTTTAACTTGTTTTTATTAGACGGAAATTATAACACAGAAGTATTTTTGCTTAGTCAGATCGCATTCCTACACCTTCTTACGAGCCCTGGCACACACACACATACGCGCGCGCGCACACTACACGCTGTTAAGTGAATAATTGACTGAAATAAAAAAAAATACATGTTTCTCTATTTTTGCAATACAAAAGAAAGGAAATAATTGCAACCATTAAAAGTAAAAATTGATCACCGTTTTCTCTATTATTTTTCTCTCATAATACATAGATGTGTACGCTTCTATTATAAATAACACAAACATAATATTTTGTTTAATTACAAAATCCATACCTTATACTATAATCTTGGTAATAGTATACATAATTTACACACACACACACACACACACACACACACACACACATCTTTTTATGTCTACTGGCAGAGTATGTTTTAACTTATCTAAATTGTCAAAATGTATAGTCAAAATCTAAAGTTAAGTCTTGCATTTCTCTTACTAACCAGCAATGTCTATTTCTATAAGGAACTAGTTTAAGGCCTACCAAAATTACTGCTTCTAACCGGTTGCACTCAGAAACTTTAACACGACCTCTATATTTGCTACCAAGGAGAGTATAAGAACGAGTGTAATGTAATTTGTGGATAACGATAAAACAGTTGGTAAGAACTGTTTAACTTGGTTAACTTCTAACGCAACAGTTAAAATATGCAATAAGTTTATTTGTCAAAATAACAAGTCGGGGTGTTAATAAGAAAATCGGCAATTATATTACAGATTTTGTAAATTGTTCGGATACAAGATTAAAAGAAACATTTTCGTCTACTTCTACCAAAGAACATGGTATTACAAGACTAGAAGCTACAATTTATAACTACTGTATTGGAAAATTATTACAAAGCAATCGACGATATGTACAGCCCTCTGGAAGACTGTTTATCCCTATTGGAAAGTAGTAAACGTTATTTCCGTCAAGCTCCAATGTATTCTGTTTCTTTTGCAAAAGATGTGGACAAGGCTAACAGACACTTTACAGAACAGTTGTTGCCTTGTATTTAATAATTTGTTACAGTATGTATATTGGGCGAATAAGAACACACGAAAGTTGACTGGTATACAGGTAAACCTACCGGAAAATACCAAGAACAGAGAAAAAAAAAAATGATAAATTATGTTGTTTCGACATTTCGTTTTAACTCTCTACCAATTAATTATATATTATATTGTAGAAGATTGTGTAAACAAAGATATTGTACAGATTGCGCAAAAATGTTACATTAAAAACGTTGGGGAAAAGTATTTCTCAAAAACTGGAACACTTTTTTCTACCATACCAGGAAGTGTAGATATCGAAAAGACAGGATTGGTCTCTACCAATAATGTAATTTTTTTCATGTCTTAACGGAAGAGAGCTAACATAACCAACACGCTATTGCCATATACAGTAAAAGAAATAGAACTCCCACCTCTAATGTATGTACCATATGCAAAGAAACGACACTTAGTTGTGCAAAAATGTTACATTAAATGCGTATTTCTCAAAACACTGGACCACTGTTTTATACCATACCATAGATATCGAAAAGACAGGATTGGTACCATGTCTTACGAAAGAGAGCCGGTAGGCTATTGCCATATACAGTAAAAGAAATAGAACTCCCATGTATGGGTAAAGAAACGACACTTAGAACTAGGTGGATTTAAAAAGAAGGAAGATAGACTATATACAGAAAAAACTACAGAAAGAGGAATACAAGCAACTGGTGGAAAACGAGTTGACAGCATTTAAAAATATTAAACCACATTGCAAAACTTTGGACACAACTGGTGTTTACCGTAAACAACAAAAGAACTTTTATATATGCAGAAAAAGAAGAGTGCAAGAACTAAAAGGGTACCACAAAAAACAAAAAAACAAAAATAGTGCCTATTCTAATAAAGAAAATGGTTACATTATAATACCGAAAAATGGGTTGGATATAATTTCCTCACCTACCGAGAGAAACCATTTTTAACATTTACTGGTGTAACAAGTTACAATGGACACTCGTTTGCCAAAATAGAGAAGATGGAATTTTGCACAGGAAAAATATACAAGGTACCGCTTTCAACACAACAGGGGAACGATAAAGAAATAAGAGGTCGTGTTAAAGTTTCTGAGTGCAACCGGTTAGAAGCAGTAATTTTGGTAGGCCTTAAACTAGTTCCTTATAGAAATAGACATTGCTGGTTAGTAAGAGAAATGCAAGACTTAGCTTTAGATTTTGACTATAAATTTTGACAATTTAGATAAGTTAAAACATACTCTGCCAGTAGACATTAAAAGATTTGTGTTGTGTGTGTGTGTGTGTGTGGGTGTGTGTAAATTATGTATACTATTACCAAGATTATAGTATAAGGTATGGATTTTGTAATTAAACAAAATATTATGTTTGTGTTATTTATAATAGAAGCGTACACATCTATGTATTATGAGAGAAAAATAATAGAGAAAACGGTGATCAATTTTTACTTTTAATGGTTGCAAATATTTCCTTTCTTTGTATTGCAAAAATAGAAAAACATGTATTTTTTTTTATTTCTGTCAATTATTCACTTAACAGCATGTAGTGCGCGCGTGCGCGTATGTGTGTGTGTGTGTGTGTGTGCCAGGGCTCGTAAGAAGAGGTAGGAATGCGATCTGACTAAGCAAAAATACTTCTGTGTTATAATTTCCGTCTAATAAAAACAAGTTAAAACATTAAACAGAACTAATAATGATTTTTTTTTTTGGGGGAATATTTTGACTAATTTCTTCCAAATGACTATAGAATATATTTATATTTCTAATCGGTACCAATTACAACAAGTTTGGGGACCAGACACTTGTATGTTTGCAGTATTTTTTGTTTGTTTAAAAACTGTTATTGCAATGCACAATAATTGCCAAGCGATAACTTAAGACTGTTTTACGGCAATATACTGTATTATATTCTGTGTATATCTGTGTTGTACTTGGACTAATAGACGTTAGTGTTGGTAGAAATGTCTAAATTCCAAACAGAAGATTTCGAATTTGGATATAATGCAATCATTTCCCATTTCCTATACTATGCAAACATTGGTTTAACTTGTTCCTATATTCTTCGATTAAAAAGTAACATATTGTTTAGGGCATAATTTCCTATGCCTGTTTAAGAATGTAAGACAGTAGAACAAGTTGTGTACATGTTTAAAAAGGTTGAGGAAAGCTGATTCCAATCCACAATAATTACCATGCGATAACTTAAGACTGTTTTTAGTGCAATATATGTTATATTCTATTGTATATCTGTGTTTTTCTTGTTTGTTCTTGGACTAATAGACGTTAGACAATGGGTACAAAACAGAAGATTTCGAACTCGGATATAATTTCCCCAGATTAGAAACTTATTTCTTAGCTGTTACATGTTTAGAAAGGTTGAGGAAAGAACTTGGAAATTACTAGCAAAACTGTTATTGCAATCCACAATAATTGCCATGCGATAACTTAAGAATGTTGTAGTGCAATATATGTTTATATTCTATTGTATATCTGTGTGTTTTTCTTGGACTAATAGACATTAGACAATGGCTACAAAACAGAAGATTTCGAATTTGGATATAATGCAATCATTTCCCCAGATTAGAAACTTATAATGGTTTAACTTGTTCCAATATTCTTTTATTAAAAAGTAACATGTTTTTTAGCGCATAATATCCTATGCCTGTTTAAGAATGGAAGATGGCAGAAGAAGTTGTTACATATTTAGAAAGGTTGAGGAAGAACTTGGAAATTACTAGCAAAACTGTTATTCCAATTCACAATACGATAACTTACGAATGTTTTAGTGCAATATATTCTTTTGTATATCTTTGTTTTTCTTGGTTATTCGACAGATTTAATTGTAGTCCAACTTTGCTTTGTGCAGTGATTTTTACATTTTGACCTGACCAAAGACATTTAACACAATACATTCTCTACTGTATAATCATTCGTCATTTGCACATCCATAACTCTAGGAGCGAATATCAATCTGTTACTCACTAAGGAAGTTACTTCTATCTAGGTATGGTATAAATCCCATTAATTTATTAAATTCTCTATTGGAATTATATATGTAAATTGAATACTTATTAGATTACAAAAATATAGAATAATTCATTTACCAGTTAAATTGGAAACTGATCAATATTTTGGGGGAGTTAAGTACGTAAATTGAGTGCTTCTTAGATTGCAAAAATGTAGGGGAATTTTGCACCTAAATTGAGATAAAAAGACTACTGGTTCCACTAAGTTTTCCTTTCTTTAAGTAATTTGTTTAATTGTACAAACAATTAATTCGATAGAAGATTTTTTTTTTTTTTTGGGAAATTACATTATCTGTGTAGGATCAGCTTTCCACTGTGGTGGAATTAGACTTACTCCTGTAAAAAGACTACAGAAAAATACTACGGTAGTAAGATATTACTGCGAAACTCCGCAAACTATCTCTAGAGAGAAATTACTTTTGCTCAAATAAGAAGTGTTTAAACATGTATAACATATAAATTCCAGTTAAATTACTAGTTTTAATAAATGAGTATATACCGCAATTCTTGCTTTTATTTCTTA
>JAAEAF010000653.1:57217-81229 GCA_011037195.1 Triatoma infestans | reverse complement strand
TAATTCAACACTAATTGTATATGTATGAGCCCTAGTAATATATGCAAAATGCTTTACACTGACACACAAAAAAGAGGATTATGCAAATCAGTTTGAAAACAGAGAGTAGATTCATAGTAGGCAACGTTGATCGATAAACAAAATAATTTAAAGGTGACTTATCTACACTTCTTTTTTTTTTTTACTTTCTATTATTAATTGCTGAGAAGAGGAAGTATTGTGATCATGTCAAATTGTCGAAATAAGAGTTTTCACCGGTAAACTCTTGTTTTGTCGTTCCCTGGATACGAAAAAAGTTTTTTGGTATGCGTGTTTTGTACGAGTTTTTGGTATGCTATATTTGTATGGGTGATCAAAATAACTAAAAAACGAAAAACCGCAAACATGATTTTCTGTTTTTTGGTTTCCACCATCGCAACTACACCAAAGATTTCGGACAGAATCCACAAATCGAAATTGCTCCCATTTTTTATATTTTTTCTTTTTATTTTGTCATTATTTTCTCAAAATGGACTCAATGGTTTTCTTTAAATTTTGTATTCAAACAATTTTTTTACAAACAATTATCATTTATATTTGAACAAGTTTTCAGCAAACTTGATTTTTTGTGATTCTGAAGCAACATTTAAACAGTGGCATCTCGTGGATAGCGAAAGTAGAGGTTCGCAAATATGCAGTGAATTAAAATTTAACTTAGTTACCTACCGGCTGCATTGTCAGATTTGAAAAATAAGTAATTCCTCTTAACCAGCTAATGGTTTTCACAAATTCTGAGTGTGTGTGTGTGTGTGTGTGTGTGTTTTGTGTGTGTAGGCGATGTGCCTATACCCTGCTGTCAACAACAAAAGTGGTTGACAAGCTGTGTGTGAATTAATGTTGTAGTTCTTTAAACTGCAATGTTGGTAATTATGAAAAGTAATTGGTGATGTTGTGTTGTATGTTTGTAGTAGCACGAGCGGTTTTGTAAAAGGGCTTGTAAGTATATCTTAAGAGGGAAGTATTAGAAATAATCGAGAGATCACACTGTTTTTTAAAATAGATATATTTTCTAAGTGAAATTACGTTACTTTAAAATATCAGAATAATATGCTTATAAGTATACTGAAATTAATTGGAATAAACTCTTATCTTATAACTTAAACTGGCACAGTCCTGATGTATTCTCCTTGGTGTTTACAACAAAAACTATCTTGAAGGAATGTCTTCTAATTGTTATTTCAAATCTTCCCCTTTGAGAAGAAGGGGTAGCTAACAAGGTTCATGAACTTTTCCATTAACTGTACTCTTCTACCTGCGTGTACCCTTTTGCCAAAAAGCTTGCATTTTTCTTCCTAATTTGAATATTTCAAATTAAAATAGATATAATTTCTTGCATCCATCACAATTATATAGCCTTATTTCAAACTACTATTAGTAAGAGGGTCCTCACGTGTTGGTCCAGTGGCTAGCGCACTCGCCTTTCGTGCGAGAATTCATGGTTCGATTCTCGTGAGAGCAAAGTCGGTGTTGACCTAGCATCATGATAAAAACTGGGAAGCTACAATGAATAGCGCCCTAAGTAGCGTGTGCTTACCACACGCTTCCCATTCAAATTGCCGTCTGGCAAGCCTTGATCCTTCATGGGCTGTTGCGCAATAGGGTTTAGGGGGATTAGTAAGAGGGTCGCGGTAATGAGCGCAGAAGAGTCTGGGCGAGATCTTGGTGGTTGTAGTAAATTTACCAGTGAGAATTCTGAAATGTAAACCAAGAACATTCCACGCACCAAGAAATACCTTTGAAGAGGAAGTCTTTTTTCTATAATAATAATAATAATAATAATAATAATAATAATAACAGGTCTTTATTAAATTTTTAGATATACAAAAAACAAAAGTTAAGAAACAGAAAAGCGACAGACAGAACTCATGGTCGACAGACGTCTGAGGGGTTGTCTATACAAAATATATCTCATTATTTAATTAGTAATTTTCAATCTAAAGAAAAAGAGAAAAAAAATAAAAAAAGAAAAAAAAGGAGAGAAAAAATAAAAAAAATGGAAATAAATAAACAAGAAATAATAAATACAACTTGAAGAAAGAAAACAAAAAACAGATTATACAATTAAACAGAATAAGGCTAACTTCTGAATAACAGAGAATAAACACAAAGTAAGTCTTGGACTATCATAACAAACAGAGATTATATTTAAATAATAAAGTAAAACTACCTGCACACAACTCTGTATTTTAAATACAATAGGACGTTTTATGACTTTATATTTACAATAATTGAAATTAGCATTTTAATAAAAATAATATTCAATAATAAAAATAATTAGGTAGTCATGTGTCTGGCAGTTTACATTTCAACTAAAGATGAATAATAAAAAAAGAAAAGAATGGGTAAATGTTTAAATATTTAATAATTAAATTCTTGAATCAACTCGTACCTATAGCGCCAGGCTTCTTTACAATATTGAGCTAAACTATTCCAGCATTTGCCGTCCATATATTCTAAAAATTCTGTCTCTGTTAAATAGAGTGTATTGAAGTGACGAACACGAAATTCCCTTAGGATAGGGCATACTGCTATAAAATGGTACACACTTTCCTCGCTATTTAAATTACACATGGAGCATAATTTTATTTCGTTTTTAAAAGTATATTTATTAAGATATAGCAACTCCCCTCTGACCTTAATAGCCCAACTAATAGTATTACAATTTAAATGATTATTGTTGACTAAATTTATTTTATGATTTAATGTTTTATACAAGACATGCCTTTGACTATTAGTTGATAACATTTCATATCTAACAATTAAGTGATTTTTAATAGTGTCAAGAATTGTATTAATTTTTAATTTATTATTTATGAAATCACTTAAGAAAATATTATATGTGCAGCATAATTTATCCCATTCTTTGTAAAAGAACAATTTCTTTGAGATAATTTCTGTTAATAACTGGTTAGGGTATCTCTCTGCCGGAAGTGAAAAACATCTTTGTACATATTTCACATGTAATTTAATAGTGTACAGGAGTCTTTATATATAAAAGTAATTTATTTCACATGTAGTGTAATAGTGTAACACAATTGTCTTTATATATAAGACAAAATCTGGCGTAGTAATCGGCAAATTAAAAGTTTTTTAAGAAAAATTTCAGTAATAGCTCAACGTAATTGTGCCATGCGCACCCCCAGACCTGTGCACCGTAACAAACAATAGCTCTACTTACTGCATTGTAAACCTGTAGTTTTGAGGAAAATGGTACACTTTTATTTAATAATAAGTTATTGAATAGATTCAGCGCATATTTTGCCTGAGAGACTCTCTCTTTAAAATGTTTTTCCAAGGATAGATTCGATGTTAAAGTAATTCCCAAGTACCTGTAGGAGTTTACCACCTCTATTTTTTCTTTATTGTACCACCAAGTTTGATTACTAGCCAATCTGCCACCATTTTTAAAAATCATTATTTTAGATTTGTTTAAATTAATCTCCATATTCCATTGCTGACAGTAATTATGAAGGGATTTTATCATCTGTTGCAGTGCTGTTTTGTCCGTGGCCAGCAAAACTTACTCATCAGCGTAGGCTAACATTTTAAACACCGTATTCCTAACTTGCACACCACCCCCCAAGTAACTTTCAAGATTATTTATGAAAAAAGAGAAAAGCAGGGGGCTCAACAGACACCCCTGTTTCACGCCCATAGTAGTCTCGAAGAACTCCGTCAAACCATGGTTGCACCATACAGCGGCTTTTAGATCCGAGTACAGACTTTTCAAGATACTTATAACTTTGGTAGACACATCTACTTCTGTCAACTTGTAGAATAACGCATGCCGGTCCACCCGATCAAAGGCTGCAGTTAGATCTATGAAAAAGGCAAAAACTTTGCCCCTTTTCCTACTTAGCCTGATTTTAATTATACTCATAAGGTTCATTATATTGTCAACAGTAGAGTAGGATGTCTTTTTTCTATATTTACTAGTAAATTTATACTTATAATAGGCAATTTAATTGATCAATATTTTTAAATTCAATTGCCTTATCGACTCCTCATATATTATGTCATTGGTAACTGTTTGTTCAAACTTTAGAAAACAATAATTTAGTTATTTTTCAGCAGAACTTATTTTTAATTGTATATCATTTCAATTGTATGTATCATTTCTGGTTTTTATTGAGCAATTTTCATGGTATTATAAACATTTTGAAAACTGCTTACAAAAATATCATTATAATTCTGTAGCTGAGAGGTTGATGGTGGATCTATTATGTATTGGAATATATCGATAATGTTTAAATTTAAGGAGGAAAATGTATAAATTTTGTCCTAAGCTAACTGTCGGATTAAATTCATAATCTCTTTTGTTGTCTTGTTTAGCTATCATACCAGAGTCAGCCAATAATTAATATTGAAAAATCATTCGATTTCTTGTAGGTATGATGATTTGTCTATGGATACCATATCTAACTATATTGTATAAAAATAATGTATTCTCATATTACAAAATAAATTACAAAAAAAAAAAAATATATATCACCACATAAAAAATTCAATTATGTTACAGGTGTGAAGTAAGAGAGGGCCCGCAATACATACTTAGATCTAATCTTTATTCAGAGAATGAAACATTCGTATTGGTAACTCATAAATATGGAGATGAAAGTTGTACAAGAGCCATGTTAACTACATCATTAAAAGGACGATATAGTCTACGAGGTAGATCCTGGACAACACCTGGTGCAACACAATCCGACTATATTTTAGAAAGAGTTGATGTCATTGCTCATAATCAACAGGTTTGTAAAAGTTTCATTTCTATTATTCTTTTGTATTTATGTATGATCCATATTTAATTACGTAATAACAATTGACATTCTCTACAGATCTAATTAACACTATTAACATTGTAGTAGTCAATTATATTAACATGAAATCAAACAAAATAAATCTCTCGTTTTAAAGAGAATGTTTTAAAACATTAAGTAATTTTAAAATTATATCAATGAGATATTGCCAATTAATGCCAGAATGTAAACCGTAAAAATGAACGTTACATAATTTCTAAAATTGCCGCACTAAGCTCAGACGTGGCCAACGTCGTTTCAAGCGACGTGGAGGATTGTCAGGATGGGTTGATGATGATAGGGCTTGTGCAGTGGGATTGAGATGAGTCTTTAGGTTATTGTGGAATTAAGAAACGTGTATGGATTAACTCGTTAACGAAAGGGATACTGAGGTCTTTGTGGAGAGTTACATTTGAGACGTCATAGGGAGCGTTGACAATATGGCAAAGAACTTTAGATTGAAAGGATTGGATTGTCTGCATGTTAGATTGTTTCGCGGAGCCCCACAGTTCAGCTCCGTAAGTCCAGACCGGTCTCAGCAATGTTTTATATAGAGTCAGTTTGTTTTGTACTTTCATTGTTGATCTCCGTCCAAGCAGTCTTCGTAGTTGTCCATAACGTCTATTTAATTCTTGTCTTTTCAGTCTCGTATGAGGGTTCCGAGTAAGTAGACTGTCTAAATACAGTCCTACGTAGCGTACTTGTGTGGAAGGTCGGTATTTCTTTATTGTTGATATGTACAGGAGGACAAGTTTGTCTACGTAAAATGAATGTAATCTGTTGGCATTTGTTTTCATTCAGTCTTATTTTCCATTTCTTGCGCCAAGAGGAGATGAGGTCAAGATGTTCTTGGTTATATGAGGAATTTTGAGCAGGATTAGGATTTACAAATAATATTGCAGTATCATCTGCATATGTTGTGATCAGGGTTTCTGGATGTGTGGGAATATCAGCAGTGAATACTGTGTACAAGACCGGGCCAAGGATGCTTCCTTGCGGTATGCCGGCGTGAATGGGTTTGATGTCAGAGAACTCAATGCCGCACCTAACTCTGAAGTAGCGATCTGTCAGATAGGATTGAAGGATTTGGTAATATGGGGTAGGAAGGAATAGCTTTAGTTTATATAACAGCCCTGGGTGCCATACCCTATCGAAGGCGTGAGTTACGTCCAAGAAGGCACCCAGACAGAAATTCTTTTTTTCTAAAGCGAAGGAAATTTTGTCCACGACTCTGAAGCATTGCTGTATAGTGGAGTGCTGGGAACGGAAACCACATTGGTGATAAGGAATAACAGTTTGGGATTCTAGAATGCGGATAATGCGCTTAAGGAGTAGTTTTTCGAGGATCTTAGATAACACGGGGAGGAGACTAATCGCCTATAGGAGGATATGTCACTAGGATTTGTATGAGGCTTGGGAATTAGGGTAATCAGGGAATATTTCCATTGAATAGGAAAGTGAGTGGTGCGCAATACAGAGTTGTAAATTGTGGTTAGGAACACTATGGCCTTTCGGGGAAGATGGCCGATAATCTCTGAAGTAATAAAATCGTGCCCTGGGGATTTCTTTAGAGTTGTATGGTCAATGAGGGATTTTACTCGGAAGGATGAAAAGGTTTAGGAGGAAGTTCTAGAGGATGAGGTATAATTAGATTTTCTAGGAAGTGATTGATGTGTGCTGGATCGTTTTGGTCAGGATGAGGTGTAAAGGTTTTCTCTAAATGATTGGCAAATAAACTGGATTTTTCCTTGTCGCATCTGACCCAGGAACCATCTTCTGAACGAATTGGCGTAGGAATACTGTGGTCTTTTAGGATTTTTCTGGTGGCTGACCAGAGGGAATTGTCGTCGGTGGAGAGTGATTCCAAATATTTATCATTGCAATAAAATAAAATTATATTGTAGACACTCAGTTTCATCCAAATAATTGTATTCTAAATTTACACAAACATTTTTGTCCTAATTCTTTCTATTAAATTAATGAAGATGATTTCAAACTGCCAATAATTGTGACTAACTTACTCAGTCGTACCATTATATTTTCCTATCTCAACAGAGACGGTTTCAACAATATAGTGTGATCTTCAGCTTGCATTTAATTTGTAGTTTGGTCAACAAAAAATGATTTACAAGAAAGTAGCAATTTTTTTTTCTTTAGTCCAAATACAGGACGAGCTGACACTTTATTGTCCAAACCGTTACAATGATTGCACTCATATTTTTTGCTACTGTTCTCCTGTAATACGAGGGAATATGGTGCATTTATAGACATTGTTCATGCGATTTCCGCAGGCGCAACATGTTAACGTTGTCGCGGATCTATTGAGATCAAAAACAACCTTTTGAAGTACCGTGATAACATCATTTACAATGAGTGCTTAGATTATAATATATATTCGTTAAATTTTTTTTTATTAATGATTACGCTAACTAGAACATATTTAATGCCTAATATTAACATATTAAATAGCTTCTTCGAATTGAACATGTTAAATGTTAAATTGTAATTAAATTGTGATATATACTACGAAACTATCTTTCTTTCTAAAAGTTGAGTTTGTGGTCTGTAGTAAATATAACTGCTTTATTATAAATGTAAATTTTAAAAACGGAAATAAATAAATTATTATTCTTTTGTTGAAAAAATTAATATTGAATAGAATGACTATAGAAACAAAAAAGTGAACAATACGATCGTATTATATAGAATGAAATGGATGGCAACATTATCAGTATATATAACAAATATCTCGGTAATTCAAAAAAATTGAGGGTTGACGAATAGAACAGCCAGCCTATTTACCTTTCATCACATTTATCCGTCTTGGAATAATCAGATTTACTCACAGAATGTCAAAATGTATGTTCACATCAGTGGCGGCACCTGACTTGGATATGTGGGAGTTCAACATTATTTTCTGAAATGCATTTCCTATCATTATTAGTAGCTTTGCTAGATAGAAATCATGAAGTAAGCCAGGAACCGGGTAAAAACTTGCATCGCTCCCCTACAATTAAATATTTAAATTAACAATAAATCTGTCCCAGCAGAAGTGCACCCAGAGAAGAACTATGAAAAACAGAGTTGTACTGTTTGAGTTCGAAAATTAAGTGGTTAACATAACAGAAATTTGTATTATCTAAATAAAGTGTTTCGGTTCAAAGGAAATGACAATCAGTTAGCATCGATTCTTTCATATATCTTAGTGATGTTTTAAGTACCAATACCAACATCAAATTTTTATAACAGACACACTTACATCTGATAGAAACATGGGCAAAAAAGTGGAGAATTAAAATGAACCCACGAAAATCCCAACACGCCACGTTTACTCTCCGGCGGGGCTCCTGTCCTGCAGTCTATTTTAACAATAACTCTCTTCCTTCTGCCGACCTGGTGCGCTACCTTGGACTCTTCATAGACAAACGACTTACATGGAACCCACACACACGACTTAAAAGACAAGCACTGACTAAACGGGCCAAACTTCTCTACCGACTTATCGGAAGACGCTCTAAACTACCCACTGAACTGAAGAGACTAATATACAATACTATATTAAAACCTATGTGGACTTACGGACTAAAGCTGTGGGGTTCAGCCAAACCGACCAACATACGGACTATACAGACGTTTCAATCAAAACTACTCCGACAGATAGTAAAGCACCTTTTTACGTTACAAACCTAACTCTCCATAACGACCTCAACATTCCTTTCGTACAACAACTCGCCAAGACTAAATATAATAAATTTCACTCTGCTCTCTCTCACTGCTCTAATCCTTTCGTACAATCTCTCGCCTCCACTACCATCCCTGACAATCCTCCACGCCGACTGAACCGCCAGTGGCCCCGAGATTTCCTTCGGGACTGATCAGTAGCTGGTATCCCGTAGAGAGTGCTACCACTGGGTAGTTTCTCTCCTCCTACTTTTCACGCCTCTGTAATCTCATCAACATATTTGCTCATTGTATGTATCTATATACAGATTGTAAATGGCTAAATAAAGAGAGAAAAAAAAAAAAAAATTTTTATAAACACAGAAAGATCACATCACAAAAAATCTGGTGTGAAACACTCACACAACTTTCTCTTACTCCAGTTCTGAAACTTATAATTGACAAATTTAATGAAATTCGTCGAAAACTGAAAAAACTGTTCACTTCCGGTTTACTATTTTCTTGAAACTCAGAATTTTGGCCATCTATTTATTTCTAATTAATTTTGTTTGGATGATAGAATTGTATAATCAACTATGAGAGCACTTTAGAGAAAAATATAACCCACCCCTCCCCTAAAAGTGCCCTTAAATGAATTTTACCAGACAAATGTTATAAATAAAAGATATACATCTTTGTATGCTTAATTTATATAAGACGTTTCAAGAAAATCGTTGGAGCAATTTTTGAGAAAATCGCGAAAAAGTAAAAAAATCATTTAGTAAAGTGGTAAAGTAAACGCACTTCCGGTTATCCGATTTTTATCAAACTTGGAATTTCAGCAACATATTTAATTGTAACTAACATTAGATGATAGAATTGTCAAAAAAAAATAACGTAGCATTTTAGCTGAAACCTAACCACACCCCTCGCCCATAACTGTCCTTAAATGAATTTTACCAGAGAAATGTTTCAAATAAAAGTTGTAGCTCTTTGTATATGTAGTTGATATGCCAAGTTTGAAAAAAATCGTCGGAGCCGTTTTTGAGAAAATTGCAAAAAAGTATAAAAAGAACTAGTAAAGTGGTACTTCCGGTTGAAAAATTTTGACAGATAACGCAGGGTCAGATCCCAAGGTGATACCTAAACGGAATATTAAGTTTCAACTTTCTACTGTTTTTTGTTTTTGAGCTATACTGTTCACACACACCATTTGCCAAAAACAACTTTTTTAACTCCGGGTAAGATCGGGTACGTTCGTTCGTAAGATCGTAAGTAATGTTCATCGCGCTTGTAACCCCCACTCTTATTTTTAAAAAGTTAATGAAACATACACTTTTCTATACTAACACAATGAAATTTTTTATATTTACATATATATATATATATATTAAATTCTCCAGCGCGACGCCCAACTGTGAACCTCCAACTTCCTACGTTTTTATAAATCTCCTGATACACATACAATTCATTCATTATACGAACAGTTTAAGGAGCTCCTACACTGATATACGTTCCTATTCTTTTATGTCTGATACTCAGATTTTGACAACAAAATTATTCAATTAATTTATTTGATTTTGATTATTTTGATAATCAGGCCAACTGTGAATTAATGTTGTTCTTTCGTACGTAGCTAATACAAAAATGAAAATATTTTTTTGATATTGAAATATTAAATAAAAATATGATGAAAATTAGTTCTTTTCTATTTAATTTTTTTTTTCAAATAGCTGGGGGTTCAGTCGCGCAATCACGAATACCAGTAGCCGCCACTGGTTCACATCAGTCACAAGCATTTAGACAATAATTTTGCAGTAATATAATGATGATTGTTACTAACAAATATGCACAATAAAACTAGTTTTGTAAGTCATTAACAGCCACGATGTATATTATTAAGGACAAATATGTATAATCATTATTTGCTTATTGCTGATTTTTAATATTAAGCGAGTTAATAGGATCAGGAAGATTAATAAATTAGAAAAGCACCGTAATAATGTAAATAATTTTTCAATTTTTTATTTATGAAAGTGTGTAGAGAAAAAATCAAATTTATCCGGAACAGTGATCCGTAATTGGACGATCACGATTCTTTTGTTTATCAAACGCGCACAAATGAGGGCGGAGCCCCTTAACTGGGAGCGGAGCCCCTGAAATAGACTGGTAAGGGCCAAAGTTAAAAGAGCAGGGAACAAGCCGCCGGTTGAGATTATATAAATATATGCTCTTCCTTACTTCTTTTTTTAAATAGCAAGCAGAACAACCTAACCAATGTAGGTAATAGATAAGGTTTACGAAAATTCTGTAGAATGCGCTTTTTAGTGGGGTACTACTATTCTAATTTTTTGCCTTTTTATTCTTTCTTTTTAGACTCTGAGATAACCCTGAATGAACTTCAATTCTCCATTAAGAAGTTGAAAAACGGTAAAACCTCTGGCATAGATAATATACCAAATGAATATTTTAAACATCTACCAGAAAATGGTAACTTCATTTAATCTCTTTGTTTAACAAAATTTTAGTTTCAGAAAAAACGCCGGCCTACTGGTCAAAGTCTGTGATAACTTTGTTTTATAAAAAAGGCAATAAACTCTCCCCTGAGAATTATCGCCCACTATCCCTTTTAAATACCAGTCTTAATATATTCACAAAAATTATTCTCAAAAGATTAATTATCTGGAGCGAAGAAAATAAATGTATCACAGAATCGCAGTGTGGATTCCGTAAAGATCGGTCATATAAAGATAACATCTTTTTGTTGAACACCATAGCTCAGATAAAATTAGGGTATAGGAATAGTGATTTCTATGTTATATTTGTTGACTCAAACGAGCATTCGATAGTGTCAATCATTGCCTACTATGGGAAAATTAAATCGTTTAGGCGTTAATGGCAAATTAATTCGTATATTAATTAGTATGTATGAGCAGGCTGTGATTCAGATAAAAGTAAATGGAAAACTCTCCGAAGAGGTTAGAGTGACGAAAGGGGTCGTCCAAGGCGAAGTCCTATCCGGCCCAGTTTATTAACGATATAGAATCGTTTTTCAGATCCAAACGTTATGGAATTCCAATTAATCAAACCACTGACGCGCTAATATCACTGTACACCGATGATAAGCTTATCTTTGCCGACACATACAAGGACGCTAAACGAAAGTTAGAACTTCTTGCCGAATTTGCTACAATAAATTTATTAGAAGTAAACAGTGCCAAAACGAAAGTTTTGGACTTTCATAAAGGCGTACAAAGTAAAAACAAAAAATTTTATGACTTAGGTAAAGAACTGGAAGTAGTCTCCTATTACAATTATCTGGGTGTTCAGTTCTCTAATAGCAATAGGAATCCAAAAATATGTTATCTTAAATTGAAAGAAAATCATCAGATTCAGAAGTCGATTAAATTTAATCTTAAAAAAAAAAAGAAAAAAAAAAAGAACATAATGAAGATTTTACTGAAAAATATTCTAAGATTTTCCGGATTTTCTTGAACACGGCTTTAATTTTCTTTCAAACTGGGAATATCATTTGTGAACTTAAATAAAAGATATCACTTTAATTTGAAATACAAACTTTCCGAAGCTATATGATAATTTACAAATATCCTTAGAGAAAATAACAGACTAGTTTCACAAATGGAAATTAGACGTAATATACATAAGACACAAGAAAAAATGTTCACCCTCGTAGAATGTATGCAGCTAAAACTTTAAATATTAACTACACTGATATGTAGTGGAAGAAAATGGAAGAAGCCCTAAAATATCTTGGTTTAAGCTGGACACAACACTAATCTGGACTCCAAATTTTACCTTCTGTTTTTTGCATCGGAGAACTTGATAAAAACCGATATTTGTGGAAGAGATAGAAGCATTGGAAAAGAAAGAAATATTTTAGCAGCAGAAGATCAGCACCATAACCCTTTTCATATCTCATCCCTGAGCGTTTCGTTATTTCCGCTCCTCCCTCTGCAAAACTCCCTCTCCACACAAACAGCTTGGCATCTAGCACCTTACTGTTATATTCTTTTGGTAGTGGTCTTAATTAATCTCCTAGTTCCGTTTCCCGAACTACCACTCACGTCCATCTCCAATGTTGCCTGGCTGAGCGCCTACAAACTTATGACCTCAAGCGAAACAGGGTAACATAATTTGGCGCCCAACGTGAGGCCCGAACCCATGACCCTGAGGTTAAGAGTTTCATGCTCTATCGACTGAGCTAGCCGGGCGCCATAAACCCTAAAATTAAGACAGGCTTACCAAACTCTCAGACAGCTCTATTCCTTCAGTAAAGGACAGATGCCATTGAAGCGGCAATGCTCCCGAATTCTCTACACATCTATACTTTGCCTGACATATGCCTGCCACGCATGGGTAGAGGCTAATAAGGCAATAAACAAGCTACAAGTATTCCAAAATAAAGTACTGCACATCGCCTTTAAATTGTCAGTATTTTCAAGGTTTAATGAATCGCTACCTAGTGATCTACAAGTAATTACAGGCTGTACGTCCAAGAAACAAAAAGTGTATAATATACACCTCTCTGCTTTCTAGATTTATGCTTAATATTAATGCTAACCAGAGTTTATGTTTGGCAGTGGATCAGTTAACACGTGTTTATTTGTGCGCCGTATTTATTTAATTTTTGTAGTGGTTTTTGATTAACTTCTTATGTGAATTTCATATCAGTAACTTTATTTTTGCTCACTTTACAGAGTGGTGCGGTTAATTTAATTTTTTGATCGAAGAAATTACGGAAAAAAGACAATTAAAGTTTAGTTCAAGGTCATTAGTAATTTTTCTTATTTGAGAATAGATGAAACTTTATTGAATTAGTGGGGATTATATATTATTGTGTTGAACTTTGTAATAACTTCTACTGTCAATGGTATAGTAGTGGGGCATCATCACGCTCTTACTTATCTATATACCCAGTATAATTCTCTAGCTGCTGAATATGTATGTAATTATTATCTACTCCAATCGTACCCATGCAATAAAAAAAAAATTCAAAATTAATAATATTAATTGAAGCTACAAATAGATAGTTAATTGAACAAAATAATTTTTTTCATAAAATTTGTTTGTTCTATTCACTTGCGCTGATTCTATCACAAAATGGATAGTTCACAAATTATGGACTTTCTAATTCAATTTAAAAAAGAGATGAAAAGTGACATGGAGGAACAGCGTAATTTAACTGCGTCTATTACGCATGATATTAACATCAGATTAGAGAATTTATCAACTAAAGTTAATTTCTTAGAAAAAGAATTTCGTAAACGAAATTTAATACTATTTGGTATAATAAATGAATTTAGTAACTACTGGGACCTGGAAGATTTTGTCTGTTCTACATTAAATGAAAAATTAAACTTAAATTTAAATAGTTCACATTTTGACTTCATCAGAAGATTAAGTGTACCAGATGTTAACAAAGCTCGCCCGATCTTGATTGGTTTTACACAAATGCGTACAAAGTTACTTGTACTAAAAAATAGTCCCCAATTAAAGGGTACTCAAATAAAATTAGCAGGGGATTTTCCAAGAGATGTGCTGCATACCAGAAAATTGCTGCTACCTAAACTTTTTGAAGCCCGTAAATCGGGCAAATATGCAGTACTTAAATATGACAAATTAATTATAAAGGACAGGAATGGCTCTAATGTTATTAATAATTCTAGGCGATCTGCTAAACGTCTTTTATCCAATTCTTCGCCTATTGAAGGTGTCCTGGTTGATAATAAAGTGGAATAAGGGGGTAACTCAAAGAAAAATAAATCGGAAAAAGGTATTACTTTAACGAATTCAAAACTTCGACAATTTAAATTCATGTCACATTTGTCGGGTGATATATCAGGAAGTATTGATAAGGAAAAAGATAAATAAACTGAACGACAGATTTAGCAATGAATAATGAACTGGTGTTGTGGATGTTCTGGCATATAACATTAAAGGAAGATATAACAAATTATAAAAACTATATATTTTGTTTATATTTTTATATTTTTTTTTGTTTAACTTTATATTTTTTGTTTATATTTTGTTTATGTTTATATTTTCTTGGTTTACATAAATTGCAATAACTGACTTGGAGAATTTAATAGTATTTGTCAAGTATTATTTGAAAATTACAATATTAATTTCTGTCTGATGGGAGATGTTAATGCAGAGAGGGGGACATTTCAAACATTATCAAGTAAATATTTAAATCTTAATTGTAATCAGAGTCAGTTAACATCAAGTCCAAAGACAAATGTGTTAATGTAAACGGCAACAAACTGTTAGATATTTTCTTGATTTGGCACTGTAGTGCTTAATGGGAGAATGAAGAATGGTTTAAAAGTTGACTTTACATATATTAGTAAAGAGGAAAATTCGGTGATAGGTAACACTTGTATCAGTCTGAAATCTTTTCATTTAATTAATAACTTTACAGTAATTATTCAAGTGTCTTTGACCACATGCCACTAATTTCTTCCTTTGTTATTGAGGCTGTAATGACATGGCAGGGTCATAGCAATGTCAAACCTTCAAAACACATAACAAAGAAAGAATAATTTATAACTAGTGGCCTAGCCGGCTGCTGTCTTCAAGACAAGGCCGCGGCCAAACAAACAAAACCAAGGGTCAATACTTTACATCAAAGCAAGCAACCGCTAAGGCTGGCCACTGACCTAAATCACTGGTCACCGAAATAACCAAGGTCGCACACTAGGACAGATGTCTTGGTGTGAGTGTTGCTAACACTAATATATAAACTTCGCCCCATTGGAAGAGGGGATGATTATATGATTATACTTCAGTACGTCTTCAAGATTATTATACGAGCAGCAGTTTCCGCGTCCCTATACAGGTTTTATTTATACTTATTTCCTTAGTTGTGCATCTTAGTTCATTTATTTTAATCATTCTAAATTATTAGTTATTTATCTCCTATTTATTTCTAAGTATTTCTTGTTAATAGTTACCATTACTCACGTTTAAATTATTGTACAAATACAGTCTATTTTTATAAATTCCGTGTTAATAATTCGAGCACTAACTTCCAAAAATTTCTAAACTAACTTCCGCCCTCTTCAAGCCATCTACTACATACCATAGGAATCACAATAAACGATTCCACTACAAGGCCAATAATAATAAAGCATATACTCTTTCTACTCTTGCTCCTTTGCAAAAATTAAATTGGATAAAACAAATAAAATTACCTACCAAAATAAACTCAGTCTTAAGATTTAAACTCAATTAATTATACAACTGATTTCAATGAAAACGTATTGTGTTTTTGACGGATTTCTTGATCGATTATTTAAATATAAAAAGATTGGAATATTTTATTTAACTATTGTAAATTAGCTTATGCCTAGCGTCTTGTATTATTAAACTAATTCAATTTATACTGTTTCCTTTTAAATGCAAAGTTGCTGTTAAAAATTTGTTAGTTTATTTTAGTTTGTTAGAGTGCCAATAATAAACTCTACTGACCGCCAATGGCCAAGTAAATAGTCTTTATAGGCAGTTTTAAATACATTTAATTGTACAAAAATTGACATTATGTATCTAATGAGAGATAAATTCATTTCACTTAATTTGTTCCTAAGGTTAATTATATATTTTGGTTTCTTTCATTAAATTTTGTAATTTTTGTTTTGTAAAGTTTTTATAAAGCTTTATATAAATAAAGACTTTTTCTTCTTCTTAATGCTAACCAAAAGCTTTAGTTTAATGAAAATTATCAATTAAAATTGTAATTTAAATTGCATAAATGAAAGTTATGTCAGTTTTCATACCAGATTTTTCCACTTTGTTAAAGAATGCTTCAAATACATATTTTCGGTCTTTGATGTGAAACTTTTGTAACAATTAGTATTTTCTTTAAATTTTACTTTACATTTTCATATCAAATTTTTAGTTAAAATAAGAAATTAAAACTAATTAAGCCTTTGCTAAGTTTGATTAAAAAAAAAAAATAATAATTTAAAATGTCAGTATTTAACAACTTTTATGAAAAATGTACGAAAGCTTCTTATATTAAAATTGGATTCACCTTTAGATTGAGCCTACATTTTTTTTATCTTAGTAAATATGAAATAAATGTATATGACAGCTTAATCAGTACCTTTCAAAGAGACATAAACAGGTTACAATTCTACAACAGATGAAACTGTTTTGTCATACTGTGAATGTTGGAAAATTTGTGGAAACGACATTTAATATAATCTCTAGCCAGAGCTGGGGACAACTCAATATTTAATGCACTGAAATTTTGATTAAATTTTTAATCTTGAAAACCAATTTAGTTTTTTTTTTTTAATTTTAATCAAACTAAATAAAATTAAATTACAAAAAAATCTGCTGCGAAACAATCACACAACTTTCTTTTATTGCAGTTTACAAACTTGTAAATTGGCAATTTTTTTTTTTAATACAAACTTAAAATTTTTACTGAATGTTTTTGCTTTCTTCTACAATTTTATATTAATTTGGAGAATTTAATAAAATGACTTTTTGGAGGAAAGTATAAACTTCTCTCGTCATCCAAAAGTTTTTCGTCTTCGAATTATTCCAATTAATTATGGATGATTAAATTTTTAATATTAGTTGTGATTACTAATTACTAATTGTTTTTTAGCCAATGTAAAATTTCCCTTTCATTTTATTTGTTTTCTTGTATCTCAATGTTAATTTATCCATAATTTTCATTATTGATTAGAAATAACTATATCTGAATCTAATTAATTAAAATTTAATTAATTAACATTGAATTATTAAGTACTTTTAAATAATTATAAATATCAGAGACATTTTCCCTGGTAGACTGCTTCATTTTGTGGTCATCGACCGGTTTCGAGCATTCGCCCATCTTCAGGATGCGTTTTTCAGAGACAGTGTGACAACACAGACTTGCACAGAGCAAATTCAGTTTACACACTCGGTATATTTTACACGCTGAAGGTATATTTTACTTACTTCTATATATGCCCAGTCAATATTTTTTTTAATTGGGAAATTGGAAATGAATGATAAAATGAAGATGTAGTAACTGCTGGATTAACTAAGGTAAACAAGGAACTGGGTAGTGCAAGAAATAGGTATATATTATTAGTAAATTCAATATTGTTATTGATGATAACAAGAAGTTAAAGGACAGTTCAGGAGCTCTTAGACTCAATATCGAAATAATGGAATTAGTTAGGGGCGGGATTAGCTCTGTGTTAGCGCAGTAGACTAGGAACGTGTGGTCGAGTCCAGAATGCTACCCTTAGATTTTCTAGCTCTAGAAGCTAGAGCGTGTAAACCGAAATTTGCTCTGTGCAAGTCTGTGTTGTCACACTGTCTGAACAAACGCATCCTGAAGATGGGCGAACGCCCGAAACTGGTCGATGACCACAAAATGAGCAGGCTACCACTGAAAATGCCTGATGCTTTCCAGCTCTGCGGAACCAACCACCACAACTAATTATAAATATGTTTCTTTTACATTTTGTATTAGAATTGTTATTAATTGTTATTTTATGAACATTCTAAATTTTACTTTAAAAAAAAAAATAAATAAATAATTGCTAATTATTTATACTTTCTACCCAGTTTTTTAAAACTTTCAACCCCGTAAGAAACCTTAGGCTTTTTTCCTTTTAAACTTTAAGGCGCGTGGTTTTCTTAGGCTATTGGCGCTCAGAGCCTTTTTAGTGCACTGTTGGCTTCAGGGCAGCATTATACAAACATTACTGCCCATCACCAGACAGTGAGCTCTACGCTCACTGAGCTAGGTGACCTCTACGGCTTCTTGAGCTAGAAAATCTAAGGGTAGCATTCTGGATCGACCATACGTTCCTAGTCTATTGCGCTAAAACTGAGCTAATCCCGCCCCTAACTAATTCAATTATTTCGATAATGAGTCTGACGGCTACTGAACTGCCCTGTTAACTTGTTGTTGTCAGCTATTACAATATTGAATTTACTAATAATATTTAACTATTTCTTGCACCAACCCAGTTCCCTATTTACCTTAGTTAATCCAGCTGTTACTAATCTTCATTTTATCATTCATTTTGTATTTAAGTGGTATGGAAGTGGTAAATATAAACATAAATCAATTTAAACCAGTTTCCAAATTAAAAAAAAAATTGACTGGGCATATATAGAAGTTAGTAAAATATACCTTCATAAGAAAGAAGCGCTGTAATTTTTCTGCTTCATCAAATGTTACCATCTTCAGACCTTCTAACCGCAGCACATAATTTAACACAGAATGAAAAAGTCTGATTCAGGCATATAAAGAATCCATATTTAAGTATACATGCATACGTGGATGGCGAGTGTGAATTATGAAAGATGAAATGCGAAATGTGTTTGTATTACCAAACAACCTGCTTATATGGATTGATTGTTTAGCAACATATTATTTATTTATCTATACTATCATACGATCATTCAGCTCGTATTTTATCATTTCCTGTCAGTAACTATTTCACAGTAGCCAATGGATGAAACAGTGTTATTATGGGTAATTAATTATTAAGTAAATCTCCATCAAAAACGTAGCCTAAGTTACACATATCCACTTGTTGGATGTTTCCATTTTTAAAGGGTGCAATATGCCCCTTTAATGACCAAAACATGTGATTTTTCCATTCAGGTACCAACAACCCTCTTAACCTAGTTAGGCCTTAACAAAAACATTTAAAGACCAGTCAGTGTATCAACTAAATTTGCTCTGTGCAAATCTATCACACTCTTTGACAAAAAGCTTCCTGATGTTGGGCGAACGCCCGAATCCGGCCGATGACCACAAAAAGAAGCAGACTATCACGGAAAAACTCTCTGATACCAAATTGTTGGCATATGTAAGGCGCTCCCTGAGTTTACAATGCTCCGTTAAGGCATTCGCTTGTGAGGTCCATTTTTGATCAGACTGATGCACACTTCAGATCTTTTCTGGTTATAACCGCCTAGATGGGTCTTCTGTCATGGGAAGGTTTTCCAGAGCGCGCTCTCTTCACTTTCTCCTTATTTCTGAGCTCATTCTGAAGAGTATGTTTGTTTATTCCATAAATGGGTTAGGCTCCATAAATCCGGGTAAAGCGCTTTTCCTTGCCAGTGTATCGGCTATCTCCTTAACTTCCAGGCCTACATGCCCTGGTACCAAAATGTAGGGTAGATTGTTAAGGAGATATTGCACTGCAATCTGAAAGATATATTGGGCTCCCTGTAGCCTTCTCAGCGCACTGTCGATCACCAGGCGTGTCTACCACATGAGCTAATCCCTTCCCTTATATAATTACCCTGTATTAATAATGAGGTAACACTATTATTTCTGCCAAAGACATTGAGTTTGCGGAGACATTCCAATACCATTTTTGAATTACTGACATCTGAATTCAGTGCTTTAATGGCCTGGCTATCCCATGGGATTAGAATCTCCTGTTTCCGATATTTCTGTCGAGGTTAAACTGAAATTTGGAACTGCTTGAATTTCCGCCTGGAAGATGCCGACCATAGACTTACGAGTATCTAGTGCTTGGCCTAAAAACTCCGTCCCCAGCCCTCTCAGGAGTCCTTGGCATTTCCGTATACCATATATACAAAGAACATGCGTTCTTTACTGCCAGTATATGTCTGCTCCACATTCTTTTGGTACTCAGCGTGAAAGAAAAATTCTTACCAAAGCGTCCTTCATAGTCATAGCGTACATTCCTACAGCTATAGGCGTTCCAAAAGGGAAAGCTGGCACATAGCGGTAAATCCCATGTGTCAGTGCATCCTTCAATTATTCTAGATATCTATTTATTTCTAATTAATTTTGTTTGCATGATAGAATTGTATAATCAACTATGAAAGCACTTTAGAGAAAAACATAACCCCACCCCTCCTCCAAAAGTGAACTTAAATGAATTTTTCCAGAGAAATTTTTAGATAAAAGTTGTAGATCCTTGTATGCTTAGTTTATATATAGTTCAAAGAAAATCGTCGAAGCCATTTTTTTAAGAAAATCGCTAAAAACTGAAAAAAATCATTTAGTAAAGTGGTAATGTAAACGCACTTCCGGTTATCCGATTTTTTTGAAACTCGGAATTTCAACAACATATTCAATTCTAATTAATATTATTTAGATGACAGAATTGTTTAATTAACTGAAATAGCACTTTAGATGTAAACCTAACACTACCCCTCCCCCAGAAGTGCCCTTAAATGAATTTTCGCGGAGAAATGTTACAAATAAAAGTTGTAGCTGTTAGTATGAGTAGTTGATATACTAAGTTTGAAGAAAATCGTTGAAGCCATTTTTGAGAAAATTGCAAAAATGTAAAAAAAACAACTAGTTAAGTGGTACTTCCGGTTGAGGAATTTTGACAGATGACCCACTCTCCGATCCCATGGTGATAACTAAACGGAATATCAAGTTTGAACTTTCTACGATTTTTCGATTTAGAGCTATGCTGTTCACATACATGCATACACACACAAACACACAGACGTTAGCTAAAAACCACTTTTTTGGAGTTAGGGACCTCAAAACGGATATTTCCGGTAAAAACTCAATATATCGAAAATTTGACACGATTACAATACTTCCTCTTACTAGGAGTAAGAGAAAGTAAAAAAGTTGATGAATGGTGTAAAAAATGTTCTCTTTTTCGTATCTATGGAATCTTAGACTTAGTTGGAAATTGGTAAGAGAAATAAACTCTTCTCTTTCTCTCTTCTCAAATTTAAAGTGAATTGTCGTGAAATCACGTATGACATTTGAACGGATAGTGAAGGATATTGATATTTTGTGATGTGAGTAGTCTCAGTTAGGATTAGGATAGTGTGAATGACAAGAGGATAGTTGTTTATTTAATCTATCATTTGAAAGAATTTAGCTCTCATGATATTGTATTCGTTAGTACCTATATAAAAAACAATGTAAAAAGCATCAGGCAAAAATAATAAAAGACAAAGTAACTCTTCATAACATTTACATCGTAAGAAACACATAAAACTTAAGCCAACTCACAGAGGATAACACACGCCTTCATCATGTATAATATCCATCGACATTACTTACCTGTTATTTTGTATATATATAACGAAATAAGGAAATATATATATTGAAAGCTAAGTATAATGAACCCTACAGTATTCTTAGAAATACTATCTCCAAAGTAGGGCAACCTACATTCGCGATATTAGCAAAAATATTTATGCAAAACACGGAAGAAACTTGTGTACGAAAACTGAAAGAGGATTACTGGTAACTTTTTAAGCTAGTTCTGTCAAGACTCTTTAATTATACTTGAACAAGACACAGGCATAGACAGTCATCTGAATATCTTTAGTAACCTAGATCATTCCTTTACATTCACATCAGAAAGAGAAAGTTACTACATCATAAACTTTCTAGACCAGCGGTGCTCAATCTTTTGTAATTTGCCTCCCCCCTTTTTTCACCTAGAATAAATTTGCGCTCCCTCTATAATATAAGGTAATAAGATAGATAGATACAAGTAACCCAATGCACGGGAATTTAAACTCAGTTTTTGGTTTTTTTCTTTGCAGAAATTGTTTTTTCTGCTGTAGCTGCTTTGAAATATAAATATATAAACTATCTTCAAATAGAAAAGGAGTCCATAGTGAACTATTTCGAGTATAAAACCAAACCTGGACAGGTTGTGCACTTCAAAACTTAAATATTTTATTTCAATGTTTTAGTTTTATTATATTTTAAATTAATACAAAATTATATCTGTTGCCTTGTCTTGTTCATTTATTTGGCGCCCGCTATTGTAAAATTGAGAATTGCTGTCCTAGGCATAATATTCATAGGAACCGATTAGAAGTTGGGAAAAAAACATACACAGGATATCCGCTACACGGAAGCAATAATATCACACAGTTTCAACTATCCTACCCAACATGACTGAATTAAGAAATCTGAAGTACCAAATAAAACGTATCATTTAGAACCTCAAAACATGGACAAGATTGAAAACAGTCTATATATGGCTATATGATAATTAGCATCGTTAACAAATTGCTAAAAAACAAGGCAAGCCGTTATAAAAAAAAAAATATTGTCAATAAAGAAGCATCTACAAACTGATTACGCATCCACACATATAGTAAACCTCGAAATTACAACATTTTTTAAGAAAAGACTTCAATGGGTGTTTGAAACAACAAAATAGATAATAAATCTGCACAGATATTGAAAGTACTGACCCATTTGACAATAGCGGCTGATAAAATCTCAAGCGTTTAAACTGATTGATATCAACGTTGGACAGGCAGGAAAATAACTCAATAAAACGTTTGCAGAGCACATTCGTAATTACAAACATTGCAAAACAACATTGCAAAAAATTAGAATACGCTATCAATAACAGTACTTGTTATCACATGATATCAATATCACAATAACGTTAATACGCTCGTGTAAAAAAGAGCGAGAAGACACATTAGAAAAATTGAAAATATAGAAACACAAGACTTCCAAACAAAACTTAATAAAGCTTACAAACAAAATTCGCTTCGAAACACTTATTCAACATAATTCTATAAACTATAATTACAAGAATAATGATAGAACAATAACGATAATTATAAAAATAACGAAAACAGTAACGATAACGATAATTGTAGAACTGGATAAAAGGGCATATTTTTATTTGCATATGCGAATAAATACATAACATTATGTGTACTTATTAGATATTTACTAGATAGCTAACTACAATAGTAATAATAATAATTATGCTTTATTTGTAAATAATAGATGCACAAAAATTCTTCACTAGGTACATAAGACTTGGCAGATGCCGAAGGTTATGCATTAATAGGGATTAAACAAAAAATTATACCTCAATAAATTAACGTAATAAATGAAGACTGGGAAATAAAAGTGAGCTCTTAAATTGACTAAAAAGAAAGAGTGCTTTCAAAGTAGGTAATTAATAATAACTAGGTATTAAAAATACAAAAAAAAAAAAAAATTCAATAAAAATTAAAAGAGATAATTAAAATAAAAAGAAAAAAAATCTGGTGCGAAACACTCACACAACTTTCTCTTACTCCAGTTCTCAAAATTGATAATTCCAAATTTTTATAGTTTGTGTACCAAATGCATGAAATTCGTCGAAAACTGTTCAGTAAACCGCACGATCCGGTTTACTAATTTTCTTGAAACTTGGAATTTCAGCCATCCATTTTTTTCCAACTAATTATGTTTGGATGATAGAATTGTATAATCAACTAGGATAGCACTTTAGATAAAAATCTAACCCTACCCCTCCCCTAAAGTGCCCTTAAAAGAATTTTCCCAGAGAAATGTTTTAGATAAAAGTTGTAGATCTTTGCATGTTTAGTTTATATACGAAGTTTCAAAAAAATCGTCGGAGCCATTTTTCAGAAAATTGCGAAAAGTGAAAAATCATTTAGTAAAGTGGTAAAGTAAACGCACTTCCGGTTATCCGATTTTTTTGAAACTCGGAATTTCAACAACATATTTAATTCTATTAACATTATT
>JAAEAF010000653.1:0-56060 GCA_011037195.1 Triatoma infestans | reverse complement strand
GCCCAAACTTGTGCAGCATAACAGATTGCGGAACGTAACACACTGTTGCATAAATGATAATTAGCGTCTAGGGGAACTTCATCTAGTGAAAGAAAATGATTCCACAATCTGTTTAGGCCCAATTTTGCTGATAAGACTTTAATTTTAAAGTGTTGAATTTAGGATTGGCGGAATGACAACGTTGCCACGAAACTTGTAGGGATTTGTTATTTCAATTGGGACACCAGTCTATCTCCCCTTTTAAAAACTACTACTTTTAATATTTGTGGTGGTTGGTTCCGCGGAGCTGGAAAGCATCAGAGATATTTTCTGTGGGAGCCTGCTTCATTTTGTGGTCATCGTCCGGTTTAGGGCGTTCGCCCATCTTCAGGATGCGTTTTTCAGACAATGTGACAACACAGACTTACACAGAGCAAATTCAATTTACACACTGACTGGTGTTTTTAATTGTATTTAAAACTAAACTCTTAAACTAGGTCAAGGGGTATGGTGATGGCAACCGGGTGGGAAAAAACACATGTTTGGGTTATTAAAGGGCAAATTTTCCTTAAAATGGAAACAACACGTGGGGATCTAATTTTTAAACACTGTTGTTGGGGGGAGATTCACTTTACAATTAACTAATCAAAATAAAAAATTAAATATATAAAAATAAATTTAAAATTAAATTAAATAACGATTTAAACTAACATAATTTATAATTAAGCCATTTTTATGATTAAGTTTTTTATAATTATGCATTCCAGGAAATATTTCACATTTAACACAACATTCACATACGGCATCCACGCACGCATGTATACCTAAATATGGTTTTTTATAATTGTGTATTCCACTCTTATTTCACCCTTTCACACAACATTAACATACGCCATCCACGCACGCATGTATACCTAAATATGGTTTTTTATAATTAAGTTTTTTTATTATGCATTCCACTCAACATATCACCTTTTTACACAACATTCACATACATCATACCTCATCCAAGTACGCACTCATACTTTTTTTTTTAATATATACATAACTAGCAGATTTAAATTAACCTAAAACTAAAATCTGTTCAAGAACTACGTCGTATTTGGTGCATGTATAATGTTGCACTGGTAATTGCGTTTCTGTTGCTATTGTGGGAAGAGTGTTTTGAATAATGGTTCACTGGCAAATTTTGTCTGTTCGTTTATTAAGTTTTTTGTCTTGTGTTTATATATTTCGAGTTGTTCTACTATGTCAAGTCGTCGTCCTTTATGGCCAGGATGTATTAGTTTCATCGTGGTAGTGATGTTATTGGGCTTGTGTTTGTTGTGTTTAGGTGACTGGCATAATTTGAGTCAATTTTGTTGTACTTGTATGATCTCATATGTTCGGTAAATCGTTCCCTGATTTTTCTGCCTGTCTGCCCCACGTAAATGTTATTACAGTCCGGGCATTTCAACTCGTAAACCCCACTACTGCTGTCATACACGTCTGTGAACTCAGTATGAGTGCGGATTTTGTTGCCTAATTTGTTGTTTGTTCTGAAAGATGTCTTAATGCCCAGTTTTTTGAAAAAATGCGTGAGTTTGTACGTGTGGCTTCCGATATATGTGAATGTGGCGAATTTGTCTGTTGTTTCTTCGTCAGTCCTATTTCGGTGGTGTGTTTCGTTTTTGAGGAGTTTATTAACGATATTCGCATTGTACCCATTATTCTCAACTAGATTGTCTACAATTCCTATGTGCGGTTCATGTGATGATTACAAGTCTGTGTTGTCTCACTGTCTGAAAAACGCATCCTGAAGATGGGCGAACGCCCACAAAATGAAGCAGGCTACCACGGAAAATGTCTCTGATACTACTTATAATTTTGCCAAAATAATATTTAAATACGCTTACTGATGATATTTTTCGAGAATATTAATGTCTTCGGCAAACCGACATGAGTATCATAGATAATTAAAAGGCAAAAATTCATCGAAAGGAAAGAAAGACGAAAATTTATCGAAACGTCGGTAAGAATTCTTCTTGTTATTACGAATTGAGAAAGCAGCGACAAAGTATAAGAAAAAGAACATGAAGAAGAATTTTCCGAATACCTATTAAGTGAGAAAAAACTTAAAATTGATGGTCTGAGAACAATTCTGGAATGATTTCAGAGCCTTAATAAGCGGAGTAAATGAAAAAAAAAAAAAATACAGAGATCAATAACGGATGAAGCTTTGTGTCGACAAATGTCAATGAATTTGCCAGCAAAACAACCATTTAGAATAATTAAATCATAATCATCACAATTTCAAAAATTGAGAGCCATTACTATTCAATACAGTGTCTTGAATTTCTATTTAAATTACACTTAATATATCAATAAAGAGGTCATCCGGAAGAACCTGTGAATCGGCTAACCCTTGCGTTAAAATCGACAATTAGTACAATGCTGTAAAAACAATCTTACAACTCATACTAATAGATCTACCCAAAAATTATAATTCAAATAAAAAGGAATGATGAATATATCGGTATTACCTCTCTTAATAAGAATCGCGCAAACATTGTTTATGTTATTAAAAAAAATCTGGTGTGAGACACAACTTTCTCTTACTGCAGTTTACAAAATTGTAATTGACAAGTTTTATAATTAGTTTACCAAATCTAATGGAATTCGTCGATGATTTAAGGAAAAAATTGCGAAAATAAAAAAATAAAAAACTTTCTTGAAGGTTTACGAATTTTCTTGAATTTTGGCAATGAATAAATTTGGTGATGATCGGTCAAGAAAATACATCCAATTATGCCAACGTTTTGACAGAGATTCCTGTCTTTATCAAGGTATATATATATAGTCGTGAAGTTGTGTAGAACGAATTTTTAAACATACACATTTGTTACATAGCAGAAACATGACAAATGTGTATGTTTAAAAATTCTTTCTTCACATCTTCACGATTTTCTATGTATTAAAGTCTTGATAAAGACAGGAAACTCTGTCGAAATGTTGGCATAATTGAATGTTTCTTTCTTGACCGATCTTCACCAAATTTCTTCATAACTTAATTCACCAACAGTCAACAAATTCTTTGGCATTTTGGCAATCTATTTATTTCTAATTAATTTTGTTTAGATGGTAGAATTGTATAATCAACTCAGATAGTACATTAAGAGGGATAATAATTCTCCCACTTCATTAAAAACATTGATTTCCTCTGTTTCTTCGTTTCATTCGAAGCCAAACTTTATGATATCACTCACTGTAAGTTGCACCTGGTTTGATCAGACACACAAAGCTTTTATAGCTCGGAAAATCGGTAATGAGGGGCAATCCTTTTAGAGATCTAGACAGTAACGAATTTTGTTAACGTGGAGGCTAGTAACAATCCTTCCAGACTGTCACTAGCAACGAACTAGACAAACCTAGTGAATAAAAAAAAGAAACAGTTGTAGGGCATGGTTGTAAACTAAACTTGGTGACGACTATGTGGCACTAGAAGAAAGAGATTGTACTGAGTACAATAACTAGGGGACAATGAAGTAAACAAGACAATGGAAGCAATTGAGGAACAATGAGAGAATTTATTAAATTTAGTTTATATATTAAAGAAGCCTGTAGTAACGCAAACTGCGGGGGAGAAATACTCTTTGATCACTGGAGGTCGACAAGTAGCATTATCGACAGTCTAAGATTGTTATTCTTTTCCTTTTCATGCGAAGTTACTTTCTTCGATTTAATTTATTGTAATTTTTGCATATATATATCAGTAGTTTCTTGTTCTTCTTAGATGAATGAATTCAAATTGGGGCCAATCTCCACGAAAGGCCGAATCTGTTACAAATAAAATTAATATATCACAATATATGACTTCTAACAAAAGCAGTAGGCTGTGTTGTGATGAGATTGTCTATCAAAAGATAGATATTCTGTGTGAGTTTATTTATAAAAATCTGCTCTCAAGCAATCACAAGACTTTCTCTAACTGGAATTCACTTAGTTTGATTGATTGATTTATTTATATGGGTTCAGCCCTGTACAAATTTCTATTGTTATTAAATTATAAGCTATTCACCCTAAAAAAGGGCTGTATATTGTCGCCTCTTCATGAGCATTTCCTAATTTACACGAGCTCCCTTAACAAGAGAACACACATTCGAATCAAACTTGCATAGCTAGAGCCTCCCATATAATTTAAGAACCGTTGGTTAACATACCCTCAGACATACACTCACGCGCGCACAAACACACATACAACGGCCACACAAACTATTCGCAGAAATCATTATATTTCTACCAAGAAGGTCAGAAAACATTTTTTTTTTTTTTTAATTTAAGGCGCGTCAACATCTATGGTCATTGGCGCCCGGAGCGTTCTCAGTGCACTGTTGGCCTCCGTATAGTGTTCTTTCGTTACAGACAACACTGTCCATCAACGGACAGTGAGCTGCAGGGGCTCTTAGGAAGAAAAAAATCTAAGGGTAGCACAGCTGGACTCGAACCCGGGCCCTCCGCGTGGGAGTCCAGTACGCTAACCACTTAGCTGTTCCCTTCCCTAATGACACAATACATGTTTTAGTAAATTGATAACACAATTTGGAATTTTGCGCACAACTTGCTGTTAGAGCAGAAATTAAAAATATTCACTAAACCTATAAAAAATTGATCCGAACATGCATTACTGAAATGTGCTGAAGGTACCCTTAATATAAAGTTCACAGTTGCAACAAGAAAAAATTACACAAAAAAATAGCTATAAATAAATCCGATTCAATAGTTTAATAATAATAAAAATATAATAATAATAATAATAATAATAATAATAATAATAAAAGAATTATAAGATGAAAGAGATAAAGTTAAATAAATTATGAAATGGATAAAGTTTTTGATATGTAGTATAGCGGAATATTCAGTCAAGTAGAAAAACAAGTTTGCCACATGAATTGTTGGCCAGCCATTCTTTGACAAGAAATGGTTACTAAGATCGGACATTCAAGCAAAAAATGTAAAAAAGGACATTTTGCAAGGGTGAGTGCTGCTTCTGTGACACTACACAAATCAGTTTGAACCCAGGGTCTAGCACTTTTCTTTTTTGCATGACCACCATTCATTGATCCAATTGGTTAGAATATTATTTATTTATAGTAAATATTGTACTGCCTATAAACGAAATTTTACGCCTATAATATTTTAGAATGTGTACCTTAGTAGAATTCAATTAGTATTGATGAATTCTCAACGTATATTCACACATAAGTCACATATTCATTCACATGTAACGTCAATCAGCTTTTTTCTCGGGCATTCTATTTTTATTATAAAAAAAAAAAACCGCTTAGCATACTTTTATAGAAAATTGCTCTTTAATTGTTAAACGATACATAATATCAAGTTTGAGTTTCGTATGAGTCTTTGTGTTTGAGAAATTTTGTTCACCGAAACACAAACATCGCACAGCCACAAATAAGAGTTTGTCAATTCTCTTTGAAAAATATTGAAATATTATTAAATTAGCAATTTCTACCATTGAAGTTCTCTTCAGTTGATAAGTTCCTTGCTATTGATACTCCAATTAATGATGAATATTAATCTGCGGAGCATTCTTACCATCAATCACTGGACCATCTTGTATTTTGTTCCAAAGGAATGTTAAGTGGAATAAAAACACTTCAGTCTGATAGCAAGAATGGAGGCAAAGATATAGGAATTGAAATGGAATATAGGAATGAAGATTCTGGACCATTCCAAGTCTTTATAGAGAGCATAGATTATCACAAAATGGAATTTCCAGATTGCACCCTATGTCCTTGGGCAAGCTAATTACAGTTAACCATCCCGAAATTTCTAATAACATTTATCATATTAAAAAGCAGGGGGAGAAACAGAATAAAGTTTGAATTTAATAATACTGTGTCAGCAAACAAAATAATGGAATCTGTAGTATTAAGAGAGAAAGGGTTTAGGGTATATATTCTTAAGTACTTACTCAAAGTGGACGGAACCGATTATTACCGAAATCTCTATTTCAGATGCGGTGTTAGCACTAAAATAAAGAGCGTAAAGAGTCTTTTATATGAAACGTCCTCAAGAATTTTTATATGGAACCTTATTGCTTTTGATCTTCCACAAGACATTATTATCTTTAACAGAAACAATACAGGAAAAAATAGGGGCGAATGTTGGTGTAGTGGTTATGAGCATGAACTTGTAACTGGGAGATCACTGGTTCAAGTCCCGCCTATAAACTGGCTAAATTTTATATTCGTTAAAAAAATTTTGATGGCAATGTATGTGCTTCTGTTTCCGTCTGTGATACCTAATTTGGTAGTTGGGATTTTAAGTTAGCCTGAAAAAGTAGGCATTATTTTAATTTACAGGAAAAAATATGGCGCAGCTGCAATCCTCCTTATTAATATTAATGCTTAAACTATCTTGGGAAGAAATTTCATTAGATAATAGGATTCTACAACCTTTTTGGGTTATACAACATATTAGCTAATCACTTGTGAAAATACCTATGTATGTAGAAGGCAGGCTGAAAGGCCAGTCACCAAATTAAGTATCGTTGATTAGAGCGGAAGCACCTACTTTACCATTAACATTTTTTAATTCTAAGTTTAAAGAAATGAAAGAGCCCTTTTTTGAGGAAATTTCCAAATATTCAGAAACCTATTTATAAAGTTATATCTCCTATTAATGATTTGCTTCAAATTTGGAATGAGATTGGAGGTAAATCTAAGCAATATACAAAAGTGTTACTATTTAGTGAGTCCCCTTCAGAACCCCCAAAAAAATCAGTTTTCCTAAAGAAATATTTCATATAAAAATGATAGAGACTTATTTGTGTAGATAGTAAACAAAGTTTACAGAAAATCATTGGAATTTTCTCGACAGAAATCGCAAAAAAGAAAGAAAGCGGAAGTTGCACTTTCGGCTAACCGATTATTACCGAAATCTTTATTTCAGATGCTGTGTTAGCACTAAACTAAACGGAAAATCAAGTTGGGGCATCGTTTTTGTTTTTGAGCTATTTTGTTTATAAAAGACTGGTACACACAATTCACCAGACACATAAAAATACACATATCGTTCATTAAAAAAACATAGTTTTCTTACTGAGGAGATATCAAGAAATCTACTTACGACGAAAACGCAATTTATACTTTGACACGATCCCAAATATTCCTCTTCTAACAATAAGAGAAAGTAAAAATAATAAAATGCTGCATGAGAATGTAATAAAATTTACATACATTCTCGTTTCAGTAGTTATTACTTTCTCTTATTCCTAAATAAAAGGAAGTATTGTAATCGTGGCAAATTTCGATATCGAGTTTTCACCGAAAATATTCGTTTTGGGGTCCCCTGAGTTCAAAAAAGAGGTTTTCAGCAAATGGTCTGCGTGTGTGTGTGTGTGTGTGTGAGAGAGAGAGAGAGAGTGTGTGTGTGTGTGTGTGTGTGTTTATATGTATGTACGTATATATGTGAACAGCATAGCTCAAAAACGAAAAATCGTAGAATGTTCGAAGTTAATATTCCGTTTAGGTATCACCATGGGATCTATAATGGATGTGTTAGGTGGAGAGAATTTGTCTGGTTGATGAAATGAGATTGACTTTATTAACACTGGTTAACTAATATATTAATTAAGAGACACAGACTGCCTGGACTTTACAACAGAGAAATGTTTAAAATAGAGTGGTATATGGGTAATGACATGTAGTGATTGGATGTATTGAACTGTCCTCAACTGTATCGAACTGTGTTGAAATGTATCGAAGTGTCCTTTTTATGGACTGTCCGTCGCTATATTTATACAGTTTCTCCCACTCCAGTCCAAGAGAGTGGTTTGAGTTTGTTTATCTTGTCATTATTCTCGTCTTGTTCTGACAGTAGGTCAGCGGTCAAAATTCCTCAACCGGAAGTACCATTATACTAATTGTTTTTTTTCACTTTTTTGCATTTTTTTCCAAAATGGCTCCAACGATTTTCTTTAAACTTGGTATATCAGCTACACATACAAAGATCTACAATTTTTATTTGAAACATTTTTCCGGGAAAATGCATTTAAGGGCACTTTTAGGGCAGGGAGTTGGGTGGGTTGTCCTCTAAAGTGCTATTTCAGTTTATTTCACAATTCTATCAGCTAAATAATATTAATTAGAATGAAATATGTTGTTGAAATTCGGAGTTTGAAGAAAATCAGAACACTGGAAGTGCGTTTTTACTGAACACATTCAGTTTTCGACGAACTCCAAAGAATTTCATCAAATTTGTCAATTAGGTACAATTTTGACAAGTGGAGTAAGAGAAAGTTGTATGAGTGTTTCACACCAGATTTTTTTTTTTCATGTATATAAATAAAAATATTTGTTTAATGAAATGCTGAATATGTGATCTACATCCAGGAGTAAGAAAATTTCTGTTAAACTTTTATCAAAGAAAAGTGACAATGGCTGCGGCAAGGGTATGCGTTGCCATTTTATGCATTAATAAAATGAGATTCTCTAGAAAGAATACACAGAACTGCTTTAGATGTTAGAAAGCTGTGATATTTTCTTTGAAAATAAGAACTTACCAACGTTATCCTCTGGAAATCCAAAGAGAAATTGAAATGTATCTTAAAAAAAAAAAAGATTCAAGACAATGGTTTATAGTTTATTCAAGTCTTAACATCTGCAGATCGTTTCATGCAGTATAAACTTTCATGGTAAATAGTTGTTTGTTACAAAATTGTTTCAGAATAATAAAACGTTATATTTGCCTCATGCCATCATGCCAACAAATCAAAGAGAAAACAAACTAACATAAAGGCTGCCTTTGAATTAAAAATATATATATTATATAGATATATATATTATATATATATGTATATATTTTAAAAGTAATTGAATTTGAAGTCGATTTTATTATTTAGTCGAACGTTTGTAATTTATACTTACGAGATAATCAATCTTCTTATGATAACTTCCTAATATAATCTTAATGAAATATTGGGTTCTATAAAGTTATTTTTGTAATGTTAATTATTACACTTAACTATTTATAAATACATTTTATATAAATATGATTTTTAACGTCATTATCATCACTTAAAAAGAAACATTACTGTCTCAATGTGATCATTTCTTTCTCAAGAATGAGTGGCCAAAGTGAATTTTCTGCTCACCCTTTTTTTTCAATCAATGTGAGTTCCTTTTTTCAACCCTATGAGGATTTTCATCTTCAAGAAATAGATCTTCCAAATGTGCACGATATATTTGGTACTGAATCCAACCCTATGATTTATACTTTCAAATGCGCTACCATTTCATATATTTGGGAGGCAAGGATGCATCAATTCTTATAAAAAAACGGGATGATTTGCCCGACATTTTCATTTTTATTAACTCATACACTACAAATATTCTAACTTTTATCTATTATGCTTGCTCCTGATTAAATAATTTAAGAGAAAAATTAGGAAGGAAAGACAATGGAAACGTTTTTTTCTCTGCAGCTATTTTATTAATAAGATAACTCTTTGCTTTAGTGAAAAATTTAAGGAAGTTATAATTTTCTCGCTTATCTTGGGAAAATATGCTTGCTATGAGTTTGTTATAGCTGAAAAAGGTCCTCTAATTTGTCAAACAAGCAAAACCATGTTTTTATCAACTGTATTTGCTCTGTGTAAGTCTATATTAGTACACTGTTTGACAAAAACATCCTAATGATGGGCGAACGCCCGAAACCGGTCGATGACCACAAAAAGAAGCAGGCTATCACGGAAAATACCTATGATGATTAATTTTTCCATTAAGTTTATACTGCAACATAAAACTGAATTATCATTTGTTGTGCTAAAAATAATATTTTAAAGCATTACATACAACAGTAAACCTACCCAGCGAACTAATACATTAATTAATACTGGTTTGTGAATTTATACAAGTAAAAAAAAAAAGAAAGTGAAATGTAAATTAATGCCTATTTTTCAGGCAGTTTTACTTCCAGCTATCGATCAGGTGTCATGGACAGAGACGGTTACCAAACATACATTAATATGTACTTTTCATATTAATACACCAAATAAATTCCAATACGGCCTTGGGGTCCAATCGAACCCAGTACCACAATAAATATTAGCTTTTCTAATCATTCAAATACTGTAGTGCCTAAATTAGAAATGATTTATTATTACTAATGTACGTAGTTTCATGTTTTCACAGCTACTTTAATTCATCCATAACTTTCGCTTATTAAAATAGATTGTAGTCCAGAAAATCGATGGATTTCAGAAAATTCTAAAGTGGATAACTTATTATTTGAAAAAAAAATATATATTCCTAAACACAACCATCATTCCACACTATTGGTTTTAATGTTTCAATAAATGAACAGGATAATTTTCTAGGCCAAAGCTTAGAGAAGAGCTTACAGTAACTTAATTATCTAAATTACATTACACAATACATATATATATTATAATTGAAATAAGTCTAAATTATATTATATTATTTAAATTGTACAGTCATAATAATAAATTGTACTAAATTATCTAGAAATGTTTGTTGTCTAATAAAAAATATTATTAAATTTCCTAAAATTAAACTTGATTTGGAAATATAAAACGTATTTTATCATAGATTGGTCCAAAGTATAGCAGACACCACCAGTTTAGAAACTGTTATAGTGTTATTAAATAGTAAAGGTAGCACATCATACGGTTTTATGTTTCTGCCGCTATAAAAGGTGTTATGAAACAGTTTATATGAGTATAACCCTGCTACGAGTAATGGTAATGAGTTGATAGGCTGTTTATAAATAGTGTGGCTTACTTTATTGCTATTTCCAACATAAATTTAGGAAATAAAATGGTTAGTAGCAGATTTTCGCAATGTCGGAGGATTATACGTATTAGTCCGCTAAGAGTATACAATTTCAAACAAAAAATCTGATGTGAAACACTCACACGATTTTCTCTTACTCCTATAATTACAATCATATAAATATAAATCACATTTTTTTTTTTTTTACACAAAGTTGTGCTCAGAATTGAATAATATTGAACAATTTCATTAGTTAAATGGAATAATAATTGTTTTTTGGTTTACAAATTAATTAATTAATTTCTTCAATAATATTGATTAGGACTATTCGACGTAATTGAAAATACTATTTCAGATTTCTCCGATTATTATTATTATTCTTAATAAGACTAAGGAGAATAATCGGATTTGTCTCTTACTCTTAATAAGACTAAGGATTGCGATAGAATCAAATTCTCCAAATTGTGTTTTATGTATAATATAGATAGATAGATCATTTTTTTGCCTTCAAATCATTTGTACATATATGTGCATATGTGATGGATCTATGAAATTATATCTATTTTATTTAAATAAAATTACGATATGAAGAAAACGCAAGCTCGGTGGCAAAAAAAAAAGTACACGCAGGTAGGTAGAAGAGGACAGTTACAAGGAAGAGTTCATGAATCTTGTTAGCAATGCCTACCCCTTCTTCTCACAAGGGAAGATTTGAACGAACAAATTAGAAGACATTCCTTCAAAACAGTCTGAACAGATATTCAAGCAGAACACTTGTTTTTCGTTCTCTTAGAATCAGTGGCAGTTTAAATTATAATATAAGAGTTTATTCCAACTAATTGCAGTAAATTAATAAGCATATTGCTGTGTTATTGAATAGCATTTAAATATCTTTAAAGAATATATTTAATTTAATCTACCAGTGTTTTCTTAATTATTCTTATTACTTCTCTCACTTAAAACTTAGAAATACAAGCTCTTTTACTAAACCACTCGTGCTATATCAACTATTACTACAAACACACAACAACTCAACACACCAAATACATTATTCCACATACAAGGCTCGTCACAATAAATATTACATAATATATAAAAAAAAAGTACATAAAATTGAAATAACTGTCAACAAGTATTATATTAGCAAACACAAACTATAGATAGATTATAAGCCACCAATCTAATATTATAAAAACGGAGAATGGGAAAAATTGTGGAAATAATTTTATATTATTACAGTTATTGTTTTGTTTTTTTATAATTTTGTTAAAAATTCATCTAGTGAGTATATACATTTACTTAATAAATAGTCTTTCAGTTTTTTTTTTAAATCTTTTAAATTTAAGAGTTCAACAAAAGATGACGGAATCATTTTAAAAAAATTGTATACTCAAGGTGATATAGGAATTCTGAACTGTAGTTATACCTTGTAAGTGCGCGGACAAACTTAAGCTTTTTTTTTTTTTAAATTTAAGGCGCTTCAACATCTGTGGTCATTTAGCGCCCGGAGCCTTCTAAAGTGCACTGCCGGCCTCCGGACAGTGTTCTCTCGCTGGAGACAGCACTGTCCATCACCGAATAGTGAGCTGTAGAGGCTCCTAGGAAGAAAAAATCTAAGGGTAGCACTGGACTCGAACCCGGGACCTCCGCGTGGGAGTCCAACGCGCTAACCACTTAGCTAATCCCTTCCCTAAACTTAACCTTTACTTCTTGCTTCGTAGGGGCTAATATTTTTAGTGACAAAAAAAAATAGTCTTCGTTTTTGAACACCAACACTGCCAAACATATAAAGATGGAAGAGTAAGCGTATTTAACTTTTTAAAATGAACGTTACAATTTTCCTTCCATATAGTCTTGACCAAGATACAATTATCTTCTTCTGAATCTTGAAAATTCTATATACTTCCGGCGAATTTCCTCAAAACTCTACGGCTTACAACACTGTTGATACAAATTTTCCGTGGTAAATCATTTATATGTTTTGAGGTGAGGTGCTTTGAGTAGGACAAACATGTTTTTAGCGAATGGTATGTATGCGTGTATTAAGAAAATGTCCCATAAAATAAAAAAATCGCAGCAGCTCAAATTCAGTGCTAGGCACAAAGATTTTGGCCAAAATTTATCAATGTTATTGAATGTTTTTTTTTCTTCAGTTTTTCAAGATTTTTCTAAAAACGGTTCAACCATTTCCTTTAAACTCGGTATATTATGTATACACATACAAATTACTTTTGTACAAATTATTTTTAGGGTTTCCGTGGGAACAGTAGCGTTTTGTTTTCCTCTAAAGTGTAATATAATCTATATTATATACATTAGAAACGTTGATTAAATTCTAAATTTGAAGAAAATCCGGTTTACAGAAACTATTACTTTACAAACACGATTTCTAAGTTGTTTGGAATTTTCTCAAAAATGGCTACAACTATATTCTTTAAAACTTGGTACGTATATTGCAGCGATAAAAATGTATCACTTTTATTTATACAAATTAAAAATCCGAAAAATATTTCTGTCAGTTAGGATTAAATTTAAACTGCATAGACTATGTTGGTTTTTAATAGAGGGCGTTCCACACAAGCCCTTTCGATATATACCTAACAATTTTTTTTTTTTTTTTTTTTTTATAGCTTACTCAACCAAAGATTGTAAACGTGGCACATTTAAAGAAATTTGTAATTAAATTGTATTAATTGTAGTATGAGACTGTCTTGTGGTTGTTTACAGATTTTATTTGAATATTTGAACCAATTTTTTTTTTGCATCTGGTTTTTAATGGAAATGTAGAGGGGCCTGTTTTCGGGACTGTTTTCCAGTCCAAGGTGGTGGGCGTTATTGAATGTTGCCACCTTGTGGGGGTATGGCAGGGAGAGATTAAAGAGGTGCGGATATTCTCCGATAGTCAGGCCACACTGAGGGCTTTGAGCGAGCCATGGTGGAGCTCGAAATTAGTGGGAGAATGTAGGAGAAGGCTCAATGCCTTAGCTCGGAGGGGTAAGGTGCGTCTTTATTGGATGCTCGGACATGCGGGAATAGTGGACCATAAGAGGGCGGATCAGTTGGCTAGGGAGGGATCATCATTACGATTCTGTGGTCCTGAACCAGTCCTAGTTGTCATTAAGAGGATTTACGATAAACAGATTAGTCTTTGGGAGACGAGAGTCTTGGAGAAATGCTGGGGAGACACGCAGGGAGGCCTCCAAGCTGTATGATTTATAAAAAGGATCAAGCAGGGAGTTTCGGATTACCTCCTGTCCCTTTGGAGGCTTGAGGACCTTGGTTGGGGTGGTGACTGGACGCGCTTGGGTGTCTAGTCACTTGTTTAATTTAGGGAGGACGTCTAGTTCCATTTGTCAGAACTGTGATGATGGATTAGGGAAACGGTGTATCTCTATTTATGTCAGTGTACTCGTTTCGCTGGAACTAGGTTTCGTGTATTTGGGAAGTACCACTCTCGCAGGATTGTCTGGGTGAGTTAGAGTTGAGGGATATCTTGGAATATTGTAGATTGACTGGTAGGTTACCGGGGGAGATTATTTAAGGGGTTAAATTGGGGGGGTATCGGGGGGATAAAAGCCATATAGGCTTAGGTCCCATGCCACTAGGTACCACTATTATAATAACAATAATAATAATAATAATGCAAATGTATCAAGTTAAACTTTATAAGAAATTCCACCAGAGTGTTAAGATATTAAAGGAAGTTTAATTCATTTTTTCCATACACAGATGTTACAATTTTGAACCGTTGAAAAAATAAATTTTCAGCATATCATCTCCCTAGTGTCTCATATTTCTCTTAGAAATATATCGAACTTTTGTTTCTGTTGGTAATTAATTCAAAAAAGTAAATGAAAAATGGTCAAATGCTCTAATTTTAATAGTTTAATTAAATAATCGATTCTCTCTCTCTCTTCTTCAGAATGTTTTACTTTCAACGTCTCTCTCTGAATATTTTACATTTTATTCAAAATTTATTAGTAAATATTAACTATTTACTATTAATAATAGCTTTGTTTATTCGGAATCATAAGACAAAAAACTATTTTAAATATAAACTAATCAATTACTCTACTTCCAAGCATGTTTAAAGATAAAAAAAAACAAACAAATCGAAAGTGTTCGATGAAAGCTCGTTGTTTTTGCTAGGAGATTCAAGACCAGACAAACGAAATTACTTCGCTTAAACATAAATATGTAATGTTTTAAAGATAAAAAATAAAAACTTGAGTCTAAAATCAGAAGGACGTCTGGAGATCTGGAGATATCAATTCGTCAAAATATTTTATTTTTATGTGAATTATAAATTCTCCTTCCGGATATATAAATGATAATGTAGCGGAGTTTATTACTATTGCCTTTACCAAAATAAAGGCACGTGAACAAAAATGAGAAAAATTAAATATAATTAATAAAATGCAAAAATAGGCTTTAGATGGTATACGTAATGCGAAAATACTTGATAGAGAGATTATGTTAGTGAAAGAAAAATGTAGTACACTAGATGTCTTAAATAAAAAGAGAATATTAGAACAGCAATAAGGTATTTGAGTAACCTTGGTATGTTCTGGAAGAATTAATATGATCAAGCCAGTTTTTTGTAATAGATCATACATTTTCTTTGAACATAGATTTAATCAGGCTTTGACAGATCCCAGAAATATCACACATACATCATATTAAAGCCATATAAAATAGCTTAAGGTCTTACTTATAATTATTTTTCTTAAAATTTATTATAAGGCAATAAATAACTGAAAAGTTTTTTTTTTACCCGGGAGCAGGCGCACCAAAAAAAAAATCACTTCAGCATGCACCATGCTGAGCGATTCGCTCATCCTTAATTTTGTTCCCGCAATTATTTTTTATAATTAATTATTAAATCTGGATTAATTATCAGTTGATTCCTTATGAACATAATTTATAGATTTATAGTTAAAAAATGAAACGGAAAAGTTTAATGGCGAAATAAAAAAATATTCACCATACAGATATCATTGACTCTTCAACTTAATAATATGGGGAAAAAAATCAAAAGTGATACATTACTAAAAAATGAAATTGAATTGTAACAATATGAAACTTGTACAGGAAAATCTTCGTTTCCGATTTTACAAAATCTGGATTTGTACAAAATAGGTAGAAATAAAACTGGTGTTTTCCAGACAGATGGAGATGTTGTTGCATTTAGCGCACTTCTTTTTTGTTTTTCTGCTTTATAATGACTTCTTAGAATATGACATTCTGATAAACATATGTGATTAATTTTATGAAATTAACAAATAATCATTATCTTCCAGTGTTAGTAGAAGTAATCCCGTCATCAATAGAGCCAAGATTTTATTCATGCTAAAGGATATTTTGGGATATTGTAGACAGACTGGCAAACTAACGGCGGAGATAATTAGGGGAATGAATTGGGGAGATAAAAACCATATTGGCTAAGACCCCATGCCGATAGGCACGATAGGCACCCATGATATAATAATAATAATTATAATAATAATAATAATAATTATAATAATAATATTAATGATAATAATAATAATAATAATAATAATAATAGTTAATACGATAATAGTAAATACGATAGACACTGCTGCTTTCACCAGGAAAGAATCCGTAGTCTTAACGAGACTTGCATTAGGACATACTAGAATAACGCATTCATATCTGCTGTTAGGCAAATACAAACCTGTATGTCCTCAATGCAAATCATATGCACTAACAGTTCGGCATTTATTAACAGAATGTAATGTGTTATTGAATATAAGAAAAAGGTATAGCATTGATGGTCTACTTGAATAAATTCTGAAAGGTGATTCTGAAAAGAAAATGAGAAGTGTCCTCGAATATTTAAAAGAAATAAAGATATATCATTATATTTAAAGATTGACCCCCTGCACGAGTATGAATGGTCAGTATGGATGCATATGAATGTATGTGTGTGTGTATAAATGTAGTGAAATATGAGCAGACCCAAAAGTCCCCAAGTAAAGCGCTAATAGCCTTAGCAGCTGAAGCGCTAAAGCAAAAAAAAAAAAAATAGTTCTTCATTGGAATCAATTGGAGAAGGCTTTCTCTAGCAGGCTCTGGTGAACCGCGCACACCCAGCAAATGCGCTTCCAGCAGCGGGCTGGCTCCGGGGTTAATTTTATATTGCGAGTCTCCTCCCGCTCAACTCATGACTTCAGTCATTGGAGTTATTGGTTAAACCACGGCCGCTACGAATCCTACCTCAATTGCAAGCATTTAGTTCAGAAAGTAGCTTGCGTCCATCTACTGATTCCTGTCCATTGCCTCAAGCACAGAGGTTTTAGTAATCCAGATAACTTACAGGCAACCCTACAAAGGGAAAGAATCAGGATGGGCTGGGGGAGGGAATCCCCAACGTGGAGAGCCAGAGGCTGATTGCACCCCGCAGGGGAGATCCGGACAGTGAACTGTACAGGTTCCCAGAGAAAGTAAATCTTAGGACAGCAAGCTGGATTCAAACCCGGGATCTTCTCATTGCTAGTCCAGCGCGCCACCACTGAGTTAATCCCTTCCTTCTCCCTTGATTTACGCCAATTAACAATTTACGGGGACCCTAGTTTGTGTACTGTGTTTGTCCTTGTCGTTAAAGGGTAGAGTGTGTGTAGTTTAAATGTATTATGTACTGTTCTGACAAAGTGCACGGCGCACTGGAGCTGTGGTAAACCTTGGGGGTCGCTACTTTTCAGGTAACTGCATGCACCGATATCTTTTGCGTGCTTGGTAGTAGCTAAACGGAATACCAAGTTTGAGCTTCCTGCGACTTTTCGTTTTTAAGATATTCAAACACACACACACACACACACACACACCAGATATATACATAATATTCGCTAAAATCATTTTTTTTTTTTTTTTTTTTCAGGATACTTCAATATATGTATTTCTCAATATTGTGAAAACTCAATTTCGAAAATTTGGCACGTTTGCAATGCTTCCTCTTATCTGGAGTAAGAGAAAGAAATACTCAGCTGGTTTTGAAAGAAAACAAAACAAAAAATATATTGTTCAGCAAAAAAAAAAAACAAGTAGGAAGGCAAGATGACACGAGACTATTGAAGGGAATTACATGAGATAGTTAGCTTTCTAGGAAAAATCATATCAATACCTGAAACATTAAAATATACACGTATTTAATAAATAACTGTTCTTAGAATATAAAATAATTATTATATAACATTATCGAAGTTTTTAAATAAATTGACTTGTGTTTTTTATTAAGTTAGTTTAAAATTCAATTGTTACTTTTGCGTATTATTCCTTTTTACTTTTTCTAATGGTCATTCTATCACAGTCACGTCTTGTAATATTTTTTTAAGTTATATTAAGTCTGTTATTGCTTCAGTAAAAAAATGGGTTACGTATATATATATTTTTTTTTTTATATGTGGGCAATTATTTTTATAAATAAGCAAATTATAATAAACTGCTATTACAATACTTTGCGGTATTCCACTCTGTTATATAAGATTAGAACAATTAAACGTGCTACAATATTCCGAATATTGTTATGCATAGGTTTTGGGGAAATGCGGTCGTTTTTCATCATATTTTCCTCAATTAAATTATTATTCACTATTATTTTCCTCAATTTGGTATGTACCACAAAACTCATTGAAATAATTAATTGCTATAAATATACAAATTTATATGAAACAAAAGGAAAAACTATTTGGAAACGCTCACAGAACAATTTCCTCTTGTAATTCTCATAATTTTAATTAGCATTAATTATTTTTTTTTTATCAAAGTTAGGAATCATTATTATAGATTTAATTGTCCTAATTGTCACTCATATACAGAAAGTAGACGCTTGTTTCTCAATAAAGATTATTTGTTTAATTTAACATATTGTTTACACGTTAAAGAAATATACTACGAAAATAAATTCTTCGTGAAATTCCTGATTGTAGAATTTATAGATTGTTTTTGCTATGATTGAAAAGTAGTTGTGATGGTACAATGAGATTTCTAAAATAGTCATACTGTTATAAAAAAAAAAAAAATGAACTGATGACTTGCCGTAGGTTTTCTACTTTAAAAAAATACTTTTGTGTACTTTTAATTAAACTATAAATGAAGAATTTGAACTATAATATCTGAATTTTTTAAAAACTAGCTACTACCTATCGAAGATGGAAATTATTCCTGAAATGTTTAAGGAAAAATAAGAAATTTTTTTTTTTTTTTTTTTTTTTTATTAATACTTTCTGGACTCTAAATGTTCTGAATTTATTTTATAAAAAATGAAATATATAAAAGATAATGATAGAAAAAGTTATATCCAACAAATTTGTGAACATGAAGAGAGAAGTGAAAATAACAGATTGCCAATATTGTACAGTAATGGATCGAGAAGACCAATATTTCACACCATATTAGGTACATTTTACGGTATTATAATAACAAGCAGCTTATAGTTAAGTAGTAGGGAAGATCAATTCAAAAGATTGGTAGAACTTGGTAGATAGGCTGCGCTAGTGGAATTTAACAGGTTAGTTTGATACGTGAACAGAATTCTATATGGGTGTATACTTAATAATTTAGTTTCCTAGTTAAAATAGTAACCTCCTGACCTAAGCGTATAAGTCGTAATTTAAAATGTAAACACTATTTACATCTCAGCGAAGTAGTTTAGGAAATTTTGTATGGGCATTATGCAAATCATGATTTTAATCTACGGTTATTTAAAATATAAACACCACTAGACTTTTTATTTATAGAACATTATATTTTTAAATTTTTGGTCATCATATATAATTTAAAACAATCAAAACTTTTTCAATTACAAAGATTTCCAAATTACTTTTTTAATTATTTATTCATGGTGACTTAATAATACTTCGTCACAGCTCCTCCGCCTACATAATAACTGAAATTCCTTTTTTAGTTCTTCTCCCAAGGAGGTGGATAACGGCATTATTTGCTACTATTCGGATGGCTCTAGATAAAAGGAAACTGGCCTGTCAGGGGCAGGAAAATGGTTACAGGTATTAGACTGAGGGAGATATGTGGCCTTGGGGGGCATGGTACATTTCTTCCAGGCTGAGTGCATCATTAAATGCAATTGCCCTTTGGGGGAATGGCAGGGAGAAATTAAAGAGGTGAGAATATTCTCTGACATGCGGGAATAGCCCCATATGTCAGAATTTTGTTGATGGGGTTAGGGAAATAAAGTATCGCTATTTATGTCAGTGTCCCCGTTTTGCTGGTGCTAGGTTTCGGAATTCTGGGAGAGTCTCACTCCCGGAATTCACCCGGGATTATTAAGCCCCGTATGTCAGAATTGTGTTGATGGGGTTAGGGAAATAGAGTGTCGCTATTTATATCAGTATCCCGTTTTGCGGTGCTAGGTTTCGGAATTCTGGGAGAGTCTCACTCCCACGGGAACAGTTATTTATTAAATATATTTTAATGTTTAATGATAGTCAAGCCGCACTGAAGGCTTGGAGCAGCCGTGTTGGAATTCGAAATTGGTGGGCGAATGTAGGAGAAGGCTTAATAACCTAGCTCATAAGGGCAAAGTACAGCTCTTCTGGGTTCCTGGACATGCGGGAATAGAAGGCAATGAGCGGGTGAACTGGCTGGCTAGGAAGAGATCCTTCTTAAGTTTTCGTGGTCCTGAGCCAGCCCACCATTGGGAGGACTCGCAGGGGTGTGTCCTGTCTAAAAGATTTAGCAAAGGGACTAAGCAAGGGGTTTCATATTACCTCATCCTCCTGAACAGGACACGAGTGAGGACTTAAGTAGCTGTAGTGACTGGACAGACATGGGTGGCTGGTAATTTACGTAAAATAGGGAGGACGACGAGCCCCATATGTCAGAATTGTGTTGATGGGATTAGGCAAATAGAGTATCGCTATTTATATCAGTGTCCCCGTTTTGCTGGTGCTAGGTTTCGGAATTCTGGGAGAGTCTCACTCCCACGGGAACAGTTATTTATTAAATATATTTTAATGTTTAAGGTATTGACATGATTTTTCCTAGAAAGCTAACTATTTCATGTAATTCCCTTCAATAGTCTCGTGTCATCTTGCCTTCCTACTTTTTTTTTTTGCTGAACAATATATTTTTTGTTTTGTTTTCTTTCAAAATCAGCTGAGTTTTACTTTCTCTTACTCCAGGTAAGAGGAAGCATTGCAAACGTGCCAAATTTTCGAAATTGAGTTTTCACCGGAAATACATATGTTGAGGTTTCCTGAAAAAAGAAAAAATGATTTTAGTGAATATTATGTATGAATCTGGTGTGTGTGTGTGAATATGTGTGTGTGTTTACATGTGTTTTAGCAGAATATCTCAAAAACGAAAAGTCGCAGGAAGCTCAAACTTGGTATTCCGTTCAGTTACTACCAAGCACGCAAAAGATATCTGTGCATGCAGTTACTGGAAAGTAGCGAACCCCAAGGTTTACCACAGCTCCAGTACTTCGTGCACTTTGTCAGAAAAGTACATAATACATTTAAACTACACACACTCAACCCTTTAAAGACAAGGACAAACACAGTACACAAACTAGGGTCTCCGTAAATGGTTAATTGGCGTAAATCAAGGGAGAAGGAAGGGATTAACTCAGTGGTGGCGCGCTGGACTTGCAATGAGAAGATCCCGTGTTTGAATCCAGCTTGCTATCCTAAGATTTACTTTCTCTGGGAACCAGTACAGTTCACTGTCCGAAGCTCCCCTGCGGGGTGCAATCAGCCTCTGGCTCTCCACGTTGGGGATTCCCTCCCCCAGCCCATCCTGATTCTTTCCCTTTGTAGGGTTGCCTGTAAGTTATCTGGATACTAAAACCTCTGCGCTTGAGGCAATGCACAGGAATCAGTAGATGGACGCAAGCTACTTTCCAAGTTAATTGCTTGCAATTGAGGTAGGATTAGTAGCGGCCGTGGTTTAACCAATAACTCCAATGACCGAAGTCATGAGTTGAGCGGGAGGGGGCTTGCAATATAAAATTAACCCCGCAGCCAGCCCGCTGCTGGAAGCGCATTTGCTGGGTGAGGGCGGTTCACCAGAGCCAGCTAGAGAGTGCCTTCTCTAGCTTCTGGTAGTGGAGTGTGATCACGTTATGGAATCACTCTGCACGCTGGTTGAGCGTATGTCAACTTGCTTGCTCTTAAATGGGATTAGCGGGGGGAGTGCTTCAGCACTTCTGCTATGGCCGGGCATTGCACTAAAGTCCTTCCATGGTGGAGACATCCCCTTGTTGTTAAACGATCCCGTCGCATGTAACGGGGGACCGGTAAACCCGAACGGGTAAGTAAAGTCTAGAAATTTCCCCCGAAGTACCAGGAGGAAAAGGGATATTTAGGAAGAATGCCCGGAGATAGGGATGCAGGGATGTCTGCAGACAGAGAACATTGCTCGGTGGTCACAATAGATGCTTCAGGTCGCGGTGCAATCCTCCACAACAATCTAATCTAATCTCGTTACCATGGCCTCATCAGTCACGAAGTTTTCGCGTAATATCTATCATCAACAGAATAGTTTTTTCAGTTTTTCGCGATTTTCACGAAAACGGCTTCAAGAATTTTCATTAAACTTCGTATACAATGTAACATCTATATGCATACTACTTTTATTTGAAACATTTTCCTGGAAAAAGTTGCTTTTTGGGGGTTCTGGTAAAGTAACACGTTCATACAATATGATTATATCACTAGCTATAATCAGTAAACCGGTAGTGCGAATTTACAGAGTCGATTTTGGAATTTTTTTAGGCAACTATAAGGTTTTCTTTTAGACTTGGTATACTAACTCGCAGGTATTGAAGTACCACTTTTAATTGTAACGTTTTCTAAAATAAAATTGATCTTGAATAATAGTGCGGAATTGGAGGCGTTAAATTCCAAATGTTATATGCACTTGGTTCAGTGCGATCTACTGGGCTAGAATATAATCACTTCTCCACTACCACCTCCTTTATTTATAGTTAGGACAAATACGTAAAATTTGAATTTAATGATAATTTGCATTTTATATAGAATTGTACTAATAGAAGTAACAGAAAGTCGAGTGAGTGTTTCACACCAGATTTTATCTTTGTCGGTTTATATTGAAGAATTATTTGATAAGCTATGTATGTTAAATTAGAGTAGCAGGAGTGTGGCAACAAAGACACATCCACAACGAACAAAGTGATTTATAGTCGAGCTCTTGTGTATCTGTGTCTGTAAATGAAATGTATACAATGGTTTTAATGTGAATGAAAGAGTGAAGTGGTAAACTGGTGTTTGGCAGTAGGAAAAAATAAACCCAAATATGGCTCTAGACAAAAGTTTGGAACAGAGCATAGCAGCAGGAGCTAAACGAAGAAAAAACTGTAACTTTAAGAGATATGGCCACTGTTTTCCAGGCTGAGATTATAGGTATCATTCAATACTGCTGTTTGCTGGAGGAATAGCATGGAATAATTTTATCTGATAGTTCAGCTGCATTAAAGGTTAAAGGTTTCGACTAAATTGTGGTGGTATTCCAAATTAGTGGGTGATTGTGGGAAAAAGACTTCATGGCCCTATGCAGAGGAACAGAGCGGAGCTCTTCTCAACACCCCACATACGATTATAGAAGGCCATAAAAGGGCGGATGAGTTGGTTAAGGTTATGGCTAGGAATCCTCATTACCGTTTTTCCAAAGTATGTTGATAGATAAGAGGCTTATCAATGCAAAATGTCTGGATAAAAACAGATTCATCCATTTATAAAGCTGTGCAAAAAATTATAAATAACATTTAAGTCATTATAAGTAAGTAAAGGCAAATCCTTTACTAAGTCCTCACTAGCGTTGCAATGCTATTTCACAATATAAAAGTTAAATAATGGTGGAGAAGGGAACTGGAAAAGCACTGGACAGGCAGAGTATCCCTAGGTTAAAAGATTTATAAAAAGTATCAACAGCGGGGTGCTTGGAATATCTGCTCTCCCTGAATTGGATATTATTGTGGGTTATGGATATAGGTGTATTGATTAATTTGGGTAGCCTGTCATTTACAAAATGGACAGGACGTTTGGTCGTTAATCTGAATATGACGATGGAGTTATGGAGAAGCGTTTACCTCTGCATAGATCATTGCCCCGTTTCGCGAATTCTAGTTTTCGCAAATTTGAGAAGACAACACTCTCAATGGAATGCTTGAAAGAGTTAGAGATTAAGCCTATTTTAAGATATTAAAAGCGCTAGACCAATAGACAATAATAATAAACCCAAGCAGTTGCATACATTGATCACCTCTGCAGTGCCTTGTGTATAATGTGTGTGAATAGCGTGTATATGTTATTCATATTGTTCGCTGGATATTCACAAGGACACTAAATCTAATTGACAAAGATTCTTCCAACATTTGAAGTCAGACTAATCGTAAATTTGCCATTAATAATACAAAAATAATTAATCAATTACTCTTAGTATGTTTTATTGGAAGCAGTTCATGTCCATTTTTTGGAATATACGTAGAAGGGAAAGCATGTTAAGAGGTCTCCTAATAATGGAAAAAGGTTTTTACCGCATGAATGTGTGGGGTTGTATGAAAAGTGAATTAATTTATAGCAGTATAATCCAAAAAATAAAAAAATCAGAAGAAATCCAATACATAGTTTTGGTCAAAATATGCCTCCATAAAGTACGGCTTTGTTGGAAAGATTCATCCAGGTTTTCACAATTTACTGCATGAGTATAGTTCCAAGAATTGTCTTTAAAATTGAAATTAAAAATAATCAAATTTACAATACAGTAAATAAAAGTACACTTGATATGCTTAGAAAAGCATTTAGAGAAGCTAGTGGAAGATTCCAAAGTTTATTTGTAATTATTGAAGTCAGATTGAAATAAATTACATTTGCTTTGAATTTCAAAAAAATTTGCAGGGGTTACCGACTGATAAAATCATTGTTTGAAAACGGTTGTTAGGAAAACTGAAAGTTTTTATGTTTCATAAAGAAAGAGACTGCATAAAATATCAGTGGTATATATGGTAGCATAAAGATGAGATCTTTATCTAGGCGGGCGTTCTCTTGTGAGACACCTGTTTGGATGGTTTGGAGAGATTTGGAAAGAAACAAAACCTTTCATTGAATAAAAAATTTACAACCAAACTAAAATCCTTTTTGGGACTATTTTAGACCTTTACATAAAACATTCCTTAAAATAATTATTATAAATTAAAAAAAAAAAAAACTATTTTTCGGATCGGATATAAATCGTCAAATGTAAACGGAATTAAACTCGAATTTTTAAATTAAAAAATCCTCAGGAAATAAAAAAAATGAGGACCAAGCAAATTGAGTTTCACGTTTAAGGGGAATATGTTACTTTGTCTTATTATTTAAGAAACCAATAACGATCCTATTAAATTTTCTAAATAGAGTTTTCACCGGAAATGCCGGAAATGCTTCAAATCCTTTGTAAAAGATCAGAAATGATTTTAGAGAATATTCTATATTTATAAAGGGGTTTTTGAACAAAATAACTAAAAAAAAAAAAAAAAAAAATGCAACGAATCTCAAACTCATTATTCTAATTAGGAATCAGGAATTACTTCTAATTAGGATTCGAAAGAAGATTTCGTAAAAATCCGTCATGGGAATTATGCCTTTATTGAATGGTGCTTCTAGTATTTTGCAATTTTCCCAGGAGAAAAACTCTTTTCTTTAAATTTAGATACTAACTTCTTGTAATATAGATTTTGTTGATACTCTATTTTCCCGGGAAATATTTTTCAACGAGGTTCTGATTGGGAGTGAAGCGACATTAAGCTTCCTTTTAAACTGTCATTTGACTATTAAATACCATTTAACCATCACTATCTATTAAGTAATATTAAATAAATTGCTAATATTCCGTGTATGGGTTAACGAAAAAATGAGAGAGATTTATATTGGAGCGGTATGTGGTGATGAGTGGGTGTAGTGGCTGCAACGATTTTCTTTAAACTTCTTAAATATTAACTACAAATACAATTACAACTTTTATTTGAAATATTTCTCTGGTAAAATTCCTTTAAGGGAGCTTTTGTAAAAGGTTATGTATTCGTCTTAAGTGCTATTTCAATTAAATAATCCCCAATAGACTTAATGGCTTCGATGAGACGCTTCTGTTTTCAAAATAGAGAACTTAGGAAGGAAGAGGCGTCTCGCTTGCGACGATCACCCTGCTGGAAGAGTGCAAGAGAAGATGGAGAGATGAATCTAGGGGAAGATGGACGCACCGATTGATCGGGGACCCTATACTGTGGTCTACCCGGAGTTTTTGGCGAGGTAAACTTTTACCTCACACACATTCTTTCCGGACATGAGTACTTTATAGAGTTCCTCTACAGAAGGAAGAAGAGGACATCGGCCCCATGCATATACGGGGACGCTGATGTAGATGACGCCTATCTCACGTTTTTCATCTGTAGTAGATGGAACACAGAAAGAGAAGAGCTGTGAAAAAAACCGGAAGACTAACTCCAGAAAATCTGGTAGAGAAGATGCTACAGGAAAAAGAGGCCTGGAGCTTAATTGCGGTGAACACCGAGTGCATCTTAAAAAAGAAAAGGAGAAAGTATGAGTAACTTCCATCAGCAGAGCAATGGCTAGTAGAGCCCAATATAAGGCGACTCCTCTGATGCAATGTCATAAGATGGTCACAGAGTGGGGTTCCACGCCTGTTTTAGAGGAGGGTTTTTTTTACTGGGTAAAAGCCACACACACCCGGCATAGTCGGAAGGTGCCAATGGGCATTTTTCCCCCTCGAAAAAAAAATGTCATTTAAATAATAATTGTATCATTTAAATAATATTAAATAGAATGTTTTGGTATTCGTTTTGCTGTAAATCAGGATATTTTCAATACAATGAACACTTTTACCAACAAATCTTTGGTACAGCTATGGGAGAAGTAGCCTAGGACCTATTCTTGAGGATATCATCATGTCTGAATTAATTCAAAAATCTATTAAAAAACTACCCTTTACAATTCCTTTTTTCGTCAAATATGTTGATGACTGGTTTAACCGCTGTCCCTAAAGAACAACTCCATACCATCCTGAATACCTTTAATACATATCATTCCCGTTTACAATTTACACACGAAATAGAAATAGATAATAAAATTAATTTTTTAGATATGACGATTATCCGTGAAGAAAATGGTTCTCTTATTACCAATTGGTTAATGAAATCCATACATTCTGACAGATTCCTCCATTTCCTTTCCATATAATCAGAAAATCAATTTTGTTAAATCCTTTACCAAACGTGTACTTCATCTTAGCCATCCCCGTTTCCATGATGAGATGAAGTTAAAATTATCTAAGATATTTAAAAATAATGGCTATTATTATTTTTAAATAGTGCAAAAAATATTAGATCAACGATCCACAAGATAATATGGCCATCTTGACTCCCTCTACGCCATCACAGCAACTTCCAATATCCTATATCTCTATTCCACACATAGAAGGCCTATCTGAAAAAAAAATAGCTAAAATTTTCAAGAACTATAACCTTTCCATTGCTCATAAAAACTCCAATCCTCTAAAAAAAAACTCTTTTCTAAACTAAAAGACCCTACAGCCACAACTTTATTATCAGATATAATTTATAAAATAAATTGTTTACAATGCCCAGCTACATACATAGGACAAACATCTCAATATTTAAAAAATAGAATTAAATAGAAATTAATATCTTACCAATTTCAAAAAATCGGTTGAAATGAAAGTGCAGTTTTTACTGACCAGTTTTATAGTTTTCTAAAATACCATGAGCTTACAACTTTTATTTGGGATATTTCTCAGGAAAAATCCAGTTAAGTTGGTTTGTGGGAAGGCTGTGAGGTAATGTTTTCCTCTCAAGTGGTATTAAGTTTATTATACAATTCTATCATCTAAGCAATATTAATTAGAATTAAATATATTGTCAAAATTCTTTGTTTGGAAAAAATCTGTTGACTAAAAGCATTTTTGATGAAATTATTTCAGTTTTCTACGATTTCATTCATAAAAACACTAATGGATTTCATTAAATTTGTTACACTAACTATGAATACAGAGACCTATCATTTTGGTTGGGAACTTTTTTCCGCGTAAATGTTTAAGAAGTTTGCGGGTGGGGGAATGTATGGTTTCTTCAAAAGAGTTATTTTTATTGAGTTTAAATTCTATAATTGATATAAAATTGAAGTCATGCAAAGATTTAGTAAAAATTATAATGTTGAATGAAATTTGTAATTTAAATCTTGTCAACTATAGTAAGAGACAATAGTGTGAGTGTTTCACACCAGATATTTTTTTTTTAAATATAATAGTTTTCGTGAATTGCCTCATAAACATATGAACATGTGTTGAAGAAGTACGTGAACATTTCGGACCCCCGAGCAAGAAATGGGGATTTGAGAGGGATTACGAGATCAGTATTTGCAGTACAGGGTAACGTATAACCTCACGAGGCAAACAAAGGCGGATAACCACATTATTCGCTGTTATTCAGATGGCTCTAGGGCAGGAGGGAACTGGCCTGTCAGGAGCGGGAGCATGGTTGCAGGCGTTGGATAGCGGGAGTTCGGTGGCCTTGGGTGATTTGGCCACTGTTTTCCAGTCCAAGGTGGTGGGCATTATTGAATGTTGCCGCCTTGTGGGGGAGTGGCAGGGAGAGATTAAAGAGGTGCGGATATTCTCCGATAGTCAGGCCGCACTGAGGGAGGCTTTGAGCAAGCCATGGTGGAGCTCGGAACTAGTGGGAGAATGTAGGAGAAGGCGTAACGCCTTGGCACGGAGGGGTAAGGTGCGTCTTAATTGGATACCTGGACATGCGGAGAATAGAGGGCAATGAGAGGGCGGATCAGTTGGCCAGGGAGGGATCATCATTAACCATGTTGTGGTCCTGAAACCAGCCCTTGCCGTCACTAAGAGGTTTCGCGATAAACAGATTAGACTTTGGGAGACGAGAGTCTTGGAGAAATTCTGACCCCTTGGGGGTTGGCCCAAAGCTAAAAGATTTATAAAAGGAATTAAGCAGGGAGTTCGGCTTACCTCCTGTCCTTCAGCAGGACAAGTCTGAGGACTTTGGTGGGGGTAGTGACTGGACATCCGGGTGTCTAGTCACTCTTGTTTAACATAGGGAGGAAGTCCCACTGGTCGGAATTGCGATGATGGAGTCAGGAAAACCGCGTATCACTACCTATGTCAGTGCCCCCGTTTTGCTGGTACTAGGTTTAGCGTATTGACCAGTAGGCTACTGAGGACTATTTAAGGGGACGATATGGGGGGCATCGGGAGGGATAAAAGCCATATAGGCTTAGGTCTCTCCCCTCCCATGCCGCCAGGCACCCGGTCTAATAATAATAATAATAATAATAATAATTTCGTGAATTTGTTTAGGACAAATGCAAATTATTTTATTTAAATTTGGTAAAATAATTAACACATGCACATAATATATAATCCCCGATCATTTTTTAGAAATAGTTTTCCGGGATGAATGATTTTAAGGATTTTGTGTTTGCGATGTAGAAAAAAAATACTGTTCATTCCATGTATATCATATTGCACGGGGATCTAAACATTCAGTAATAATCCTTACTTAGTAGTGCACTATTATATATTATTATTTCATTTTAATGTTTTTCAACGTTAAATTGATGAATTTAATCATAACAATCCAAAATTGCCTATTCCTTGGGGAATCTTAATGGCAGTTTAGAATCTTAATTGCATTATCTCGCTTACATCTAGCAGTTAGTATAATAGCTATCTACGCAAGAACTATAATCGCAATGACTTCTCAACAAGTGTAGTTGTACTCATATGCGCCAGACATTAAGCAAACTTGGGTACAAGTTTCTCCCACACACAACTATCAAAGAGGGCACTTGTATAGCTTTTCTTAGTACGTTGTATGAACTGTTTGTTTTAGATTCCAGTGAAAATAAATGATTAATGTAAATTACTTTCAGTTTTCTACGATTTTATCGTAGACCAGATTCACTATTATGTAAGTTCACAATATGTAGTTTGGACGTTCTCTCCTCATAGATGAATGGGAGACAACGAAATGGATATAAACGTTGTAAGGTTTGGCCAAGGAAGCCAAAGTATGTCACACTCTTCATACATTTATTGCTAAATTATCTTACCCTGATGGGCGGTTACAAAATACCACGTTAACAGACTAAAATATATGTATATATTTAGAAACTATACAAGGACAATCCAAGTGAATACATTACTACACCACTAATATATAAACATATACAAATAATATATAAACATGAATCCACAGGAAATTATTATTATTATTTGTCTCTGGGGAGAGACCAAACCCTACGCTATCCAAAGCCCATAAAGCTACCCCAAGAGAAACAACAAAAACTGGGTCTAGAACAAAAATTCAGACCGGATTTAATCCATCTAAGATTCATCGCAGTCCGAATAAATCGGACCATAACTTAGGCGGAAATAGCCACAGACATCCTATTCCGACCGAAGGTCCTGAACCTAATATCCTCACAACCCAGGCAATCAGTCATAAGATGGATGGGTATTACCTTCTCTGCCTCACAGACTCTACAAAATGGATCCCGCATGAGCCCCATTATGTAAAGGTGTCTCCTTAAACCACAATGTCCAGTAAGAGATCCACCCAGGTGGCTGAGAAAGTTCCGTGAAGTATACAGCAACGTCTCACTAATGACCTTGCCGGACCTCCGATGAGCATTTTGGACTGCTGAAAACCAACTGATCTCATCCATAAGGATGAATGCTGTGAAGCTGTCCATGTCTGGAACCCTGAAGACATGTGCCAGAAGACACGCCAATAGCAGCCTCGGGACCAATGAAAGGAAGATAGGCGCCTAATTTGGCAAACCTCCTCATTCCCAAAAATTCCCACGAGGTCTGGCACCCAGACTAGAAACACATCCTTCAGAGAAGAAAGATCCACAGGACATACACTTATAACTATATTAGGACACCCCAAATAACCCTCAGCCTAATATCTCCCCCGTACACAATTATCCTCTACACTGTCTGCTATATACTATCTATTATCAACTATCTCCATCAATTATCCGCTATCTATTGTCTACTATCTGCTGGAGTTAATATCACTCTGGCATAGTATCTCTGATAGATAGTATCACGCAGATACTATCACTCTGGCATAACAATTGCACATCTATCCTTAACTACTTTACTGGGCTAGAACTTACCGCAGATCAGCCACAATTGCAGGATCATATTTCGCTCGCGGCGGTACTCACCAGAATGAATACAATCACAAGCTGCTATGCCAGCGTAGCACATGTCGCTCAGCACTTATTTCTCTAACTATTCCACTGCACACGTTTATTTTAACAATTTATTGTTCACTATTAATAAATATTTTATATTTACTTTCACAACCACGGCAGGCCCTTACAACGTTAAAAAAACTTGTATCAGAAGTTCACACTTAGTACCAAACTGTTGATGATTGTCTTGAAATTTAAGGATATGGGACTGGAAGCAATTCCCCATTCCACTTACAGATAAAGAAGTCTGTGGAGCGAGGAACATCTCGACTACGACTATTTATGCGACCATCTAGTGTAACATAGGATGGTTCTCAAGAAGTGCTCGAACTGGTCCATAAAAGATATCGATCTGACTGGCAAGTGAATATAAAAATGAGCTGGAATCAGAGGACCTCAAAACGGATATTTCCGTTGAAAACGCGATATCGAAAATTTGACACGATTTCAATACTTCCTCTTACTAGGAGTAAGAGAAAGTAAAAATTGTACAAAAAAAAAAATCCAAGTTCTCATCTTTGAGGGATCATAAGAAATATTATTATTACATTTCTAATTATTGAATGGTTTTGTTTTCTTTTGTTTTGTACTGTTCTAAAAGTTGTAAGTAAAGTTTATTTCTGTCTGGTCTCTGTTAGTAGTTCGTAGCCTGAATCTCTAATTAATTTTGATTGAACTTGATACTTCACCTACTTTCATTGGCCTACCTTCATTTCGCCAATCTAATTTCCTCCATATTTTAAAAAGAAGGTAAATTATAAATCACTGAGTATATTTTACTGAATATCTCCTTTCTTAGTGTATTAAGTATACAAAATTGTGTAAAACAAAATCCAATCAGAATTTAATTATTCATAATTTCATTTGTACAACTTGTAATCTCTACTAGTTGGATTCTGATTAATTCAGGCTCTCCAAGTAGTTCCTAATTAGGAAAACATCTCTTTGCTAATTGTTTTATAATAAAAATATAATCGACAACTTCTGCAAGGTCAAAGAAGTATCCTGTGGTTCCAAGATTTTAGTACTTATTTGGTATGGAAAACATTTATCTAAAGAGGTCCAAATCTTGAAAAGATAGTATTCAAAATTAAGTAATTAATTCAAAGAAGTATAATGCTAATAAAGAGAAATAATTCATACTGTGTTCGAAAGAAATTGATGCAACATTTTGCAATTCATGCTTGTCTATGTCAGCAAATTATGGAAAGAAAACCAGCTGCAAAAAATACAATGACTTTATCATACTGCAATTCTCACAATTTCACAACTTGGCTAGAAATTTTAATTAATGTTTCCTGGTCTTCAGGATAATATACCTGGTGAATTTTATTTCAGCTGAAATTGCGTTTTTTTTTAATTTAAGGCGCGTTAACATCTATGGTCATTGGCGTCCGGAGCCTTCCCAGTGCACTGCCGGCTTCCGGACAATGTTCTCTCGTTACAAACAACACTGCCCATCACCGGACAGTGAGCTGTAGAGGCTTCTAGGAAGAAAAAATCTAAGGGTTCGCTGGACTAACCCGGGTCCTTCGCGTGGGAGTCCAGTACGCTAACCGCTTAGCTATTCCCTACACTCGAAATTGCGGTTTAAATGGAAGCCTATCGACATATTTAAATTAAATTTTCCGATAAAATGTTTTAAATAAAAATAATAGATCTGCACTTATTACATAATTTTAATGAAAATCATCCAATCTGTTAAAGTCAGAAAATCGCACTTTTATTACTTTCTCTTACTCCTAGTATGAGAAAGTATTATAATCGTGTCAAATTTTCGATATCGAGTTTTCACCGGAAATATCCATTTTGAGGTCTCCTGAGTCCAAAAAAGTGGCTTTTAGATAATGGTCTATATATATTATAAATATATTATATACGTATGTATGTGAACAGCATTGCTCAAAAACGATAAATCGTAGAAAGTTCCTCAACCGAAGGTTCCATTTTACTGAGTGTTTTTTTTTATAATTTTTTGCAATTTTCTCAAAAATGGCTCCAACAATTTTCTTGAACCTTGGTATATCAATTACACATATAAAGAGCTATATCTTTTATTTGAAACATTTCTCTGGGAAAATTCATTTAGGGGAACTTTTAGTGGAGGGTAGGGTTATGGTTTCCTCTAAAATGCTATTTCAGTTTATTAACAATTCTATCATCTAGATAATATTAATTATTTAATTAAATATGTTGTTGAAATTTTGAGTTTGAAAAAAAAAAATTCGGATAACCGGAGGTGCGTTTATACTCAATAGTTTTTCAATTTTTGGCGATTTTCTCCATAAAAACACCGACGCTTTTCATTAAATTTGATAAACTTAACTATAAAATTTGTCAATCACAATTTTGAAAACTGGGGTAAGAGAAGGTTATGTGTGTGTATCATAACCTACAGGTTGAACCTATATTAACCTATTAATCTTACAAATAAAGTAGTGTGCACTTGCATGTCAGCCTGATAATTTCTCTTAGTTGGTGCATATAGAAACTTGTTTATCTTTTATTTTCTAAAATCATTGATTTAATGTACTATTTAATACCTATTTGATTTAATGTACTATTTAATGTACCTACAAAACCAACACCGGAGCTGCCAAATCCACGCCCATAGTGGCTGTGGACGTGCAGCCAAATACGCATCCGCTAGGTGCTAGGAGGAAGCAAGCCTCACTAATTTTGTATGAAAGGATTTCCCGCATTGGGAAATAGAAACCCCTACAAAACGACTTGTCTCCTAAAAGTCGATCCTTACGAGTGTGAAAGTATTAGAAAGTGAATGTGACCTGGAGACACTAATAAAACAACCCATCCTATATGATACAACCTCTTTCACTCGATTGAAACCCCAGTTAGAAATCGGGCTAGATAAGGCAAAGAAAGACTGTCTTTTGACAGAACTTAAATTATCAGCCCTGGAAATGAACGAGGAAAGATATAGTGGGTGGATGCAAATATATACAGATGGCTCAGCAGATAGTATAAAGCAAACTGCTGGTGCCGGTGTTTTCTACGAGGGCCTTATCAAAGAATCCTTCCCTGTTGGCAGAAAGTCTACAAAGTTTGATGCAGAAATGTTTGCTTTAAGAATAGAAATTGTGTATAGTAATTGGTTATAGTTACTTTGCAACCCACTGTGATTATTTCGGCCTTTTATTTTCTTTTACTGCATTAAAAGAGAGAGTGTTACGCTGGTGTCAAATTTTGCGAATTTAAATTTTTACCGGAAAAATCCATATTTTGTGGTCGCATGAAGCCGAAGAAAATGTTTTTAGTGAATGGTCAGTATGTTGTGTATGTGTGTGTGCGTGTGTGTGTGTGTGTAAAAAATATTACAAAATCGAAAAATTGCAATAAGCTCTTCATTTAGGTGTCCCACTACATCTAACTAAGGTTTCGAACTTCCAAAAGGATTGTGACATTACAGATTTTTTTTTTTCCCCCTTTTCGTATTTTTTTTCAAAATCGGCTCCAACGAATCTCTTTAAACTTCGTCAATTGCGAAAAATTCACTTTAATTATGCTAAAAGATTATATCAGACGCACATTTAATTTATATAAACTGTAAACTTCCAAAAAAAAAGAAAAGAAAAACGTGGACTTGGTAAAATTTATTATAGTATTTTTTTTTTTTTTTTTTTTTTATTTTTTTTACAATAGATAAATCATTTGGTGACAACGGATACAGCGCTTATACATATTATGAACACTCGATATGTAGAAAGTTTCTAAATTTATGTGAAATGATTTTTATTTCTTGGAAACTAGCCAGTGTAAACGATGACTATGTGTCATTTAATCATACAGGTTTCGTTGTATGATTCAATGGTAGTGAACAAATTCCTGGAACTTTAAAGTGTGAAACTGACAGCCAATATTTAACTCATTATTTTTAGTTGTCTGAATTTTTTTTTTTTTTTTATCCTACGCCGGATACTACTTGCTTATCAGCAATTAAGGTTCGGGCAGACCAATAGAGGTTTATTACCAGGTATGAAGATTAAAGAAGATGACCCAATATACCTGGGAGTCCAATTCGATAAAAAATTGAAATTTACAAAACACGCCAATCTAATAGCATCTAAGGCAAAGCGGTTGATTGAAACGATTAACAGGGATCAAGTGGGCGCATCTGAGGACATCCTAAGCACTACTTATAAACAATATATTAGGCCAGTGCTTGAGTACGGGCAGGAACTTTTGCTGACTGCTGCCAAATCAACAACGGATGTCGTAGACAAGGTACAAAACCAAGCACTTAGGATTGTTACCGGAGCTGCCAAATCCACGCCCATAGTGGCTATGGAAGTGCAGACAAATACGCATCCGCTCAGTGCTAGGAGGAAGCAAGCCTCACTAATTTTGTATGAAAGGATATGCAGATTACAACTTCCGCATTGGGAAATAGAAATCGACTTGTCTCCCAAAAGTCGTTCCTTACGAGTGTGAAAGCATTAGAAAGTGAATGTGACCTGGAGACACTAATAAAACAACCCATCCTATATGATACAACCTCTTTCACTCGATTGAAACCCCAGTATTCTTAGAAATCGGGCTAGATAAAGCAAAGAAAGACTGTCTTTTGCCAGAACTTAAAGTATCAGCCCTGGAAATGATCGAGGAAAGATATACGTAGTGGGTGGATGCAAATATATACAGATGGCTCAGCAGATAGTATAACGCAAACTGCTGGTGCCGGTGTTTTCTGCGAGGGCCTTATCAAAGAATCCTTCCCTGTTGGCAGAAAGGCTACAAATTTTGATGCAGAAATGTTTGCTTTAAGGCAAGCCTTTCTCATACTCCATAAATTAAATCCGACCAAGGTAGAGTTAGTGGTAGATTCATGCGCTTCTATCATAGCTTTAATAAATGATAACCCCCCCTGACACGGTGTACCAGGAAGATGCCAGATGCATCTCCACGAATTGCTCTGCCTGAAGTGGACAATAATGATACAATGGGTTCTAGCACATTGCGGAGTGTCTGGAAATGAGATAGCCGATCAGTTGGCTAAAAAGGGCTGTTCCTTGAACCAACCGGTTCTACCTATGTCGCTAAGGAGTGCCAAAGCGGAAATCCGGGTGGTGTTTGCCAATAGGGTGAATCATAAATGGTCGATGGATATGGAGGGGAAGCGCTACGGCTGCTTGTTGAAGGAAAATATTCCACATTCTTTGCCACGCCCTGTGTTTGTCGCTAACTTCAGAACCCTGACAGGACACGATTATTTGTCTTGCCATCTATTTAGGCTAGGAATATTAAATGAAATGACATGTCCTCTTTGCGTGGAGGGAGTTTTTGACGCCACCCACTTAAAGAATTGTGTAAATTGGGTGAGAGTAAAGAAAACTTAAGTTAATAGTTGTATGAACCTTAGTATTGCCAATATAGTATATTTTAACTATTATTGAATGTTGTGTTACCAAATTTTTATTTAAAATTTTAGGATTACATTTATTAGTATAGCTATTAATCTTGATTATTTTTCATATATTAGTGGAAACTACTTTCTTAACGTTTCCAATTTTAGTCTTTCATCTTTTATAGCTAAAAATGAATTAATTGTATTGTAGTGGAATATTTTCTCCAGAAGAACTAATGATGAACCAAATGATAGCAGTCTAAAACACTTTCTCTCAAATTCAAAGTAAATTTCAATTCCAAGTACATGCAATTTAGCCCCAATTTCTTTTAAGAGCCTTAATTAATTCTAATCTCTAATGGTAGGAGGTTCCTTTATGGTATTTTTATGTCATTGTACACTCATTTCTTTTATTCTTTCGTTTATTCGAAGCTTCCACATTACTTGTATTACTTTCATTTTCATTGAAGTTATTTGTGATCTCTTTCAAGTAAATATCCAATTAGGGTTTTACAAATTCTAAGGATCTCGAAGGTCCATAGTTGAAGTATTCGATTGAAGTTTTACTCTTCCAAAAAAATATTTTCTTATTGGTCAAAGAAATATATAATTACCAGATTCCATGCGTTTCAACACAAAATATTTCCTTATTACCAATATATTTCGCGATAAATTATAAAACATACCAGGTCGTTTTTTTTTTACCATTGTCGAACTTATCGTTGCTAAGTTATATGGAAAATTTTTAACAAATTTACTTTTTTTGCGCCATCTGTTTGCTTTGTAAAATTTGATGCCTTCTTTGCGTTTTATATTTACTCTAATGCTTTGCTGGATGTATGTACATATCGAGCTTTTTACCCGCATGTGGATTTCTTGGTTTTCTCTAGAAATTCAAGGACATCCTACCCTCTACTAACTAGAGTTCATACCTCTATTAGACAGAACTAGGGTGCTGGAAGGTAGTATCGGGAGTCCTCCTGTTACTTAGCTTATTTATTGCAGTTTTCGTTACTCATTTAGAAACGGTTTTAACCAATTATATTGAAAATATAGCATTCCTTCCTCTACATCGGAATCCGGAAAACTCTAAAGAAAGCTCTTGCATTCCCGGCTCATTTTTTCCTTTAAAGAGTGCTTCAAATTGTTGTTAGAAAATATATAGCATAACCTTTTCGGGATATTAAGGGACACAAAATCTTATAGTTCAATTCGAAAGTGTTACTTATGAATATATTAAAAATAAATACATATATACTAAATAAATATGGGAAGATTAATTATTTTTTACTACAATATGTAGAATAAACTGGTTTTGCTCAGTGCAATTCTGGTTATTGCACTGTGTTATCAAGACATCCTGATGATAGCTGAACGCCAACTAGTCGATGACCGCGAAAATGTAACAGGCTATTACGGAAAATATCTCTGATGCTTTCCAGCTCTGCAGACTCAACCACAAAAATATACATGAGAACTAGCACCAAATACTCTAGTAATAATAGTATTCTCGTAATAATTGTGAAATGAAAAAAAGTAATTGACGCACACGACTTTCATTTACCTTAATTTATACAGTGTATAACGGCCCATTTTGTTAAAACTTATAATTCTTGCAAGATGTTTAGTTGTCTTCAATAAAGAACTAGTTATAAATCTCCCGTTGAGGACACTCTGTAAAGTGCCAAAAATGTTGCTAAAAGGCAGCAACCATAGTTTATTATAAAAACGGATAAGCATTAAATGATTTTTTTTTTTTTTTTATCTTTACAGGAATGGTGAAGGAAATGAGAAACCATGTTTAGCTCAGGAAAGACAGAAAACATTCCTTTGTTTTCACATTCGCCCATTCATTAAGAAATAATTTTTGAAGAAACAATTACATAAAATAAAAAAAAAATTGGTATAATGAATCTAGGAAAAATACTAAATTATAACTATCTTGTTCGCCATATTTATGAATAGAGAAAATGGTTTTAAACTGTCGCCCAATTCTTATCACTAACACATTCATACAAGTGCTAACAATCCTAATGTCATTTGTTACTCGTTAGCCGTAAAATCGTGAAGTATAAGAGTGAGAGAAAGCCGGAGGTAAAAAGGTTTTAGCAATCTAGGCGTAGTCAGAAGTTGTGGATAGATGGAGGGAACTTTCTAAGAGAGGCAAGAGTTTAAATTATGCCCTCACTAAGCGTGACGTTTTGCTTAGTGGAACCATTATATTGTACTCTTATGGTCGTCGAAGTAGCATGACCCACAAATTACTAGAAATGTGCTGCTACTATTTTTTTTAATATTTTTAACTGCTGCTAAAGGAATTATTGTAATCGGGTCAAATTTTTGATATCGAGTTTCTATGCACATGTTAAGGTCCCCTGAGTCCAAATAAGTGTTTTTTTTTTTTTTAGAAAATGGTTTGTGTGTGTGTGTTGTGTGAGTGTGTATTTGTGACTAGAATACCTCAAAAACGAAAAATTGTAGAAGTTCAAAATTGAAATAATTCCTTATGGGTATCACCATGAAATCTGAAAGGAACTTACCTCTCCATTCCTCAATCGAAAGTATCAGTTTACTGATTAGATTTTTCATTTTGCGTTTTCCCCGAAAACTGCTTCACCAATTTTCTTTAAACTCTGTATATTAGCTATACATATAAAGAGTTACTACTTTTAAATGTAAACAATAGTATGTCTGGTTCGATGTTAATTAAACAAGCGAAATATGGTTGAACTAGGGCCAGCGAAAAAATCTTTTCTTTGGCCCCAGCCAACCAATTTTTTGCGAGCTTAGTTACTACTTTTATTTGACACTTTCATTTATGAGAGCTTCTGGTTTGAGGGGTGGGTTATACCCCTACTTCTACCTGTATTATATAAACAGAAGAAGTAACTTAATGTAGTGGAAGAAGCTAACTGGAAAAAATTTAAATAATTTTGGAAATATATTTTATTTGAAGAAAACTATTATTTGAAAAATAAAATGTAAGTTGGCTGGCAAAAGGATACTATCCAGGTACAAGACTACCGTTACAAGAGTGGTCAGGAAACTTAGTCAGCATTGTCTTTTACACCTTCTATAAATGAAAGGGCTACCAAGAAAAGCATTCTTTCACCATTCCTCTTACAGACCAGTCTAAATTCGAAATTCAACCAGAACATTTGTCTCAGAAGTCGCTTTCTTAATTTCAGTACCACTTATAAGTGTTAACATTTGTTTCAATCAAACTAACTAAATATCTAATTCTACATATTCATAACCTTTTTACATTCGTTACAATTAACTTGTAGTTCTTATTTTAAGAGTATATATTTATTGTTAGCAGTGGTGACTTCTTATTCTCTGTTTCTTAAAACATACCTCTGTTTTAAACATACATACACACAAGCCCCTTACAAAACCGTTCATGCTACAATACTACGAACATACAACAACATATTACACCATTTCTATGTCCATAAGGTTTCATGAATCGTGTATTCTCCTGCGCCCATTTTCTAAAATTCCATCTATTATTACAATGTTATAGATGTATTTAGATTCATCAGTCCATAGAATCTGCGATTTCGGCACTCAAAACATTTATATTTGCTATAAACTCTAAAAGTCGGACATAATCACCTTCTCTTAAGCCTTGTACGAGATGTATTTGTAACATTTAAAATTATAAGTTTTTTAATTTCGTCGAAATTTGTCTTTTGAAAATCCTAATGTTCGTGGAGCTTGTCTGATAGACGTTTTAGGATTTTCTGGCCAAATGGAAGAAAATATTTAATTTCGTTTCGTAAGTTCTGAGCCTTCTTATATGTGAACAATATTTTGGAGACATGCAGTGACTTGAGATTTACTGCTAAACGTTTAAACATTGAGAAACAAGGATTTACTTTATTCTGTATTGATCAGCGCATAATCGCTATCTTTGCTACTACCTACAATCCACTAAGTAATCATACATGTTGATTTTCTTATTCGCTAAACCTAGGCACGTTATTTCTCTTAGTACCTATAATTTATATTACATCTCTTGGTAATATATCTCTGTTAATAAATTTTCAACGTTGAATTGAGTTGATTTCTGGCTACATCTATATACGAGTTTGAAGATGAGGAAAATCATTGAAGCATTCAGGAGCTTCATAAGTTTGAGCTTCTCATAGTTTCTCATTTTCGAGATAATTTTTGTTCATAGAATACACACACACACACACACGCACGCCTTTCTTACTGATGCGCAACTAATTAGCTCCTTATTCACGACGCTTGATTTAATCCGTTTGAGGCTGGATGTCAGCGTGCAGTGATATTTTTCATAATTTAGTTATGACTCTAGTTGCTAACTGTAGCAGCCCGCTTTTCTCACTAATGGCGCAAATGTTGTTGAAATCTGGAATGGTGATGAACTGCCATCTTATTGGTGTTCACGGTATTACTGCTTTCACTAACGCTATCTACGAGTGAAAATGTGAAATTTTATATGTTAGAACAAGTTAGTTGTGCAGCTATATACAATAAAAACAGTACAAAATAAACAATATCAGCTTTATTCATTGGTTATACAATTAACGTGGTCTTCCGAAAAACACATTCAAAATAACCCATTTATGTTATTGGACTAGTACCGTTTGAGTCCTTAAAGGAATCTAACCTCACTTCTCGAGTCACAGACGAGCTTATTAGCCACTAGACTGCTCATAAGAATACTTCAATTTAAGACATCCATAATGACGAAATCACATCTATCATCTTCTTATTAAAAAAAAATATAATATCTAACACAGTATCTAAATTAGAACATATAATAGTAAATAATCCGTGAGAGATAATTTTCAATATACTTCCCGGGCAGAGACATTTACACTGTGATAAAATTAATTAAGAAATGATTTATGGCCTCTTCCAAATATGACCATCTTAAAAGCAAGAGAAACTAATATATTTTATCATTTATTACTATACTGCTTAGTAATTTTAGTGTCATATCTAATATATTTTTATTAAAAATTTTCTCATATTATTTAATGCGTGACACATTAATATATGTATATGTAAATATATATGTAAGGCTATTTACATATAAATAACTTGCCATTATTAGTCAGTGTACAATCATCAGAACGATAAAATTTACGTACAAATAAACAACTAAATATGGCTTTTTTTCATTTTAATTTCTGCAATTTTAACGACTATACTCTTCGTTTTTTATTACTTTATATGAGTGAATTCAATAATTTAGGATTGCACATTTTAATTTAGAGCGATGTTTGTACATTCCATCTAATTAAAAAATAAAAACAAATCAAAAAAAGTAATGGTAAGATGTATTTACCTGCAAGAAAACAAAATTAATTGGTTCCCACACCACAAAATGGAAATCCTGGTACAAGTTAGGAATGGAAACCCCAATCACTAGGGCATCTACAGGTATATTTGTTTTTTTAGTAAATTTTGACGTAATAGGTTATTTCCGCTTTTTTATATTATTTAAAAAAAAAACCTAATGTTTTATAATTGTTGGACGGGAGCTTTGCCACCGCACTCATTTTTACCGCCCCTAAGACACTCCACATAAGTATTCCGGGCTCAGTCCTCGAACCCTTCTGATGCCTTTACCGAGGCGTAAAAAATAACCCCACGTCGATCCAACTCGTACACACTCTGATCACTATTCTTTATAAATTCGATTTATTCTTGCAGAACTATTCTAAGTAGAATACACAATTGAAAAATTACATGAAGACGGCACTTTGGTGTTTGCAAACTCCATACTTTCCCCTCACAAACTACTCATCCTTTCTGAAGCAATTGTAAATAAAAACAATCTGTGGCATTCGAACTAGATGAGCAAGTATCCTTAAGTTCATACGCTCTAATAACCAAAACAACTCTAATCTGAGCCAGTGCCCACTAACACGTTTCACCTAACATGTATTTCTTAAATAACTTCATTTTTCCAAGTATGTGACCAATTTTTTTCTGCAGAAATAAAAGATTTCGAAACCAACTTCTTCATTTCAAATTTATTTTTTTTAAAGAATTCTAAAAGCAGATTCTTTTTATTTTCATTATTGTTTTACGAGACAAATCCGATGAATATTCGCGGAGATATTTCATTTTGAATGTTGACGAAACTCTGGTTGCTATTATTCCATATTGTTTTTCAGTTTATAATCAAATTAAGCAAAAACAAATATTAAGAAGTGATGTATTAAATTTATGTACATATAAGGTTTATTCCATAGATGGAATTTCCGAATATGGGCAAATGAAATTCCAGATATTACATATCGTTACGTATTTCGGTAATATCGTTGTGGGACGGCCAAATAGGGGATCAACTGGTAGGTCCGTATTTTTACAATGAAACATTGAATTCAGATAGGTATCTCCAGTGAAGTTCTGCCAGATGTGCTTAAAAATATTCTCCACTAGCATGCCGACAAAAATGCACTTTTAGCAAGATGGATGTCTAGCTCATAATGTGAGGTCTGTAAGGCTTTAACTAGATCAGGCTTACGGGGGTAAATGGATTGGCCCGCACGGTCTTGTTCAGTGACCCGTTCGCTCCCAGACCTGACATATCTGGATTACTTCCTCTGGGGATACGTAAAAAATAAAGTATATAGCAACTTAACCATTGCCACCACTGAAGAAGAACTCAAAGAAAGAATTGCTGAAGACTGTGAAGAAATCCGTCTTCATTCTGTAATGTACGTATGCAGTCAATGAAAACTGGACAAAAAAGGCGTGTTTGTGCTTGTTTTTTACAGATGGTACGCCATTTTTGAATATGTTCACTGCTAATGTGAATATATTTTTGCCTTATTTGACTATGTGATGGATGCAAGAAATATAAAAATATATTTAATTAAAAAAAAATCAAAATTATGAGAAAAATGCGAGCTTGTTAGCAAAAAGGTTAACCCAGGTAGAAGAAGTACAGTTACAGGGAGAGTTCATGAACCTTGATAGCATTGTCTACCCCTTCTTCTCACAGGGGAAGATTTGAAATAACAATTAGAAGACATTCCTTCAAGACAGTCTAAAACAGGCATACAAGCTAGAACATTACTTCAGGAATCGCTATATTAGAATCAGTACAGTTCCACATTATATTAATAAGTTTATAATATCTTTCCAAATAACTTGTAGTTATTATTTTATTAGAATATATTTATTGTTAGCAGTGGCGACTACTTTCTTGTTTCTGATACTTCTCTCTTAAGCATATACACATACAATCCCCCTTACGAAACCGCTCAATCCACTACAAGCTACACTACATCACACCAATTACATTTCAGCTATAAAATCAAAAACTAGGTGGAATAATAGAAATCAGGAGGCAAAGAATTTCTCTACATATTCAAGAGATAAAAGAATATCTCAGTAAATATTCAATAGATTTTGCGTCTAGAAAAAAAACTTCAAGAATTCGTTAAAAAAATATTTGGTTCAGTTCGAAATAAGAAAGCTGGTTTCAAAATCTCTTATTTCTGTAGCTTCAAAAAAAAAAAAAAATATTTGGAATCTTTGACGGCGCTAATGACCCAAGTTGTCGATGCAAAAAAAAAAAAAAAAAAAAAAAAAATGGAATCTTTGAAAAAATTAAATAGAATATCATTTAAAATTTGTTTTCTATTTATGGCGAACGGCGAACTTTCCAACATGAGAAGGTGATGCATACTAAAATATTGTCACACTGTGTATTCATTCATATTTATAAAACATAAATATGAAAACAGAAACCACCTAACTAAATGGAGCTGCAAGTAAAGAGTTCTTCGGACGTTATTTGCTCAATTGATGCTTGGTCTAAATTATACATTTTACTAAATAATACATTTTATGTCATTTATGAAACAATTCAAATGACATTTTTATCAAAAGTATTCAGTTAAAAAAGGCGAACAAATGATAAGTTTTATTGTTGAACATTTCATTATAAACGTTTTATAATAATTATATATTCATAGTTAAGAAGGTTGAATAGAGATAGAGCTCTATTGTTACAGCTTTCAATTTATCATTCATTTCTATTGAAACAAATGATTTCGACATTCTCTATTGTTAGAACAAAGATTTCTCTATATTGGTTGAAGGTAGAACAGTGTGGAATGAAACTAATAAAAGCGTGGGCCACTAAACTGTGAGGAATGATTCATGGCACCGCATATCAAAAAATCCATTTCTTATTTATATAGCATAATTTTTTTTTTTTTTTTTTTTATTTACTTTCTACTATTAGTAAGAGGAAGTATTGTAATCGTGTAAAATTTTCGATATCGAAAATCCAAGACAACGATGATTTGAAGATCTTTAAAAATAAATCATTACCTCTGTCAGTGTAAATATTGATGGTAGATGTCTGTATGACATCTTTCTATGGTAGCATATACCCTAAGTTATGGATTACAGTTACATGCTTTTTGTATTTGTTTTCAAGTATGACTGTGCCTCCGCGAGGAGTATTCTGGGGTAAGTCATTTCTGTATAGAGGGAAGTAGGGTAAAGAGAAGTATGTGGTGGGCTAAGTCAATGTGGTTACTTATAATAAATTGTTTGAACATATTTTGTTTGGAAACTAGTTCGTTTGCGTTCCAGAGAAGTATTCGGAATTTTGTTGTCAGAACTTTTTGTACTCCCTATAACATCCAAGCCGCTACAACTGGAATTTTGTTTTATCTTGTTTCGCTCAAGATATCAGTTTAATTAGAGTTGAATAATACTACTTTACATCACTTGTGAGAAATAGTAATGGCTCCCTTTACTTTTTGTCACTTGTTTTAAAAGTAGCACTTCACTCATTTTTTTTTATTTAATAATTGTCACATTATTACATGGTTGCAGAAAAAATAATTTATAGTTTTATGTTTAAAAATAAATGTATTCCATACAGGCTGCTGACGAGTGGACCGTTCATCTGAACTTGTCATGTCCAGGAGTGGTTAAAAAGAAATGGAAACCTCATAAAGAATACAGTATCTACACACTTCCTCATGAAATGACAACTCCATTAATACCTGATAAAGATTCACCAGGTTTGTAAATAAACATTAATCATAAAATATATGTATATTGATTATAACTAAATAATATATAATTGTTTATTTAAAAATTTTCCAGTTGATATATCATTGAGTGATCTAGTGTGCCTGAAAACTTTAGACCTGAGCCAACCAGAAGTTGGTTTAGTTAGAGTACAACGCAGGCCACCAGGTCCTCCAGATCCTCGTTCTCCAAGAATTGAACTATTTCTTGGTGAAACCAGGCAAAAGGGTACTTCATTTTCAACTCCACTGCTCAAAGCTGCTCATGTAAGTTTTCTTATATAAATAATGAAATAAAGTTATATAATAGAAATTGTTATTGTTGTATATATTTATAGCTTAATGAAATATAATTTAAGATGGCAGTTTACGCATTTTTTTTTTTTTTTTTTTTATAAAGACACGCAATTTAAAACACACATTCAATATTTTTATTAAATTTAAATTGAACAGTAGTAAATATATTAAAGCACTCTGTAGATGTGCGTCGGCTGGCTCAGCAATGTCTGTAAATTAGGTTCATCAAATATTATTTCAAATTTTAGAATATGCTCAATATTTAAGTTAACTTTGACAATACATGATTACAATTTAAAAAAAATTGCCAGTTTCATTATATTATCATTTAACGATACATTCTCCTAGCTTGCTTCGATATTCACTTGCGACATCTCATTCCTCGCTTCCTCTAGGGGACGCTGCTCTTCTTTGTTTTCACAGATAGTGGCGATGTATCTTATCCCGTACATTTTTCAAAAAGGTTTAAATCGGAAACTGAGCTGACTAAACAGAATTTGCAGAACAATGATAGTTTATCATTGATAATTAAGACCTCGTCAGGTGAACACTTTCAATAAAGTGCTTTCGATAAAGACCAAATATGAACCAATGTCCATGCTATTCCCTTGCAATAGCACCTGTAATGCCTCTTTGATCTCCAGCAACAAACTTAAAAATTGTGCTTTTCGGCTAGTAACCTTCACATCGCCAATCATCGATTATTTTGCCACGAACAAAAACGGGATTAAAGATGTGATCTCCATTCCTTAACCATTATTGTCCTATTTCATATTTTGGACCATATAGCTTATCACATCTCGGTTAAAAGTAATGTTCGTTGAGACGATAGGAGAGTAGACCAGATGACGCTGTATGACAGTAAATGATTTGTCATAAATCGTTTATCTACTCCTTCCCTAATGATTGTTTATTTTGTTCTTAAAAGCTTCGCAAGAAAATAAAGTTGTTTATTTAGCTTTGTGGCATCTTTTTTCGCGTAGTGTATTTAAATCTTCATGCTATGTGATAATTATTATTTCTTGCCTAGATTACATTATATTCTGTTTGGTTTAGCTAGCAAGCCTAAGCCAGTGTGACTTCTATAAATTTATTGTGGCAGCCACAATTACAGTACCCTTTTTAGCCTTGTCTATTTAATTAGACATAGGAGACTGGAAAGAAATCCTAGATAAAGCTTAAGGCGTCAGTTTTACCTCACCGAAGAGGCAAAATTCCAGCCAAAAAAGCCCTTTAAATGACGTGTAGAATTGTTTCCTCTTCTTCCTGACAAAACTTGTACAGACTATCTGTTGTCAAGGCTCGTGCGTTGCAGTGCTTCTTAAGTCTGCATGGCCAGTAAGAAGTCCTAAATCATCAATGTGGCCTGTACGGCAATAGCCTTATTGATATTTGTTGTCTAATAATACTGTTCGTTGTGTAATAATGCTGTCTGGGTTAAAAATCAGCACTGCAACATTTTGAATAGAGAAAGAGGGATTTTCCTCTATTGTTTTCTTTTAACAATACCAATCTCTAGCCTTCGGTCATTCTTCGCTGAGTAGCCCAGTTAATTGTTTAGTAAATTTTCTAAAATATAGTCATCCTTCGTCCCCACCACAACCACTAATGAATGACACAAGTAAATAAGACAATGGCAAATGAAAATCTGCCATTATTTTGAGGCGGTGTAGCGCCCATTTTATTTGAGTTCATTAAACATGAATAGGGTGTTAAATTTATAGGGTTCTCTTTAATTATGCTAAATTATATTAATTAATACAACTTTTTTGGAATGATAACGCTTCCTTCTTATAGCATTCATTAAACGAACAAATTAATAAAATTTTGGTCGCTCTAGAGAGTCATTTTAAAAAAGTTATTTTAAAACTTCGATATCTAAAGAAATAACCTTATAGGAGATAAAAAAGTGAAATTGTTTAAAAAAAAAAACATGGACAAGCAATTATATCATCTTTATTCTAAAAGTATAGTTCACAATCAAATAAATAAATTTAATTTATAATTAAAACATTAATAGCAATGAAGGGCTTAGGTCTACCAGATAGTGATTTCTGTTGGGATAGTGGACGTCGTTGTTCCCAATGTGGCTTTTCTAGGATTTCCATGGTAGGAAAAATTAGAGCTATTTACTAGAACTAGCAATTCTGAATTCATCATAAAGGTTTGAAAAAGAATATTAAAATAAATCTGAATTTTTGATATTATAATTTAGAATTCAAATATTCTAAAAGTATTAGTTAATAAATATTCTGACTGTTTTACCTGCCTATATCATAATAATAATAATAATAATCAAAATAACATCTTAAAATAGAGGAAATTAAAGAGCAGTTTATCAAAACATTTATCTAGTTATTAACAAAATAAAGTCATGCCAATTAATCTTTATTTTATGATTTACCTTACAGTTTTAAAGTACAAACACTTATATACAATACAAATACGTGTGTACAGCTTTCAGTGTAAAGTCATTAAATTTACGACTAATATCGCCTAGTGCTCATAAACTTTCTAATAAAGTCTATATTATAGTTGGAATAATGTGTTGATATCTAGTTTAATGGATTAAGGAGATTAAATGAAATTGTAAAACATCCACCAATAGTACGAGTTGTATTATTCCATCCATGGAATATTTATTTAGTAGTTTTAGAGGTTTAATTTTAACTGATTTTTACTCTTAGAAATACTAAAACATAAAATAGAACTTAATTATGAGCATAAATTTATTAAAAGTCTTTAAGTAACTTCAGAAAAATCAAATATTCAAATAAATTATATTAAAATATTTATAGTATATAATTTATGAAATAAAATGATTATTGAATTTTATACTTCTGCCAAATTTTATTAACCCAGTTAATTAATAATATTCAACTTGTTATCTGTTGAAGTGAGTTGTAGAATATTTATAGAAATCAATCAAGCTAGATCTGACTGTCTTCTTCAGGGCAATGTTAATCTGTCAGGCAGTAAGATAAAAGAGCACACTACTCTGATAAAAGTCACGCAATAAAATAAGTTAGATATGACTTGGAGATATCTTTAGGAAAAGAGGATTAATTTCTTGTTTCTTTTTTTTTAGGACATTTGATAGTGTACTGTTCCGTTTCCATTTTTTTTTTTTATAGTTTCCGCTGTATTAAAATACGAGTATCAAACTGGCGGTGAGGAGTAATTGCATGCAATATTTTTGTAAAATGTTAATTTTTTGAAATGTTGATTAATCCGTATTTTTGTGAAATGGTAATTTCATTAGGTTGTTTTAATAATTTTAGGTATTTAATTTAAATATCTTATTGTCTTTCAAAAAGGCTTTGTATCATTAACGTAATCAAAGCAATGGACATATTTTCGTATATTAGTTGTAATTAGCGATATTAAAAGTTTGTTTAGAAATATTTTCTGTTTTTTTCCTATAAAATCAGACTAGGTATCAGAGTTGTATCATTTGCTAAGTAGGTTTTATAAACAGATTTTATTAATAATTGTTGTGCGTGGTTCTGCAGAGCTGGTAAGCATCAGATATATTTTCCGTGATTGACAGCTTCTTTTTGTGATCATCGACCCATTTTGGGCGTACACCCATCATCAGGATGTTTTGTCAAAACAGTGTGAAAACACAGACTTGCACAGAGCAAATTCAGTTTATACATTGCTTTTTAATTGCTTTATTAAGACCTAATTAGATTAGGTTTAAAAAATCATGTATGGTTAAAATCATTGTTAGGTTTAAAAACCACTTTATAAACTGAATTTGCTCTGTGCAAGTCTGTGTTATTACACAGTTTTGACAAAACATCCTGATGATGGGCGAACGCCCAAAACCAGTCGAGGATCACAAAAAAGAAGCAGGCTGTCACGGAAAATATCTCTGATGTTTCATTAATAATGTATCGCCAGAGAGTTAATTGAACCAAGGCTTATTGGGAAACTTTTTATTATTAAAATTACTTATAAATTATTATTTTATAATTAGTGATTTTAATTTGTTTTGAATAATGTTAAGCTATTTGTTATTATGTTCGAAAGATAAATAATTTGGGGGGGTGGGTGAAATGCGTTTACGCACGCGTGCGGACTCCCGGAGACTACCGGCTAAAACACCCCCTCTGCTTGGACCTAGCCTGGATTCGCTGATTCCAGCACTACATCAGGCTAGGCCTCTGTTCTATCCTCCTAGGGGTTCCTCTTTTCCTGTTCCACCAGGTCCTGCTTCTTTTTAATAAGAATTCCACGTATGGTCTCACTGGATAGCATCGTCTTAACCAGCGTGTCTGGGGTCTGCCGCCCTATCACCACCTCTAGATCCCTCCTCAAACGCTGCCACCGATCAACGCAAAAAAGGTACGCCCTCAAGTATCCATGGCCGCTCAGGAGTTGGGTGAGATAGAAGTCTACCACCTCGTGCGCTCTTCTCACCCATTCCTCAACTCCCTTAATCAGCCTGGCTGTCCATCGACTCCGATGATCGTCCTCCCAGGAAGCCTGCCAATTTCGGAAAGTTCTTTATTCGAAAGATAAATAATAAAATTAATAATAATAATAAACTTTATTAAAAAAAAAAATAAATATGAACATTTATACACTAAAACTGAAAACACAAGCATATACGGCTTGGGAAACCAGTCAGCAAGAGGTTGATGTAAAACAAAACCAATTTATATACCTAATATTAGTAGAACCAACAACGTCATGTTACTAAAACAATAAGTGACATCAAACAAAACGTAATAAATGCACAAAAGTAAATTAATTTAATTTAATTAATCTAATTTAATTTAAGGAATTACTGCAGTTAACTAAATGGAAAGATAAACTTTTATCGAAATTACATAAATCAAAGAATAGTATAAAAACAACAAAATCTTATGATACATAAATTGTAATGACACAAAATTATGTTACATGATGAAAATTAACAATAATCAGAAATTAAATTCCTGCACCAGCTGAAAACGATAGCGCCAACCAGGCCTGGCGAAATTTATTAAGCCATGATAGCGCAGAGCATTTAAATGATCTCTCACCCAAATAACGTAATCGAAATTCAGTCAGTATAGGGCAGACTGCGAGAAAGTGAACAATATATTCTCTAAAGTACATGTCTGGACATCCCTCTCCAGCCAAGGAGTGTGATTCAGGTATAAAAGTTCACCGTAGCTTAAAAAGCCACCGCAAATGTTTAAGCGAGTATGTCATATTGTCATCGTTCCGTTCAAAGGAAAATAGCTTTTCATTCATATCCAACTCTCTATAATGTGAAATCTAACGGATGCCCTAGCCGACGCAGTAACCTCCTCCCGATGAACCATTCTAACCTGACTATGAGGGCTGCCATCTGATTCTTCCAACACTCCCAGTAAATAACAGAGAGGCTAAACACGCAGTCATATTTCTCCGCCAAGTTCGAAAGATAATTATATATAAAAGATTTACTTCCATATTTGTTGTGGTGGTTGGTTCCGCAGAGCTGGAAAGCATCAGAGACATTTTCCGTGGTAGCCTGCTTCGTTTTGTGGTCATCGACCGGTTTCGGGCGTTCGCCCATCTTCAGGATGCGTTTTTCAGACAGTGTGCCAACACAGACTCGTACAGAGACTTAGTTTCACACTAACTGAGGTGTGTTTTTAAATACTAAACTCTTAAACTAGGTAAAGGGATTTGGCTCGATGGGTGGGAAAACACGTGTTTGGGTTGTTAAAGGGCAAATTCTTTTCTTACAGTGGACGCGGGGGTCTAATCTTTAAACTCTCTTGTTGGAGGGAGACTTATTTCACGATTAACTAACCAAAATACTAAAATATACAAAAAATAAAAAATATAAAAAATAAGATGCACAAAATAAATCTAAATAAAATTAAACAACGATTAAACTAACATTTTAAAATTCGTTCATTCGTTTAAAACTGAACGATTTTTTATATAATTAAACTAAGTTTTCCCAGTTCCAAAGAATTAAGAAATTCCAGTCATTCTTTCACTTTTCCACGCAACCCTCACATCCTCGCAAGCATGTATACCTAATTACGTTTTCTTATATAATTAAGTTTTTTATTATGCATCCCACAAAGCATGTCACATCATCACTCACATACATCCTCCAAATACTCAATATAACATCATCCAACATATTTTTACTCAATAAAACATCCAAATATTTTTCACATACACCCGCTGTTGTTGGAGGGGGACTTACTTCACGATTAACTAACCAAAATATTAAGAATTTACAAAAATAAAAAATAAGATGCACAAAATAAATCTAAATAAAATTAAACAACGGTTAAACTTACATTTTAAAATTCATTCATTCGTTTAAAAGTGAACGATTTTTTATATAATTAAACTAAGTTTACCCCGGTTGTTAAGTTTTTTCTCAATAAAACATCCAAATATTTTCACATACACACGCTGTTGTTGGAGGGGGACTTACTTCACGATTAACTAACCAAAATATTAAGAATATACAAAAATAAAAATAAGATGCACAAAATAAATCTAAATAAAATTAAACAACGATTAAACTTACATTTTAAATTCATTCATTCGTTTAAAAGTGAACGATTTTTTTATATAATTAAATTAAGTTTTTCCAGTTCCAAAGAATTAAGAAATTCCAGTCATTCTTTCACTTTTTCACGCAAAGCTCACATCCTCGCACAAGCATGTATAACCTAATTATGTTTTCTTATACAATTAAGTTTTTTATTATGCATCCCACAAACCATGTCACGTCATCCAAATACTCAATATAACATCATCCAACATATTTTTACTCAATAAAACATCCAATTTTTTTTTTTTTTTTAAATATATATATATATCTAAACTAGTAAAGTTATACATGCATAGTAGATTTAAAGCTAAACTTAAACTTAAAATCTATTTAAGAACTATTTGTTGCGTGTGTAACTGTGTTTCTGTTGCTATTGTGGGAAGAGTGTTCTGAATAATGGTTCACTAGCAAATTTTGTCTGTTCATTTATTAAGTTTTGTGTTTTTCGTTTATATATTTCGAGTTGTTCTACTATGTCAAGTCGTCGTCCTTTGTGGCCAGAGTGTATTAGTTTCATCGTGGTCGTTCTGTCATCGGGTTTGTGTTTGTTAGTTTTTAGGTGATTGGCGTAATTTGAGTCAACTTTGTTGTATTTGTATGATCTGATGTGTTCGGTAAATCGTTCCTTGATTTTTCTGCCGGTCTGCCCCACGTAAATGTTGTCACAGTCCGGGCACTTCAACTCGTAGACCCCACTGCTGTCATACACGTCAGTGAACTCGGTACGAGTGCGCAGTTTTTTGCCTAATTTGTTGTTTGTCCGGAAGGATGTCTTAATGCCCAGTTTTTTGAAAAAATTGGTGAGTTTGTACGTGTGGCTTCCTATATATGTGAATGTGGCGAATTTGTCTGCTGTTTTTTTGTCAGTCCTATTTCGGTGGTGTGGTTCGTTTTTGAGGAGTTTATTAACGATGTTTGTATTGTACCCATTGTTTTCAGCTATTTTGTAGATTGTCTGCAATTCTTGTGTGTGGTTCGCGGGTGTGAGGGGTGTGTATTTAAGTCTGTTCGTTAGGTTCTAAGTGCAGCTAGTTTGTGTTGGGTGGGGTGGTTGGAATTGTGCGGTATGATAGCATCCGATGTAGTTGCTTTTCTGTATATTCCGTACTCTATTTTATGGTCGGTTCTTGTGAGTTTCATGTCTAAGAAGTTGAGGGTGTTGTTCGTTTCTTTTTCGTATGTGAATTTTATTTTCTTGTTTATGTTGTTAAGGTAATGTACTATTTTGTCTACGTCTATGTCGTTTTGCAATATGAGGAATAAATCGTCCACGTATCGTGCATAAAACGTTACGCCGAACTCCTCTTTCAGTTTGGTTACGTAAGTTTCCTCCATGTTTTGTATAAATATTTCTGATAGTATGGCCGATGTGGGGTGCCCCATTCCCAGTCCTTCGGTAGCGAGGTAGAACTTGTTGTTAAATCTAAAGTAGTTTTGTGTCGTTGTGGTGTGTACTAAGTTCGTGAGTTGGTGGACGAATTGCATGGATTCTTCTCGTTCCAACTTCTGTTTCATTAAGTCCAGTGTGTCCGTGATTGGTATGGAGGTGTATAGATTGGTAATGTCAAGGGACAGCAAACGGGAATTGGGGGTGAGTTTTATTTTTTCTGTTAACTGGATTAGGTGTTGTGTGTTTCTTATATTGTAAGTGTCATTCAGTTTTATTTTGTTTTTTATTACCGCTGCCAGATGCTGTGTCAACTTGTATGCTGGTGCCGTTGTGTAGTTTACGACGGGTCTGATGGGAATATTGGGTTTGTGTATTTTTGGGAGTGATATTATTCCTATCAGAAATATTTATACAAAACATGGAGGAAACTTACGTACCCAAACTGAAAGAGGAGTTCGGCGTAACGTTTTATGCACGATACGTGGACGATTTATTCCTCATATTGCAAAACGACATAGACGTAGACAAAATAGTACAGTACCTTAACAACATAAACAAGAAAATAAAATTCACATACGAAAAAGAAACGAACAACACCCTCAACTTCTTGGACATGAAACTCACAAGAACCGACCATAAAATAGAGTACGGAATATACAGAAAAGCAACTACATCGGATGCTATCATACCGCACAATTCCAACCACCCCACCCAACACAAACTAGCTGCACTTAGACAACTAACGAACAGACTTAAATACACACCCCTCACACCCGCGAACCACACACAAGAATTGCAGACAATCTACAAAATAGCTGAAAACAATGGGTACAATACAAACATCGTTAATAAACTCCTCAAAAACGAACCATACCACCGAAATAGGACTGACAAAAAAAAACAGCAGACAAATTCGCCACATTCACATATATTGGAAGCCACACGTACAAACTCACAAATTTTTTCAAAAAACTGGGCATTAAGACATCCTTCCGGACAAACAACAAATTAGGCAAAAAACTCCGCACTCGTACCGAGTTCACTGAAGTGTATGACAGCAGTGGGGTCTACGAGTTGAAGTGCCCGGACTGTGACAACATTTACGTGGGGCAGACCGGCAGAAAAATCAAGGAACGATTTACCGAACACATCAGATCATACAAATACGACAAAGTTGACTCAAATTACGCCAATCACCTAAAAACTAACAAACACAAACCCGATGACATAACGACCACGATGAAACTAATACACTCTGGCCACAAAGGACGACGACTTGAATAGTAGAACAACTCGAAATATATAAGCGAAAAACACAAAACTTAATAAATGAACAGACAAAATTTGCTAGTGAACCATTATTCAGAACACTCTTCCCACAGTAGCAACAGAAACACAGTTACACACGCAACAAATAGTTCTTAAATAGATTTTAAGTTTAAGTTTAGCTTTAAATCTACTATGCATGTATAACTTTACTAGTTTAGATATATATATATATATATATAATTAAAAAAAAAAAAAAAAAAAAAAAAAAAAAAAAAAAAAAAAAAAATTGGATGTTTTATTGAGTAAAAATATGTTGGATCATGTTATATTGAGTATTTGGATGACGTGACATGGTTTGTGGGATGCATAATAAAAAACTTAATTGTATAAGAAAACATAATTAGGTATACATGCTTGCGAGGATGTGAGCGTTGCGTGAAAAAGTGAAGGAATGACTGGAATTTCTTAATTCTTTGGAAATGGGAAAACTTAATTTAATTATATAAAAAAAAAAATCGTTTACTTTTAAACGAATGAATGAATTTTAAAATGTAAGTTTAATCGTTGTTTAATTTTATTTAGATTTATTTTGTGCATCTTATTTTTATTTTTGTATATTCTTAATATTTTGGTTAGTTAATCGTGAAGTAAGTCCCCCTCCAACAACAGCGTGTGTATGTGAAAAATATTTGGATGTTTTATTGAGTAAAAACTTAACAACCGGGGAAAACTTAGTTTATTTATATAAAAAATCGTTCAGTTTTAAACGAATGAATGAATTTTAAAATGTTAGTTTAATCGTTGTTTAATTTTATTTAGATTTATTTTGTGCATCTTATTTTTTATTTTTATTTTTGTAAATTCTTAATATTTTGGTTGGTTAATCGTGAAGTAAGTCCCCCTCCAACAACAGCGGGTGTATGTGAAAAATATTTGGATGTTTTATTGAGTAAAATATGTTGGATGATGTTATATTGAGTATTTGGAGGATGTATGTGAGAGGATGATGTGACATGCTTTGTGGGATGCACAATAAAAAACTTAATTATATAAGAAAACATAAT
>JAAEAF010000652.1:0-39830 GCA_011037195.1 Triatoma infestans | reverse complement strand
GAAGAAGCCAATTCTGAGGATGTTCCAGTAGTGGAAAGGGCTGACAGTCCTAAAAGGAGGTCCAAAGCTTCTAAGAATCGTAAGCTTTCTGATTTCTCTAAATCCAAATATAATTCTGCTTCTTTAACAGCTCAAGCTTGTCAATTAAAGTGTTCGCTTTGTGGAGGTTTGCACCCCATTGTGCAGTGTTCAACTCTCCTTAGGTTGACACCCTCTGAGCGTTACACATTAATTAAATGGCACACATTATGTGCTGTGTGTCTGAATAAGAAACACCAAGGCGCTTGTGCTGACTTACAGGCCTGCGCCAAATGTAACTCTAGGCGCCACCATTCGGTACTCCATTTTGAGAGCAAATCTGTGAGCGCCACTGCAATTCCTATGTATTCTGCACCTCATATTAATGAGGAAGGATTACCAACTGCGGTCCCTTCTTCGGCCACTACCTGCGTCTCTACTAATTCTTCCACGCCTAGTAGTATATTGTTGGCTACGAGTTTAGTCAGACTTCAGGTGAGTCCAAATAATTATGTGGTGGTTAGAGCCATTTTGGATAGTGCTTCTCAAGTTTCTTTTATTTCTGAAAGCTGTGCAAACAAGCTTAAGGTTAACTTAGTTCACGACCCCTTCGTAGTGAGTAGTGTAGGTACTACTTCCGTTCCTTCGACTACGTCGTGCCACCTTGCAGTGGGTACCTTGAGTGGTGAATTGATTTCCCAGTCACATTGCTTTCATGTACTGCCCCAAATTAGTCGTGTGACTCCCTGCGTTGGCATCGCTAATCAAGTTACCAGAGCTACAGAAGGCTTGGTACTCGCTGATCCCACCTTTGGAGTCCCGTCCAAAGTAGATGCGTTGTTAGGTGCGGACTTGACTGCTTCCTCTTTTGTGGGCCCAGTTCGTCACCTGGATGATGGCCTTCCTCAAGCCGTCTTTACGCGCTTTGGTTATGTGCTAATGGGTGCAGCACCAATTGCTTTAAACGGCAATGCGTGCAATTTTAATCAGTATGTTCCTCCTGTGTCTTTGGTGTCTTCTGCTGAGGAAGACGATCTTTCCAGGACCCTGCGCCGTTTCTGGGAAGTGGAAGAACCCCCTCCCGCTCAGACTGCTTTATCACCTGAAGACCAGCGCTGTGCTTTTTCTTGCGGACGACTAAACGTCTGCCCTCTGGACGTTATGAAGTTAGTCTCCCTTTAAGACAGGAGCAATTGTCTTCCTTGGGGGATTCGTATTCACAAGCGCTCTCGCGTTTTCATGCCTTGGAGCGCAAATTTGCTAAACATCCAGAGTTTAAGGCTCGCTCCATGGAATTTATGCGTGATTATTTAATCCAAGGCCATAGGGCCCCAGTAACGACTGCCACTTTTCCCAAATATTATATTCCTCATCATGGAATATTTAAAAGCCATGGCGATAGGTCCAAAATCAGAGTAGTTTTTGATGCCAGCTGCAAAACATCTAGTGGCTACTCTCTGAATGATGTTCTTATGACAGGACCCAAGCTTCAGGCGTTAATTAGCAATATTCTAACTCTCTTTAGAATTTACAGCTTTGTATTTGTTGCCGATATAAAGCAAATGTTTAGGCAAATTTTAGTCAGGGAAGCCGATTGTGCTTACCAATGTATTTTATGGCGTTCCAATATACTTGAACCTATCCAGACTTATGCTTTGAAAACCGTAACCTACGGACTCAGTTGTGCCCCTTATTTGGCCATCCGTAGTTTACAACAATTAGCTTGAGATGAAGCCGAGGCGTTCCCTCGAGCTTCTAAGTTAGTGCTTGAGAATTTTTTCGTTGATGACTTGGCTGCAGGTGCCCATACACTTGAAGAGGCCCAGGAATTGCAAAATGAAATTTTTGCCCTGTTGGCCAAAGGAGGATTTGTGCTGGACAAATGGGCCAGCAATCACCCCCATTTGTAGAAGGCTACTTGTTTTAATGAAGTTGCCACTCATCTTATTGAACCTCAGTCTGTTTTAGGTCTGGTCTGGAAGCCGAACCCTGATGTTTTTGAATTCCCCGCCGCAGAAATGGTCTTTGGAAAGGATGCCCCGCTGACTAAACGCTCAGTCATGGCTCAAACTGCCAAGTTATATGACCCCTGTGGCTGGATTGCTCCAGTAATATTCAAAGCGAAATGCTTTCTACAAACGCTTTGGCGCAATCATTTAGACTGGGATACTCATTATCTGATGACTTGTCTCAACCCTGGAAAGGCTTTGTAACCATGTTGTCAACTAGTTTGGCGGAAATAAAAATTGCTCGTCCTTTGGGTTCTGCGTCGCCACCCATACAGTTACACGGGTTTGCTGACGCCTCCCAACTTGGATATGCTGCCGTCTTATATATTCGGTCAGCTTCTCAACAAGGCGTCTGTTGTACGCTTTTGACTGCCAAAACTAAGGTAGCCCCTCTAAAGACGATGACTGTGCCGCGCCTTGAACTTTCAGGCGCACATCTTTTGGCTAAACTAGCGCACCATTTTCGGGAGCTGTTAAGCCGTCATATGTCCATTGACAAAATATTTCTGTGGACAGATTCTGCTATTGTCCTGGAGTGGATTAAAACTCCCTCCTACTTACTTAAAACTTTTGTAGCTAACCGGGTGGCCCAGATTTCTGAATTAACAGAAGGTGCCAAGTGGTCACATATCCCCGGCGATGTCAATCCAGCTGACCTTGCGTCGAGAGGTTGTTACCCTAATGAGTTAATTTCATCTCCATTGTGGTGGACAGGACCTCCCTGGTTGTACGAGTGTGAGGAATTTTGGCCTTCCATGCCACCTCCTGCCATTGTGGATGACCAGTTATTAGAATTAAAACCGGTAGCTCCCTGCTCTTTGGCGGTCACTCAGTGTGACGCTCAATTATTTTCATCAGTTCCTTCTTGGGACAAATGTCTGCGTATTGTAACGCTCATGATCAAGTGGTTGCCGTCAAGGCTCATAGGCAATAATTTGACTCCCTTAGAATGCCGCCGATTGGCCCATAACTATCTTATGGGCTACATACAGTTAAGCGGGCGCCACGAAGATTTACTTGCCGTTAAACGGAATAAACCTGCGCGAACTGCCATTCAACTGCTAGTTCCCTATATAGACGATTTTGGTTTAATGCGCGTCAGAGGTCGGTTACAACGCACCGAACTGATGAAGGTCAGAGCACATAAGTTTGCTCAAGACAACACGATTAATCGATTTTGTTAAGTCGTACTACCTATATTAGGCTAGGCCCATGCGGACCCTCTCAGTTCTAATCCAGCTATCTTTACGTATCTGGATTCTGCTGCAGCGCCAAGTGAATCCGTAATACAATTTTTAATTGTGGGAATGCTAAGGGTAATCCCCGCACATATCTCCACTCGTTAATGGCGATTTACCCCCAGAACGGGTAAATCTGCTACCAGTGTGCATCACACTGGGGGACTAATGAATTACGTGGACCTTATATGTGAAGCCTATTCTTTTCGAAAGGCTCCTTAATTAAAATTATACTATTGCATATTTGTTGCTCGCCGTAAAGGCGTTCATATAAGAGGTGCCCAGGTGTTCCACTGCTGATTCCTTTTTGGATTTGCTGAGACGCTTTATTAGTCGTCGTGGATGCCCCAAACAGATATTTTCAGATTGTGGTACCAATTTTAAAGGGGCAGAACGTGTTCTACAGCGCGAATTTAACCTCATTCTTAAGAATCCTTTGAACAATAAAATTGTTCAGAATTTTGCGGTGGAAAATAAAATTAAGTTTTCCTTTCTGCCTCCGGCTGCCCCATCTATGGGTGGTTTATGGGACGTGCGGTTAGATCCACCAAATTTCATCTTAGGCGAGTCATTGGGGCTAATATTCTTACCTTATCCCAATTTACTTCGCTTGCAACACAAATAGAAGGGATTCTTAATTCTCGCCCTTTGGCGGCGATGCCCGCTTCAACTCTCAGTCCGGGACATTTTATTATTGGGCGTGCCATTACTGCGCCTCCAGAATAGGACTGCGCTGACCTTAAAGATGGCTCCTTGCAAGATTATAAGTTGATCCAAGCCTTAACTCAACGCTTTTGGAAGCAATGGCGAATGGAGTACCTTGCTACCCTTCAATCTCGTGCCAAATGGTTTCATCCTGACTCTAATTTAAAGGTAGACGACGTGGTAGTGGTCGAAGAACCGAATTGTTCTCCTCGCCATTGGCCTCTTGGCCAAATTATTAAGGTTTATTCAGCTCCGGACGGCGTTGTTCGTAAGGCTGAAGTTCGCACCCTATCTGGTACTTTTCTGCGTGCGGCAAGCAAACTTTATTGTTTGCCTACTGCCAACTAACCCCACTTTTACATTTACTTAGTCCAGTCACCATTTCTAAAATTTGCATATCGTAGGGGCTGGATGACTAAATATATTTATCACTTTATCTAATTAAAGGTTGAACAAGTTCAACGGGGGGTGTGTTCGGTATTTATCGAAATTTAAATTTGCCGCCCTAAAAAATTTAATATACTAAAATATAAACTGATAACTCTAGGCTGTGTCCTAATCAGAGAGTGGGGGTAGTCCCTTCGTAGACCTCCCACTAAACTAGTCACTCGTTAAAGCTCGACTAAGTAACATAGTGCAGTGCGAATATTTGCCTACTTAATTTGCATTTCCGCTTTTCCGTTTGGTGGAAAACCCATGTTTGCCACATCTGGTTTTCCTCAGCGTTAAGCGTGATAGTCGATTTCTGGTCGGGTAAGTGCCTACGGATTCTCCAAGCCTGTAAGAGTGAACGGCAAGCACGTGGTCTCTACTTCCGCTGCTTCTCCGACCGTACAGCTTTCCTGGAGCCCGTTTGAATTTTCATCTACTTTCATCAGCCGTACTGCGTGGACAACGACGCTGGAATTACAGGCATATGGTTCCCTTTTGTTTCCCCTTTCCTGTCTCCTATTTTCCTTCCATTCCCCATATGGGCTGAAGGTCAGTCGAACCACACTAATTTTAAGGTGTCTGCGTTTGGAGGTAAGCGCCACTCCTTTTGGCTTGGTGAATTTAATAACTATTTTTTGCTTCTCATTTTGTATTTGTTAAATATTAATTTGTTCATGTTATCTGAGCCCATATGGCTCAATCTTTTATGCAGTCCAATCAATATTTTCCGTAACTTAATATTATCAAACATTTCATTTATTATTCATTTTATTATACCCCCTGTTAATCACTCTAACAGAGCCTAGCAGAGGTATTAATTATTAAATATATTATACCTGTCTTTTTATACCAAACAGAGCCTACCAGAGGGACTGGAAAGCCTATGAAAGGCGCCCCCCCTCTCACCCTTTTAATTTTCTTTTATTGTTTTATTTTATTTCCTGCTTTTTTATTAAACACCCACATTGTATTGACAAATTGAACTATAAATGGCTCATAGATACAGGCTCGACAAAGAACTACATCAATCCCAAAGCTATACCCTCAAACACAACAAATCACCCAGAACAATTTTTTGTAACGACACCCACCGGCTCAAAAGAAGGTTACAAATACATAATTCTAAATTTACAACCCCACTTAGGAATCAGACATGACGTAAAACTATATGTATTTCCCTTCTCAAACAACTACGACATGCTACTTGGAAAAAATACCATGCTAGAAGTAAACCTTATTATAGACTTCAGCACTAACACTGTAACCTACCCGGTACTTACAATCGAAATGAGACACAGCACAACGGACGAACAGCTATTTGTTACAACTCACGAAAAATCTTACATTCCAAACGAAACTATTGAAACTTTGGTACGAACAGAACATATGTCCCCAAACGAAAAAGAACTTTTACTAAATTTATTAACCAAACATCCGAAAATTATGAAACAGAAAAACGACACTCTTAGCTCCACCAACCTTCTTAGACATGAAATAAAAACTCACGACGAAACGCCTGTATATGCCAGAAACTACCGCTACCTTCAAGTTTATAAAGAACTGATAAACCAAGAAATTGAAAAACTATTAAAAAACCAAATAATTCGCCCATCTGACTCCCCTTATAATTCTCCAATATGGGTGGTCCCCAAAAAGGAAGACGCCTCCGGAAAGAAAAAAATAAGACCAGTTATAGTTTATCGTAAGCTTAATGAAAAAACCATCGACGATCGATTCCCCCTTCCTAATATTGAAGACCTTTTGAATCAGCTAGGAAAAGCACATTATTTCAGTGCCATAGACTTAACCTCTGGTTTCCACTAGATCGAGATGGACCCTAAGTCAATTCCCAAAACCGCCTTTAGTACGGATTCAGGACACTATGAATTCCTCAGAATGCCTTTTGGACTTAAGAACGCTTCCCTACATTTCAGAGGGCAATGAATCGCATTTTTGCCAACACAAAGCATATTTTAGTTTACATGGACGACATTATTGTTTTCTCCAGCCGAGGTCGAAGAACACATAAAGGACTTAGAAACGACATTTAACCTACTCCAGAAACATAATTTAAAAATACAAATGGACAAGACAGAATTCTTTAAAAAGGAAATCTCATTTCTGGGACATATCATCTCCGCAGAAGGCATTAGGCCAAACCCACAAAAAGTTGCAGCTATAAAAAATTTCCCTATCCCAACAACCAAAAAACAAATCCAGCAATTCCTTGGACTGACAGGATATTATAGGATGATGATAAGGAACTATGCTAAAATAGCTAAGCCACTGACAGAAAAACTACGACAAACCCAGGACACTACTAAATTTGTCGATTCATACAAAACTGCGGTTCAAACACTAAAAAACATGCTCATCAACAGCCCCATACTGCAAATTCCCGACTTCTCCAAACCTTTTACGCTAACTACAGACACCTCCAACTTCGCCTTAGGAGCCGTCCTATCCCAAAATTAAGATGGAAATGACCTCCCGGGAAGAAAAATTGAGCACGATCGAGAAAGAACTTTTAACTATAGTATGGGCCTGCGAATATTTTCGACCATACCTCTACGGCCATAAATTTACTATAAGAACTGACCATAAACCCCTACAATATCTTCATAATATGAAAGAACCAAACGCAAAAATGATCCGTTGGAAATGTCAGCTAGCAGATTACGACTTTAACATACAACACGTTGACGGAAAAACAAACTATGTTGCTGACGCACTATCAAGAAACCCCGTCCAAGAATCGTACATGTTACAAACAGACTCAGATGATGACTTGAGTGACTTATTAACATCCCCCTTCGCAAACATACTCGGACTAGAAAATACTAGAAGCTCCCGCAGACGAAGAACAACTAGAAGACATAATTAAAGATTTAACTATACAGCATAAACCTCCGGAAACTAGTGACTCGACAACCCCCACACAGGCGGAACCAGTCACCAATCAAATAATCACTATTACAGACAAAAGCAAATGCGTCAATACGAAAAAATCAAATAATCATTAGTATAGGGAATCCAAGTGACAGCAAAACAAAAAAGTACTTTGAAAAAACAAGATTACTATGGCAAGTGGCGTGGCCACATGAAGAAACGCTGAAAAAACTCTCATTGGAATATTTAAAACCTAATACCACATACGGACTTTACTGCTCTAATCAATCCTCCGTCATGGACAACATCTTAAACGAAGTATACAAACTTTTTGAAATATTATTATTACAACCTACCCTACAATACGACTGAAACGGTACTTCAAACTTAACATTGACGTAGAGAACAAAGAGAACCAATAAGAACTAATACAAAATCAACACATAGGAAAAACTTGTCACAGAAGAATCACAGACACTTACGAACGGTTAAAACAAAAGTATTATTGGCCTTGCATGCTAGACGACATTACTAAATTTATAAATAACTGGGACACATGTAAGAAGGTCAAATACGAAAGAAATCTCCCAAGACAAGAATATCAACTGACTCCAACCCCTACAAAACCGTTCGAAAGACTACAAATCGACACTTTATTCTACTCTAACCACTTAATTCTAACCCTCATTGACTGCTTCTCAAAAAGAATGACAGCCTACCTTATAAATACAACTAATAGTATAGAAATTATAGACAAAATAAGAAATTATTTGAGCATCTTCCCCGCTCCAGTTGAAATTCAGGCAGACAAAGGGCAAGGAATTTGCCAATAAAGGTTTTGAATCGTTCCTAACTTACAATAACATATCACTTTATCTAACAACCCCGCATCCCCACAACTCGAATGGCTTGATTAATCGAGCACACTCGACATTAATCGAAATTTTAAACCTAATAAAAACTGACGACCCACAGCTATCTTTAACTCAGACCCTTCATTTAGCACTCATAGCATACAACAATACCCCTAACAGCGCGATAAAACTTACACCAAACGAAATTACATTTGGAATTACTCTACTATCGGAACAAAAACAAGCAACTCTACTAGAAATACAGACGGAAGAATATCACAAAGAGAAACAAATCATTCATAGAGCCGTTAAACACATAATTGACAAGGAAAAGAAAGAAAGAACGGAGCAATTAAATATAAATCGCGAAAAGATAGAGATCCCCTCAGGCCAAATCTATATCAAAATACACACAAGAAACAAAGCAAAACCTAAATACAAAAAGGTAATATACGGCGACAAATCCCAGAAAATCCTTACTGGAAAGACCAAAACAAACAAAATACACCCCGACTAACGCTAGAGACCCAGAAAATTTGAAAACCATTCAAACGTTCCTTCTTGTTCGCAGGATGACGAAACTAACGATCCTCCTCCTAACACTCCTGAGCCAGGAACTAGTGGCCTATAAATTGACAGACCTAACCAACGGCCCTGGCATACTACCAATAAAAATACAAGATTCTTTTATAATGGGTAAACACTTCACTTACATGCATTCCATAAACTTATCAAGACTTCAAGAAGAACTGATAAACATCGACCACACTCTAGATACTCTTAATGAACCAAGGAAAAACCCTAAAAGTAACTACACGGACTCACTGAAAAGCAATTCACATATCCTCCTCAAAGCTTATTTAAAAACTCACATAGCTTACACACAAGACAAACTGGATCATATATTAGTTAATTCAAAAAAGATAAGAACTAACAGAGGACTTATAAATGCACTAGGAACAGCCATATCCTGTATAACCGGAAATATGGACGCAAACGACAAAGAACATTATGATCAAGTAATTAACAAAATTGAACGAAACGACCACCACTTGGAACACAATATTCAACAACATTAGCAGTAAATAAAAAATTAATTACTGCATTTAATAAAGATTTGTCCAGAATAAGAGACAACAATTCAAAAATCAAGAGACTTCTTAATTATGATGTAAGCAACACCCTGGAAATAAATCAACTTTACTCTACATTACAGGCAGCCCTAAACTTACTAACAAACAAAATAAATGACATAGACGAGTCAATCGAGTTCTGTAAATTAAACGTACTTCACACCAGCGAAATCTCACGCAAAGAATAGGAGAATTGCAATTAATCACAACATTGAACTCATCTCTGAAAATACAGAAATTTTATGGCAAACTGGAAAAATCCACTGCTCTATCACACCCACTCACCTCTATTATTTTATACAATTACCATTAAAAACTCCCTTAATCGAAACCTACTTCCTATTATCCTACCCATATAATAAAACAACCACCCTTACTACCCTGGTACACCCCTCGCTAGTATTAACCCGACAATTCTCAGAGGCACCTGTAGGTGCCGCTATTTTAAAGGCTTATGAAATCAGCTGTTTAATTTTTTTTTTGGTTTGGAATATCATCTGTTGTTTGTATAAACATTTGTTTTCGTGGTTTATTTCCTATTGTGTTAATTTGGTGCTTCGCTATAACCGAATTTCAGTTTTGTTATAGCTAGTGGCAAGGAAAATTGTTCACTTTGTTACTTTTTGGAGTTTTTTTTGCATAATGTCAGTAAAAAGGTAGGTAATGCACTTTCTCTTTATGAAGTAATTTGACAAGTTGTTAATGAAGTGTTTTATGTAAAAACTGGATTGTAGATATTAAAAACAAAATTTTTATAAGAAGCTGAAATTCAGTGGCACCTGTAGGTGCCTTTGGGCATTGGAGTTAGATTTATACCAAATTTATCAAGTACTGTTTTTTCGTGATTTTTTCAAGTATTTTCGTTTCTCTCATTGCAGAGTTCCTCTTCATCAAGTTGTTGCTTTTCTTGAAGCAGGGCACGACTTAGAAAGTGCACAATTTATACTATTTCCTCCAGAAGATGGTGCTCAAACTGATGAAGAAAGCGGAGATGAGTGGGAAAATGACATGAATAGGTTACCTGGTGGGCTGTTGAGGAGTGATGTGGAAATAAGAAGTGAAGCTGAAGAAGAAGAAGAAATTATCGTGGACGATGTACTTGGACGCAATGATGCTATCCCTAGTTCAAGTGATGCTGAAGAAGAACAATCTTCCACTAATTGCGATCAAGTGCTGACGTTCCAAGATAGGTCATCTACTGTAAAAAGTCAGACTTCTGTGGTTGAAGAACATCCAGTTAGCCGTCTAACCTCAACGCAAGTGAAAAAAAAACGTACAAGCAAAGCAAAAAAGACAACAACAAAGAAGTTAATGAAAAGAACTTGGTTTGAGGACGAAAAAACTTTACTCAATTAGCCGGCTTAGGAGATGTGGAAGAAAAGGTGCTACCATACAATGGCCCGAATTTGACGTGTTCCCAATGGTTTGGAAAATTATTTAGTGACGAAATCATAGCACTGATAAAAGATCAGAGCAATTTATATGCTTTGCAGAGGAATCAGTCTTTGAATTTGACCGAAGAAGAAGTGAAAGTTTATGTAGCAATATTATTGCTTACGGGTTATTTGTCCCCAAAATACTTGCGAATGTTTTGGGAAACACAGTCGGATACCCATAATGTTCTTGTCAGTTCAAGTATGCGAAGAAACCGGTTTTTCGAGATTCAACAGTACATGCATTTAGCTGACAATACAAAACATTCGCCAAGTGATAAAAAATTTTATAAAGTGAGAGAATATTTTACCATTTTAGATGGTAATTTTAGAAGTAACTTTGAATTGCTTGCAACATCTCATGTGTCCATCGATGAAACCATGATACCGTACTATGGTAAGCATAGTTCAAAACAGCATATTCATGGAAAACCCATAAAGTTTGGTTACAAACTATGGTCTGCTGCCACTACAAGCGGCTATCTAATCACATTTGAGCCCTATCAGGGTTCAATAAATTCAAAGTTACCTCGCCAAGAAGAACTGGGGCTCGGAGCTGCGGTAGTTCTAGAACTTCATTCTAGGTTGCCCAAATTTCTGGGGCCCTACAATCTTTATTTCGACAGGTTTTTTTCTAGCCTGAAGCTAATGAATGCTCTAAATAAACAAAAAACTGGAGGGACCGGGACAATTTTAGAAAATCGGACTGAAAAATGTCCTTTGAAAAATAATAAGGAAATGACTAAAATGCAGAGGGGGTTCATATTCTTACAAGAATACAAGCGACACTTTAGTAATAAAATGGCATGATAACAGTATAGTCATTGTCGTATCTAACTGCCATAAAATTTCGCCAGTAACAAAAGTGGAAAGGATTGGTCAATTGATAAAAAAAAGCAAAAAATCCAAGTCAATTGTCCAAATGTAATTAAAAAATATAACTCTTACATGGGGGGAGTTGATAGGTTTGACGAGAATATACAGTCCCAAAGAATTTCGTACAGAGGTCGGAAATGGTATTTTCCGCTATTTGCATTTGGTATTGATTCTGCTTGCCAAAATGCATGGCTGCTAAAAAAAAACTCAGAAAACACTAAATTGACTTATTGTGAATTCCGAAGAGCCATTGTGCAGGAATATTGCCAAAAATATGGAACGACTTCAAAAAATGAAATATCAGTTTCAAACATACCAAAACAGAAACAAAAACAAAAACCGAAAATCACTTCACATAAAATTACAGATTGCAAACAACATAAAAGATGCGCACTTTGCCATAAAAGAACTAGAAAGATGTGCCCAAAGTGCAATGTAGGGGTTCATATACATTGCTTTTATGACCTTCACAATACTATTAATTAATGCTAATAACATTGATTGTTAAATAAGTGTATAAAATAAAAAATATTTTTTATTTTTCGTAAGTGAGATATTTGTCTTAACTACCCTGTATTGCCCAATGGCACCTAGAGGTGCCACCCCAATTTTAAGAGAACTGTATCAGTTAATGAAATTAAAAAACTATAAATGATTTAGTTTAACCTAAAGATACGAGAAAATTGCAAAAATAACAAAAAAAAAATTCTTTACTAAACATGGGAACTGTCGGGTTTAAAAACTAATGTTACATACAGAGCACAATGTGAACTGTTACTAGATAATTATTATTGTAGAAATATAACAATTGTTAATGATATGTGTATAACTAATCTGCTATATTATAATAATAATAAAGGATGTAAGACTGTAAGTGTACCAGAACCAAAACCATTTGTGAAAAGTATAGACATAATAAGCCAATATTTAATTTATAACACCCGACTCATAAGCATTGCAAAAAGCAACATGAATTTTACTATCAATACTAAACCTACTACTTTACTTGGGGCGGGTGTTGGTGTATTGGTTATGAGCATGGACTTGTAAGTGGGAGGACCCCAGTTCGAGTCCAGCGTATAACTAAAATTTATATTTGTTTAAAAAATGTTAATAGTAAAGTAGGTGCTTTCGCCCCCGTCCACGACACCTAATTTGGTAGTTGGACGTTAAGCCCGCCTGAAAAAATAGGCATTACTTTACTTTTTTTTACTTACTACTACTTTACTACAGCTCAATGATAAAGAGCAATTAAATAATTGTATGGCAATATATCAATATAAAGAGGCTAACAATATTGTAATAGATAAATTCCCAAACACACCAAACTGTCAATATTTCCTTTTCCGATCTCCACAAACTTAATATTAATTCCCTACCATACGAAGCACTTGAGGAAGAAGAAGAAAATTCCACAACCATATTCTCATCTTGTTCACACTAACCATCGTTATTTTCATCGTCTTTCTACTATACTTTGCCTTTCACTACCGAAAAGCACTATACTATGTCTGCAACATCTGCAAGACACAAAAAATTTCAAAACCAATAGAAAAGGAACAAGCAGAAGTTCATCCACCACTACCAAACAGTCGAACATCCAGTACATCAATTTCTCTAACTCCCATGGCCGCCTACCACAGCACCTCCAAAAGCTTCAGCCTTTTCGTGAGGACACGAAAGCTTATGGGCGGAGGAGTTATATCATAGGAAAAGCTAACGTAGCACCCAAACGCCTACGCACTTAATCCAAGATAACAACCAGCATATATACAGTAGCAACAACCCCTCTACAGTTCAGTCAGCCAAGCCAGTCCGCCATTTTATGCTCGGTGTCAGTCCGCAGGAAGTAGTTTGAGTTCGTGATCTACATTTTTGTTAAGAGTTTAAAAGTTAAGTGTCACATTGTTAATATATTATTTGCACCCAATTAATAATAAATAAAGTGTTCATTTTTTCTTGGAATCCAAGAAGCTCTGCTGTATTCCAGTACTTGGTACTGTACTTCCTCAGTACAGCACCAGTCACTGTACCTGCGTGCTGTTAACTGCGGCAAATGGCGTTGAGTTGATGCTGGTGAGCTTGTATTGCCAACCGTCATGCGACACAACGCCATCTATAGCTCATTTAAGTCGGCTCATAAGAGAAAACAGGGGAAAAAAGATAATTGTGGCCGCTGACATAAATGCATGGTCACCCATGTGGCACGATGACGCACTGGACGATAGAGGCAGACACTTCGAGGAGTGCTTTGTCGCTAATGATCTGTGTGTTGTCAACGTGCCTGGACATAAGAAAACGTTTGCTGGAAATGGGAACTGCGCGGAGCACAACCTTGATGTAACCTTGTGTACAGCTTCGGCTGTTGACAGAGTGCACGGTTGGAGGGTGGTAGACTGGGTAACTGGTGATCACAGGGCGATACTTTTCGAAGTTGCCTGGGACGCCAGGCCATGTCCCACCTTTGAGGGTCTAGAAAGATTCTCAGTCAAATGTGTTGACTGGGAAAGATATAAGGCACTCCTCCAGCGCAGAATTGACACGCTAAATGTCCAAGGGGATACCATTGATGGTGTCGATATAGCGGTCACAGAGCTGCTGAGGCAATAGTTGGCACAAGTGGGGAAGTGCTTAAGAAAATACCCACAAGTCGCACACGCCGTGTTCCTTGGTGGACACGGGAAATGACTGTGGCCAAAAAAGACGTTGCTAGGAAGCGGAGAAGATACCAACGGGAACATAACGATGAATCCCGTCAAAGATACATAAATGAGTATCGAAGTGCTCGAAAAAGATACAAAAAGATAGTGCATCGGGCCAAGACTTCTAGCTTGCGGGAGTTCGTGGAGTCAGAAGGCAATAATGATCCGTGGGGCATTATATACAAGGTGCAAACAAGAAAAATTAGGACCGACCTGGTACTCGCTAGTCTAAATATAGACGGAGCGCCGGGTACTGGGTCCTGGCAGAGGTCGACAGAGCATTTGTTGAAAGTGCTTCTTGCTGAGGATTGTACTTTGGACGACACTGAATTGCAAAAAAGTCGTCGCGAAGCAGCATACGGGTCACCAGCTCTCACGGACTCCATCACAGAATTTGATATATATGATGTGAAGTATGTTATTGGCGAGATCAAAAATAAGAAGGCTCCTGGCATAGATATGATAAATGGGGAAATCGTCCGGAAGAACGAGGACGTATTAAGCCAACATGTGCTTGACCTTTTCAATGGATGCCTGAGATTGGGACACTTTCCCAGTCAATGGAAAATAGGGCTTGTTAAAGTTTTATATAAAGGCTCAAACAACCCCAATGATAATGCAAAGTCGTATCGATTGATACAACTCCTGCCCGTTTTGGGGGAAACTGCTGGAGAAACTGATTATAATGAGACTAAAAAGCTTTATCAGTTTCAGTCCCAACCAGTATGGTTTTGTATCGGGAAGATCGACGACAGATGCAATCATGAAAATCCTTGAATTGGTCCGTCGCAGTGGGCACAAGTACGTTCTCACAGTATTCCTGGACATAGCTGGGGCCTTTGATAATGTCTGGTGGCCGACTGTTTTGGAGTCACTTAGAAGACGAGATTGTCCACCATGTCTTCTAAAACTTATACAAAGTTACCTTACCCAGAGGGTGGCGATGTTAGTGACTCAAGCAGGCGAGGTCTCACGACCAATAACCAAAGGTTGTCCGCAGGGCTCGGTAGTGGGCCCGTTCCTGTGGAACCTAGTGATGGAAGAGCTGCTAGAACAAACTGATAAATTGGATTACTGTGACTCAGTTGCATACGCTGACGACCTAGCAATAGTTGTCCATGGAGATTCTCGTAGGGAGATAGAGGAGCGTGCTAGCACGGCTGTGTCCCAAATAAAAAGATGGTGTCAAGGGGAAAAGCTGCAGATTTCGTTTGAGAAGTCAAAAGTGATGCTCATGAAAGGCAAGCTTCATCCCAGTCCCATCCCTTCATCCCACCTTGGATCCGGGTGGACGAACAAAGAATAGCCCACGTAACCCAGTTTGAGTATCTGGGCGTGCTTCTGGATTGGAAGCTTTCTTTTAAGCCCCATATTCAGCGAGTTGCCTCAAGATGTCTCAACTTATACCACGGGATCAAAAGAGTAGCCCGTGGAGAGTGGGAGCTGAAGACTGGTGTGGCTCTGACTATCTATAAGGGCGTGATAGAGAATGTCGCAACGTACGCAGCTGCCTGTTGGGCCGACAAGCTGGACATGCAGTCGTACAGCGGCATTCTATTAAGAATGCAAAGAGCTATTTTATGCTCGGTGACTAGGGCCTATGCGACATCATCCACGGTCTCAATACCGGTGATTGCTGGAGTGTTGCCGCTTGATCTCCAAGCAGAGATGAGGGCCCTACGATATAAGTACCAAAAAAGGGGCATGATCGTCCTCGATGGTCGGGAGTTGACTAGCCAGATGCCTCCTGCTCTCGTAAAGAAAACGATCCTAGAGTATGAGATAGGGAAGTGGCAAAGACGCTGGGATGAGGCAGTGACAGGAAGAACCACATATGAGTTCCTTCCGAATCTGCATCACAGACTGTCGATGCGATGGCTGCGGCTATCCCAGACCGTTACACAATATTTCACGGGGCATGGGGAGTTCAATTCTAAGCTCTTCGACTTGGGATCTAAAGATTCCCCAAATTGTGAATGCGGTCAACGGGACACGGTGCATCACGTTCTCTTCCGGTGTCCTCTCCTCGACGAGGCTAGAATCCATATGGAATTCAAGCTGATAAGTAGGGGGGAGAACTGGCCGGGTGAATGTAAAGAGCTGGTAAAAAATGCAAGGAATTTCGAAGACTTTGTCGAGTTCGCTCAAGAAGTCGCGGTAATAAGAAGGACTAGACGAATAAGTAGAGGTCCGCCTCCCCGTGGCAGGGACGGGAACTTATCTATTTTGTTGATAAGGCTAAGTGACCATAGGCACCGGTTTTGGCGCTATGCGGTGGCTCTTAGGTACGGTGGCTAAGAGTGTGTGTAATAATAAAAAAAAAAAAGACTTGGTATTCCGTTAGGTACTACTACCGCATCGGAAATGAAGATTTTGGGCAGAGAACATCAACCGGAAGTGCGACTTTTAAATTTCATATACTATCTACAAATATAAATACTTACCACTTTTATTTGTAACAATTTCTTAGAAAAATGGATTTTTGGGGGTTTTCTGGGAGAACAGAGCTAAGCTTTCCTTTAGGACCACATAAATACAGTGTTTTGTTCTACCACATACATATGTAAATTAGACTGCATCATCGGGTGGGCTATATCCCGGCACCGCAGCCAACATAGGCTTATTGTGCCATTACATATATATGATAGTAATATACATTAACAGAAATTGTACGAATGTAATTCCTGTTTAATTTTTTTTTTGTTATTAAACTTAATGTCCATGTTTTGTAAAATAAATTAATAAATAAAAGCATTGCTTGAATTCCAAATATGAAGAAAGGTCGGAAAACCGAAAATGTCACTTAATACAGATGATTTTGATGATTTTGGTGAAGGTTCTCAAATCCTGTCAGTTAGGTATAAAATTAAATTGCCAATATAAGCTTTGTTGGTTACGACAGAGGGCACCCACAATGTTTGCCCAGGCAGGCATACATGTAAATGTCTAAATCCTTTTTTTTATGACCAGCCCAACTAAACTTGTAAATACTGCAATAATTGTAAAGAACATTTATTAATTAAATTGTATTAATTACAATAACAGGAAGGTCGGGTGAGTATTTCAAATTAGGGGCCAAGGAGTCTTCTCTTTTTTAATGTGGGAAGCTCCAGGGTGAATAGAAGGCTTCACCTTCTATTCGTCAAGACCGTCCGAGCGCAGCATTAAGTTATACTGCACCCTTCTCGAGGTGGCTCCGTTTAAAACCAAACTCGGCGGCTCTAGACCTGAACGTCGATAAAAGTCCCCGGCGGAACTTGGGTGTACCCGCTGGTCATCTGAGGTGGTGCCCCCAGGGGCAGCTTCAGAGACACACCCCCCCTAAAACAGGGTGTTATGCGTACCGTGCCCATGTAGGTTTGCAGCCAGGGGGTAATACAGGCTGTAGTATAACGGTGCCTTCCTGAAACCGGGCCGCATCAGGGAGTAATAAATGGCCTTGCTGTGTCATGCGGGGCTCTGGTGCAGTCGACCGATGAGAAACCCTAGCTGTACGTGGGAATGATCCATGAAGAAAACTAAAAAATCTAAATTTGAAACCAGGCGGGTAGCTACCGCCACTTTACAACCTGCGGCCCAAGCCACAAAGGAGCGCGCTCCCAGTGGAATGGGCATGCGGGGCATGCCTCGCATTAGCGAGGCGAGTACTTCTCGTCAAGCTGAGCAGGTTCAAGTAAGTAAGCGGGTGGATACCGCGATTGTAACAATGGAACCTCAGGTATCCAAGGAGCAAGCTCCTGGTGGGGGTGAAGCTGGCAGTAGGCCTATTACTAGCGGTGGCGGGGAGGCTCCCGCTCATCCTTCTGGTGCGGCAGGGAAAGAGGAGGCACCGGGTCGGAAAAGGAGCGGGAGGAAGAGGACGTTACCGCCACCGCCCCCAGGGCAACCGGGGGCGATAGATGACCCTCTGAGGAGAGGCCTCAGTGGTGCAGGCGTTCGATGGTATCTCCGCGCGCTTGCTGGGGGCATGACCCCCCCAGGAAGCAAGAGCGGAGGCCGAGAAGCACAGAGCAGCGGGTGAGCAGTAGCCCACCTCAGCGTGCTCATGGTAAGCGGGAGAGATATATAACACCTCCCGAAAGGAAAGACATTAAAAGAAGAAGGGTGGTACCTTCTGGTAGTACACATCCCGGGACTTCCTCGGGGGCCAACCCAAGCCTTTGCCGACCTGGCACCAGCTATGCTGGTGCAGTACAGGCGGTGAGGGTTGGGGTGATGCCTCGAGGTTTCCCGGATGTGATACTCAGTGCTGAGGAGTTATCAGCACTGGAGGATGCTATTGTGGAGGAAATAGCCCTTGGATGGGAGCATAAGCTCCAATTTGAGGGCATACATTTTCGTCCAGGGATGCTGTGGCTAGATTGCTTTGATCAGCACACGGCGGACTGGCTGCAGAGCAGGGTATCAACCCTGAGTACTTGGACGGGAGTGGAGTTGATGGCGTGCTCGGGAGAGGATTTCCCGAAGATGCACACCATCACTACCTTCTTTCCAAGGAGTGCGGAGAAGGGCATCAAGAAGGTCTTGGCCTTGGTGGATGCCCAGAACGTGGGAGTAAACACGAAGATCTGGAAGATCCTCGTGTGTAAAGAGGAGAATGGAGGCCTCTTGATGACCGCCGCGATCGACGATCAGTCGTTTGAGGCGGTCAGGAGGGGAGGAGGAACCATCCGATTTCGGTTTGGGAAGCTCCCCATTAGAGGCTGGAAGAAGCTGGAGGGTGAAGGGGATGATAAGGAGCAGCGAGCTCCTTTGTCCTCTACTCCAGCAGAGGAGCCGCCGAGGGAGAGTTCATCCCCGGGGCTCGAGTACGATTCTCAGCGACGGGAGAGCCTGGGAGACATGGGAGCAATGGATCTCTCAGCCCTCCGGGCAAGCCTCTCGGTCGAGGAGGAGGAGAAGCTCCTGGGGGAGGGGGGGTGCTCCCCCCACCCACCCATGAGCAAGTACCCTTCGGGAATGAGTACCGGGGTAGCCCAGGCGAACCTACACCATGCAAAGGGGGCATCGGCCACCATTGCGAGGTTGTTCGCCAAAAGGCTACTTAGCCTGGTGCTGATTCAGGAGCCGTGGACAGTCAAAGGACGGATTTGTGGACTGTCAGGTAAGTACAGTAAGGTAGTATGGGATGCTAAAAGTGAAAATCCTAGGGCCTGCATCCTGATCAGAAATAATATTAATTACACATGTTTTTCAGAATTTACGACGCGGGATCTGGTATCCATTTTGGCCCACTTGAATTATGGAGGTAACAACCGCGCCGTTGTGATAGCATCCAGTTACTTCGCTGGGGACAGGGATGTACCGCCGGCGGAGGTTCAGAGGTTGGTAGAATACTGCCGGGAGCGGAAGCTGCCTTTCCTCATTGGATGCGATGCGAACGCCCACAACAGAGTGTGGGGGAGCAGAAGTAACAACAGAAGAGGTGAGTACCTTTTAGAGTTTATCCTCCAATATAACCTAGATATTTTTAACGTCGGGGCGTCACCTACGTTCGTAACTAGGGCTAGGCAGGAGGTTCTGGATATTACCTTTGGTAGTCCTAGCATCGGGCAGTTTGTCGGGAGCTGGGAAGTCTCGGATGAGCCTTCCCTTTCAGATCATCGAATTATTACATTCAGTCTGGAGGGGTTTGGCGATGGGGGTGCAGAGTGGAGAAACCCCAGACGTACGAATTGGGAGGAATTTGTTACCAATTTGAGCTGCGCTCTAAATCGTACCGGCACTGCGAGGGCGCCGCAGTGTCGTTTGGAGCTGGAGCATAGGGTAGAGGAACTGAATGAGGCGCTGGTAGGCGCCTTTGAAGACAGTTGCCCCGTGAGTAGACTCCGGTGCTGTAGGGACGTCCCCTGGTGGAGCAGAGAGCTGTCAAATCTAAGATCCAAAGTGCGCAAGCTCTTCAATAGGGCCAAGCGCACTGGGGATTGGCAGAGCTACACGCGGGCGCTTACTACCTACAACAAGGAGATTAGAAAAGCTAAAAGAACTAGTTACAGGAAATTCTGTGAGGACATCAGCTCCGCACCCGTGGCAGCCAGATTGCATAAGGCAATGGCCAAACACGGTGTTGGAGCATTGATGTCACTCAAAAGACCTGATGGCAGCTATACGCAGGATGGGGAGCAACGTGCTCTTCTCCTGCTGGAGACCCATTTTCCGGGGAGTCTGCCACCAGAGGATGGTACTGACACGATAGGGCCCAGCAGACCGGTAAGGGATGACTGGGAGGTGGCCAGAACCATCTGCACGTCACTAAGAATAGAATGGGCAATAAATAAGTTTCAGCCCTTCAAGTCGCCTGGTGTGGATGAGGTTTTCCCGGCCCTCCTACAAAAGGGCCTAAGGGAGGTTCTTCCACACTTGGTTAAGATCTTTCGGAGCAGTTTGGCACTCGGGTATATACCGAGGCCGTGGAGAAGGGCTAGGGTGGTCTTTATCCCCAAGGTTGGGAAAAGGGATGCCACCTTGCCCAAATCCTTCAGGCCTATCTGCCTTACGTCTTTTCTTTTAAAGACTATGGAGAAGGCCGTGGATAATTATATCAGGACAGGTGTTCTGGAGAGGGTGCCCTTGCACCCCTGTCAGCACGCATATCGAGCGGGAAGGTCGACGGATACCGCTCTATATCGGCTGACAGATGTAATCCAGAGGACCCTAGATGTTAAGGAAACGGCCATCTGTGCCTTTTTGGACATAGAAGGCGCGTTTGACAATACTTCCCATGAGGCGGTTGGCAGAGCCCTTGTTAGAAGGGGGTGGATGGAACAACCGCCAGATGGATGATGGAAATGTTGTCTACAAGAACGGTAGAAACTGTGGTGGGCTCACGGACCATCCGCTCCCGCACTACTCGTGGCTGTCCGCAAGGGGGGGTTTTGTCACCCCTAATGTGAGCCTGGTGGTGGATGAGCTCCTCTACAAACTGACGGACGTCGGCATTGCCTGTCAGGGATATGCTGACGACGTCGTCATTATTGCTAGAGGAAAGTTTGAAGAAACCCTATGTGACATAATACAGAGGGGTCTAGATATCACTAGCGAGTGGTGTGTCTCAGTGGGGTTGAAGGTTAATCCAACGAAAACCACTGTGATACCCTTCACTAGGAAAAGAACACTCCCACGCCTGAAAAATATCCGGCTAGCCGGAGAAGAAGTAGGGTGGGAAAAGGAGGTTAAGTACCTAGGGGTGACTTTTGATAGTAAACTCCTATGGAAGAAACACATTGAATCAACTGTTAATAAGGCCACTGGCGCCCTCATGATATGTAGGAGGATGGCGGGCAAATCCTGGGGATGCCCCCCGAGAATCCTACGGTGGATGTACACCATGATGGTGAGACCAGTTATCACCTATGGCGCGGTGGCTTGGTTTGGAAAGACCAAAGAAGTATCGGTCAGGAGAACTCTTGACAAGGTACAGCGGCTCGCATGCTTGTGCATGACGGGGGCTATGAGGACTTGCCCCACCGCCGGGATGGAGGTTATCCTCAATCTGTCACCTTTGCACCTAGTGGTGGAAAGGGCGGCGAAGGGGGCCCTTTTTAGGATCTCTAGGGGTGGTGCAGGAGGGGAGGGATGGCTGGGGGTTAGAGAGTTGGTATTCTCACCTTTGGGCTCCCTCATCTGGCACCTCCCTAGGGATGGTATGGTTAAGAAGTATAGCTTCACAAAAAATTTTTCGTCGAAGCTGGGCACCAAAAGTGAGTGGAGCGAAGGATCCGCTCTGTTGGGCATTAAGGAACATGCCATAAAATGGTATACGGATGGGTCGAAGACCCTCGAGGGGACTGGGGCAGGGGTGGTTGGTCCAAGGATCAAACACTCGGAACCCATGGGTAAATTTCCCAGCATCTTTCAGGCGGAGATATACGCTATTGGAAGATGCGTTCAATTTAACCTCGATAGGGGATATAGGAATCGGGAGATTGTAATCCTTTCCGATAGCCAAGCAGCCATCAGAGCTCTGGGTGCACCAGTTATTAACTCTAAAATGGTTTGGGAATGCCTAGATAAACTAAACGATCTGGGCAGTAGGAACAAAGTCGCACTTTGGTGGGTGCCGGGGCATGTTGGCATTGAAGGGAATGAGACGGCCGACGCCCTGGCCAAGATAGGCGCTATGACACCACTTTTGGGGCCGGAACCTTTTTGTGGGATTAGCGACCAGTGTCTGTTAGAGGAACTTAAGAAGGAAGAGGAGACGAAGAGATCTCAACTCTGGTACTCCCTCCCCAGGTTGCGGCAGGCCAAGATCTGCTTGGGAAATTATAACCAACGGAGGTCGGAGGCCTGCATTGGATTGAGTAAGAACAAGCTCCGCGTACTTACGGGTTTCCTCACGGGGCATTGCCGACTTAGAGGACACCTGGTGAAGCTGGGCTTGGAAAGTGACAGCTCATGCAGATTCTGTGGGGAGTTGGAGGAAACTCCAATACATCTCCTAACAGACTGCGAGGCTGCCACTCAGAGAAGGTTCAGGAACCTGGGTAGCTACCAGGTGGAGGAGGGGGATATACCCTCTCTAGAGCCCGTCAGGGTATTAGGATTCCTCAGGGACCTCAACCTGATGGAGATATTGTAGAACGCATGTTCAATTGGGCATCCGTTCGGGTGCTATGGGCAAGCCTGTGGCACCCAGGGGGCATAGCACAATAGACCTGCTCAAGGTCGCAGTGCGTTGGCCCCCCGCTAAAAAAAAAAATCAAATTAGAATTTTAGGAGGAGGGGGATTTGAAATAAAAGAGATGTTTATACCAAGTCATTGCAAGTTATTTTGCAAAGTACATATTGCAATGTCTGGCTATGCACATTAAAATAATATTTGGTTTAATATAAAAAAGTAGACAAGGTAAATATAAAGGTAAAAGTTATTAAAAACAAACAAGAACACCTGTTTGATATTATTTGATATTTTCAAATATATATTAAACAAATATTATATTAAATGCACTAATATGCAGTAATGTTAAATATATCAATAAATTTAATTAATTTATTTATTTGTGTCTGCATAAGGATTACATTTCAGTCCCTTGGCAGGATGTTTTTCTGGTTTACATTTTTTTTATACAATTACAAGAAACAAGTAGCGAATTTAAAAATAAAATAAAAATGAAACTATTACATGAAATAAAAGAAATGATAAAATCAAGAAAACAGAGAACAAGTATCTTCTAAGATTCTGAAAGTACAAAACTCTTATTTTATTTACAAATTAAACTATGGACCAGCTCACTTAGAGCTTCACACATACGGATTACAATAATATAAATGAAATTAAAGATCTTGATGTAGTCGGGGTTTTAATCTTCTAGAAGATGTAGGCCGCCTATGTGATAGTGTGCTGCTGAAGATAGTGTGCGAGGGGTTAGGAAGAAGTTGTCTGTTAATTTAGTCATGTGTGTGTGAATATCTGAAATGTCGAGTTCTTTGTGTATTTGTGTATTCCTGGTAAACGAAGGAGCGTTTAGTGCAATCCGTAGTACTTTATTTTGAAAAGTCTATAATCGTTTCGTCAGTGTGTTGCTAGCTGTTATCTAAACTGGGCAGGCATATGTCAGAAGTGGTCTGAGGAGTGTCTTGAAGAGAAGTAGTGTACAGGAGTGTTTGAGTGGTGTGTTTCTGTTAATAAGTGGGTATAGCTGCTTCAGTCGGGTGTATGCTTGTTGAAATTTAGTGTTTATGTGTAGTTTCCAGGTGAGTCTTGTATCTAGGATTACGCCAAGATAGCGCACTCTTTGGTCCTTTTGTTTCCAGCGAATTTCTTGGTTGTTAATTTGGATTATAGGAAGGTCTTCAATCCGGAACCTCCTAAGGGCGAAGATTTTGGCTTCCGTTTTGGAAGGATTTAGTTTCAATTTCCATTTTTGGAACCAGTTTGATAAAATATTAATTGATGTCTGTAAGTCAGTGATACTTTTAGTAATGTCTTTGTTGGAACAGGCCAACATTGTATCGTCCGCGTATGTTGCTAAAGTCACTGAAGTAGGTTCAGGTATGTCCGAGAAGTAAAGGTTAAAGAGGATCGGACTGATAATTGCCCCTTGTGGTAGTCCTGCGAGAATTTGTCGTCTAGTACTGTATGTGTTGTTGAGTCTTACCTGGAATGTTCTGTCTTGTAAAAAAGATGTTATAATTTGGGTGATATAGTCAGGTGCGTTTGCGTTTCTGAGTTTGTAAAGTAGTCCAAAGTACCAAACTATGTCAAATGCGGTCGCTACATCTACAAATATTGCTGCCGTGTATTTTCTTTCTTCAAAGTTGTGTATAATGTGTTCTGTAACTCTTTTAATTTGATGTACTCGTGAGTGTTTTGGTTTAAATCCAAATTGATGAAGTGGAATTTTGTTTGTGTCAGTCAAGTGTTTTAACAGTCTTTTGTATATAATTTTTTCAAGTATTTTCGAAAGGGAGTTTAAGAGGCTGATCGGTCGGTAACGGTTGGGATCGCTTTTAGGCTTACCAGATTTGTGAAAAACTATTACAATTGCATTCTTCCAACTTTTGGGAAAGTATCCCAATCGAAGGCAAGCATTAAAGACCCCAGTTAGGAAGGCGATTCCTTTCTGAGGCAGATTTTTTAATGTAGTATTTGGGATTAGGCCGTCTCCGGGAGCTTTTTTTGGGGGAAGTCCGTTTATTATGGTAAATATTTCAGAAGGAGAAGTGTATAAGATAGGAATTTCTGTCGTTTGGGGAGGTTGTTGTAGTTCGTTATTAATGTCTTCGTTAGTGACGACAGTCTGGTCAGTTAGAGTGAATTTGTCTTCGAGATGAGTAGCTATTGCTTCGCAATTTTCCTCATCACTTGTTGCCAGGCCGTTTCTTGTAATCAGTGGAGGAATCGGGAAATGTTCGTTCAGTAGTCTTTTTGTTTTTTTCCAGAGACAAGAGTCACCCAGGGTCATTCCTTCTAACAAAGACCTGTATTTAGAGATTCTATACACGTGCTAGATGAGCTCACAAACTTATGCAAAAATGATACACCTGCTATAATATACCGCAAAACATTTCAAGCTGTCTTAGAGAAATACATGGATTTCACTGTAATATATACAGATGGTTCCAAAACAGATACCGGTGTTGGCAGCGCTTTTATTGTTGACAATATTTCACATTCTTGGTCTCTCCCAAACTACACTTTGGTATACACAGCTGAACAATATGCAATTTGGCAAGCTTTACTCTACTGTAAAATGTCTACAAATATTTCAAAATTCTTGAGTGCTTCAGATTCTCTGAGTGTACTCCAAAGTCTCACAGATAATTTTTCAATTGATACCTTTAACCAACGGATGTTGGCCCTCATGACTTCTTTAATTGATAGTGGGAAAAACATTATTTTTATATGGATCCCTAGCCATATTAGAATAGAAGACAATGAGTTGGCTGATAAGGCTGCACGGCAAGCTACTGAAAGGCAAATTCCAGAGGTGCAAATTGCCAAATTATCAGAGTTCAAGACATACTTGAAGTCCCCGGTACCCCGGCACCTGTGTGAGTGTGAGAGTGTTTGATGTATAGATAAGCCAATAGTTCTTTCCTACGAATAGACTCATTCCTTTTTATTTGGACATGCATGAACTTATAAAAATTAGAATTTGTTGGTGTTGTACATGTATATAAGAAAAATGGCTAAAGACCAAAGCAGTCGATGCCATTAACCATTATAAAAAATAAAAAAAAGTAAAAAATAAAAAATATTGCATCATATGGATGATGGTGGGGCCACAATATTACATAGAAATGAGAATGTAAAGTACAAATTTCTGCACCATACAAATATAGACGTAATACATCTATCTATTTACTGTAGTGACGACACACAAACTGTGCAAATTGAACTGTAAATTGCACTACTTTAGGTAGTACATAAATTCAACATAATACAATTTCGCCATCATGAAGATGTGAGTAATAAGTAATAACACTTTGTATTAAGTTTTTGTTAGTTTTTTTTAATCAAATTTCTTAATGTTTTACTCCAACGAAATTCTGGCCGTCACTCAGAGAAATTCGAATTATTAGAAAGTGATTACCTCTTTCTTGAAAATTTGATCATTAGTGCCAAAAATACTATCATTTATATTATTTCCAAAAACGTAAGTGGTGACGAAATTCCATACGCTTTGTTTACACGACAATAAAGAAGACTTGTTTTCTCAAGGTACAAATTGTTGAGTTGTAATTTTCAGAACTTGAATACAAAAAGAGATTTTCTTCAGAAGATTATTCTGAAAAAAAAAAGGCAGTTCTTCTGTTATGTGCAACAGTAGATAAATATGATGTTTTGGACACCAAGTATTTGAGGTAGGCAACAGTCCAATACTTCTGAAGAAAACTACATGCGTACATTAATTTAAGGAGATTAAGAAGTTCATCTTCGTGAACCTACATCTTCTTTCTTAACGTGTTAAATTGCCTGCACATTTCGTTATCAGTAATAATTTTAGAAATAATACAACTTCCGCCATCATTACTGCCCTTACAAGTAAGTAAGGGAGCGGATCTTCACACACTTCACTAGGAATTAGGGCAACATCTACAGGCCAGAAAGTTCCCTTACAAGCTAGCTATCCAGTTTACTGCTCACTATCACCTAGCTATCATCATCAGGCCTCGCTCGGTTACTTTAGGTTATCACATAGTCAAGAAACGTAAAAAAAATTGTGATTATAAGTTCAGAAATTAAGTATTATCATTTTCAAACGCCACCACACCATTATCCTGCCTCTAACATAGTGATTCTCAATAAATATTTCAAAAATAATCCAAAGATACAGTCTTCAGGATACAAGTAGTTCTTGTTAACTACAATGTCGTTTCTAATAATAACTTGTTAATAAAATTGTAAGTTAAATAATATATATCCATAGTTCCATCTCGCCCGACACATGACCATAGAAGGGACGAAGGACTAAGTTAGTAAGTTACTATTTATCTATGAAATGAGCCAATTTTTAAGCGAATTTTTAAGCCGATTCACTGAAACTCGTCATTTTTCTTGAAAAAAAAAAATTAGTTTAGAAATTAAAAAAAAATATATAATTCAAAAAATGTATTTTTGTAAGTAAGTTTAAGAGATAAAATTATTAATTTTTTTAATAACATGTTCACAAACCGAGAAAAACTGTTGAACTTATGAGTATCATATACTTTATGTATACATGTGTGGGTTGAGCCGCAGAATAATTGTTTCTTATCGAAAGAACATAGAGTTCTTTCATATGTGCATAGACCACATATTATTAAACAAGGTTAGAAATAGTAACCTGAGTGTATGAAGTATTATGTGTATAGTGTAGAATGGTGATATATATTTATGGGGTTTTCTATTAAATAAAATCAATTAAACGGTGATCAGGTGTATCACTGATAAACCCCCATATATATATACGGGTGACCAGAGTTATATGCTCCACCCAGTTTTTTTTTAAACGGTGGGAAATTTCGAAAAAATAGAAAACGCGTATTTAATCATTTTTAGTCTAGTTTATTTTCAGTGATTGACCCATTTTTTTAAACCCCAATATCCCGAGATACAGCATCCAACTTTTTTTTTTCAAATGGAACATCATATTTTTATAGTACTTGAGCTCCTAAAAAAAACAAAAAAAAAAAAAAATTTAAATCGGTTAGGTTTTTGAAAAGTTATGGTAATTTAAAACATGAAAAACAAATTTCAGTTTAATGTCAAAATTACCTTATTTTTTTTTTTTTAAAGAAGCTGTTCAAACTGGGCACCATCAACGGATAGGCAAGCCAAAGCTTTGGACTCCCACGCTCTGTTTGCAGCAGCACTTAGGTGGCAAAGTCAACATCTAGGCAGGCTAGAGTTATTCGACGTTCCAGATCTTCGACTGAAGGCACGAAATTAAGGTTACTGTACACTTTATTTTTTAGATATCCCCACAAAACATAGTACATTGGGGTTAAGTCCGGAGATCGAGGTGGCCATTGGATCGGACCATGAATTCCTAACCACTTTTCGTGGAAATTTCTGTCCAGGTAACGTCGAACAACTCTCGCATTATGTGCCAGGCAACCATCTTGTTGAAAATACATATCTAGCCGACGTTTTAGAGGAACATCTTCAAGCAGAACTGGCAAAATGTCTCTTAAAAAAGTTAGATACCTTTCACCAGTTAAGTTCTCTCTGTAGAAGTACGGGCCGATTAGTTGGTTTCCTAAAATCCACACCAAACGTTTTTAGAAAAAACAACCTGATGGCGTGTGGCGAAGGTAACTTGTGGATTTTCTTCTGCCATATTCTCAAGTTCCACCGATTAAGAAGGCCATTGTTGGTAAACTTTGATTCATCAGTCCATAAAATATTGTTCAACAGATCTGGTTGATCATGAGTAAAAGAGATATGTTTGCCAGAAAATTTAATCGACGCTCCAGATCTACAGCACATAATCCCTGAACTAAGGTCGCTCTAAAATTTCGGATCCCGTATGTTTTTAAAAATTAACCTTACGGTTTCTCGAGCTACATTAAGCACTCTGCTGATTTGACGGATGGATGATTGTGGATGCTCCCGAACATGAAGTAAAACATCCAATTCCAGATCATAAGTCCTTAAACCTCTCCTCGTCGCTCTTCGATGGCTACATTGTACAGAACCAGTATGTTGAATTTGTCTAGCAATTCGCACAATTGTAAATCGACTCGGATGCTGCGCATTCGGATATTGTTCAGCATACTGCCGTTCTGCTTCACGAGCTTTTCTGCCACATGATATGAAAGTGTTAACAATATTCACTCTTTCTACCGTAGAAAAAACAGTTCTGGGCATTTTTGTAATAAAATACAAAAATCAAAACAAAAACGGAAAAATTAAGAAAAGGAGCTGACAAAACTTAAAAAAAAACACAGAACAACTAGAACATTTAAGGGCACAGTTAGCATTAAAAATGATTTTAATTTTATTAAGTTAAAATAAATTCAATTATCAGTAAAAAGTACAAATTCCATGTTTATTCTCTATGTCTAGGTATTAGACAAAAAATAAACATGTATTATTTTTGCTAATATTTGACAATAAGTACGTATTTATTGTTGTTACCGTAAGATTGATCAAAATTAATTCCTAAAAAAACATGCGCTTAAATTTTTAAAAGACATGCGCTTAAAAAATTAGTAGGTAACAATTTCTAATTACTTAATTCGGCGTGCCATTATGTATGTATTACTATTAAATTACAATAATTTATAAGTTATTTAACAAAAAATAATGTTGTAATGATTTTGACCATAACTTTTGATAAACCTAACCGATTTAAAAAATTTTTTGTTTTTTGTTTTTAGGAGCACAAGTACTATAAAAATATGCAAAAAAAAAATATAATGTTCCATTTGAAATAAAAAAGTTGGATGCTGTATCTCGGGATATTGGGGTCTAAAAAAATGGATCAATCACTGAAAATAAACTAGACTAAAAATGATTAAATACGTGTTTTCTATTTTTTCGAAATTTCCCGCCGTTTAAAAAAAAAAGTGGGTGGAGCATATAACTTTGGTCACCCTATATGTATATATATACGGTGTATCAGTAATACACCTGATCACCGATTAATTGATTTTATACATATATATAATTTTGTTACAGAATCATAGCAGTGACTTTTTTTGGAATACTGACATTTGCATTTGCTGAATATCCCACTGATACTACAGAATGTCTGAACCCTCAAGATTATGAAGGGTTTAATTCTACAAAGGTAATAATAAAAAAAATAAAAAGTCTGGTATGAAACGTACAAACGGCTTTTTCTTACTGTAATTGTAACCATTATAAATGGCAAATTTGCTATAAACTTGCAATATTCACTAAACGTTAGCCTGCTTTTCATATAAAAAAGAAGGATTGTATTTGTTTGTCTGAATGCGATCTGTCCAACAGCGCGCACTGTTTCATCTCTTAGCAAAGCAAAGATGACGTGTTTGGCAATGATAAGCAAAACATGGGTTTGAATTCATAGCTTGTTCATTTTGGATTTTATATATGCACATTAATGACGCATGTTGTGAACACAGACATGTCATACATGCGGCCCTCGAAACGCAATAAACTGCTGAACTAAGAGAATAATTTAACCTTGACATTAATAGATTTTTTTTTTTAATTAAAATTTTAAATACATGCATGAATTAAAAAAATAAAAATAAAAACAATAACATTTCTTGTTTCAGTTATATTATACCAATCTATCATAAAATTTACATGTGCATTTATAGAAGTCGTCTTAAATTAGTATATTAGTAATTTTATCGATCAAAAAGTCCTAGGATTTATTGACTAATTTTTAATAATCTTATTTTAAATAATATTACTTTATTTTATTTTGAAATAAAAAAATACGAATTTTGAGATTTATCATATCTTTAATTGATTGATCGATTTCCCAATGTTTTTTTTTCGATTAGTTGGATTTTAGCTAGGTTTGGTAACACATATTTGGGCGAATAACTATTTTTACCTTTAAAAAAATAAAATTCCGGAAGTGGTTAAGATTAACTGACCAGCATATGCAATCAATTTTACAAAATAATTACAATTCAGCAAATTCAACCAAATTTGTAAGAGTGTTTAATGAATAAAGTTGCCAAATATTCTTTAGAAATGATCTAATTTTATTTATATCATTAAGATACCCCTTGCAGATACTAGGGGACTTGTCGGATAAGAATGATATGGAGGTTAATACTAGCAAGACTGTCTTCCAGCTTTTTTCCTTTTCCACAAAAAGACATGAGGTTTCTCTTCAATATCGCTACATGGATTTATCCCAGACAAATGTAGCTGTTTATCTTGGAGTTACCCATGATAATAGACTGAATTGGGCAAACCATGTTGCTGAATCAGCTGATAAGGGGGAGAAGCGTATAGGATTATTGAAAAGAACCACTGCAACGAAATGGGGTGCCACTCAGGATGTCCTAGCCCTCACCTACAAGTCCTATGTTCGTCCTGTGTTAGACTATGCTGGTGAAGCCTTGGTTAATACATCTGACTCTGTTGTCGCAAAACTGGCTAAAGTTCAAAACTCAGCCCTACGAGTGATAACTGGGTTTCCACCATCTACGCCTATAGCTGCTATGGAAGCACAGACACAAATGGAACCCCTGCATATTAGACTTTCTAAGGCCACAGTCGTACATTACGAACGAATTTCAAGATCTGGTAATAAATATTGGACGAAGGGAACTGAAGTTGGGAAAAGGTTAAAAACGCAAGACAGCTTTACACATCGGGTCAAAGAACTAAGAGCCCAGCTAGGTATGAAAACTGCTCTACCGCAATTGCTTCATGGTAATTCCATTTGGATTTTTAGACGACAATTTCATGTAGAACACAGCTGATTGAAGATGTAATTAAAGATGTGACTCCGCCTTTGATCATGAAAGCTATCGCTATAGAAACCATTCAGGTTTGGTAGCCTCCTTCGGAATGAACTCATGTTTACACAGATGGTGGCCGTCAGTGCTTCGTGTAATGTGGGAGCTGGTGTTTACTGTCATGCATTTCAGCTTTCCGTACCGTTTGCACGCTGGCTTTCAATTTTGATGTGGAGGTGACTGCGATTAAGCTTGCTCTCGAGACAGTTGCCAAGGAACACTGGACCAAGATTGTTTTGTTTGTTGACTCCCAGGGAGCAATTATAACCATCGCTAACCCTGGCATTAGTGGCGATGAAAACTTAGCATGCTGCAAGAACCTAGCCGACAGTCTCATCCGACAGGGAAGAGATTTAGGTTGCAGTGGATCCCGAGCCACTGCGATATACCTGGCAATGAGTCGGCGGACACACTAGCCAAAGCAAGCAGCAATATGCAGCAGCCTAATAAAAGGATTTCACTGCACACCGCAAAAAGAGTGGCCGCAGAGTTCTTCCGGGTAATGCTGGATGAATACATGCGGCGATATTCAGAGGGCAAGCGATGGACTCCATTGTGCGACCCCCAAACCCGACTGCCTAGTGACTTGCCCAGGCAGTGCGATGCAGCATGCTTCAGACTGGCCACTGGACTTGAATAAACTCTTTCGTAGAATTGGTGTGGTTGATTCGCCCATTTGCTCATGTCCGGATGGCAGAAATGGAAGCAGACCCCTTACTTACACGTGCGGCGTTCCAGGGCGTGAGAAGTGGCCTACAAGAATCGCCTCTGAAGAACCAAGCCACACTGTACTGGGCTGCAAGGAGTCGAATGGCCTAGAAGGCCAACGAGAGAGCGTTGGATAAAAAAACCAAAAATAAAATTGTATTTAAATAACTTTACTTAAAAAACAAAACTTGCACTTCATACGTAGGTATTTTTGTAATTTGGTCGCATTTTATACGACTCGTATGTAATTGCAATGTTAGAAAAAAAGAATTTGCTTTCAAGTTTTCGAGTTTGGGGCTGGGGGATGCCCTAGTGATGTATAATTCTCAAGTTGGCTCTTGGTGATAAACCAAGACATGCCCCGTGTAAACAAAGGCAAAAGACGTAAATATTCTTTAAAGTGGCTGTGCAAGAGCTCACTTGAAATTGATTGCAAACTGTGAGGTAATTAGATTTATGGGAGATAGTACGTTGCTCTTTACAATTGAAAGCAGTATTCAGATTGAAGGAGGTAATTTGTTGCAACGAGCAGATAACTACAAAGACCAAATATTACAAAATCAAAATACAAGATTATCAAAAGAAACTGAATGTTGAAGAAAACTGGAAATATAATGAAGGCAACGAATTTAGGTTACATGAAAGATTTCCGCCAACAGAAATATATTCACTTATTGGCAGCTCGTGGAGAGAAAAGTGGATTATGAGTTTCTACAAAAGTCGTGTGTTCCTCAACAGGTTGATAAATTTGGACGGCATCCTGCTTTCTAGGTTAATCTTCCAGCCAGCAGATCACTACACTGATAGCTCTAGAAATACTACAATTCAATTTTTTTCAATTATTTCTGTGCTTTAAAAATATAAGTAGACAATATTTAGATTAATGTTACAATATTATAAGGCCAAAATAGTAAATACTTGTCCATATCTAAAACTTAATAAGTGCAAACAGAAATTTGTTTAATTATTTAAATAGTCTAATCTTTTCAGGGTCAAACACCATTCCACAATAAATGGGTGAATTCGCGGTCCAGTACTCGAACACAAAATATGAATCATTTCTATAACAATTCCAATGAGTGATCCCATACAAGAGCCCACGGTACCCAAAGTGGCCATACGGAGGTGATTAAGTGACAACAATCAGATTTGTTACAGATTATCCATGCATCTCTGTGAAATTTTAGTCGCAAAGAACTATTCCGAACTTTAGACGTTACCATATAGGGTTTAGATTTTAACCTATTCAATAATAGTTACAACGAATATTCACATGCACCGGTCCATGGACATCTTCGATGTCCAACCCACTAAAGTAATTCTCTTCACCCAGTGTAACCACTCTGGGACCGTTAAAACAGTGGCTGAAAGCGAAAAGGTCATTGTGACGAACCGTTGCAGAAGGCAATTCAAGCTATACCGGCTGAATACAGACTCAAATCATGATCATTGCTAGGTTCACAAAACGTTGACAACACTGGAACCACATATCAGAATCTGACAAAATTTGGTTACTCTACACAAAATACACTTCCAGCTACAAGTTTCGTGGTCATCGAGGTGGATAAGTTTATCACCTGAAAAATCTTATCCATTGTCTTGGTGCTCTTACACATATTAACTTGGATGCGACAAATACCGTTTACTGATCTACTCTTTTATCATCCATGTTAGTACATATATTACAATTAGAGCTGCCGAGCAGCCCTTATAATCATCTTAATGCCTGAAACCAGTTAGATTCCTAATTGCACTCTTCATGGATCCAGGTATGTTATCAACCACAAGAGATAGCTCCACCACAAGAATATTAAGTTGTTTAGTTTTTGAAACGAAAGATTATTCAGTTTTTCTCACGCTGACAAAATTGTCACGACAATATAATATTCAATCAATTATACACAATTACTAATTTTAGCTGCTTACATTTTTTGCACAACATTCAAACATATTTACATGCTTCTCTCACTCTCAACTGAATTTAATTGTGGTGATTCATCTAGTATTCAAGAAAATCAGAAACATTTGAAAAACAGAAATGAAACGGGAAGATTGGCAAATAATAAATAGAATTTTCTTCACAAAAAAACAAGCATGTAATACTTTGTGGCAAGGAAACTTGGCGTGAAAAGAACTGTACCATAGTAAATCGCTCTGCAGTCTCTTTGGACAGAGGAGTACTAAATTCGTTTTTCAAATTGAACAAGTTCTGTACTCATTCAACTCTAAAATGTGAGTGGTTATTACTTAACCCAACCCAACGAATTCCAACAAAAGTCTTACACGAAGCTGACTGAAATTGTATTAACCAGAAGGCATATTTAGGATTCCCTATTGTGGCATCACTCGAGGTATGTCTTTATAGTCTGATAGCACAGTTAAAATTATTGATTTGTCTGACAGTAATACTAAATGAAAAAAGCTGTTAAGGCTAGTACATAACAAATACAGACAGTAACTATCTAATAATTCAGTTTTCAGCATCATACTTACCTTGAACTTTGCCGCCTGCCAGTCTTATGGAGTTCTCATCCTCTCAACTCCGATGGAAGATCTAGTAGCCTTCAAGTAGTGGATGCAATCCAAACCCATGTACAAGTCATCAACCACTTTCTGATTTGATGGAACTGATTCTTTTTTTTTAATTTAGTTTTTGAAAGGAACTTGGTATGTGACTCATGCATGGTACGGATCAAATTCAACTGTTTGTCGAGAATATAAAACAAGAATTAGAAGAAATGGCTCCATAAATCTTGTTGCAGATGGATATTACAGCTATAGGTAACTATTTAAGTTCTCTTAAAAAATACAAGTATTAAAAAAAAACGTGAAAAAGAAAAGTGTATAACACTTAACTTTCTCTTACTACTGTTTGCGTAATTACTGACAAATTTCTTTCAAATCTAGAATTTTGCTATAACCGAGTTTTATATTATATAGATGGAAGAATCTGAACTACAATAAAATGAAACTTTTGAGTGTTCAGAACTACCCAAAAATCGACTGACTCGGCAAAATTGTTTACAAAAAGTGTTTTGTCTATTTACCTGTAATTAATCAAGTGTTGTCTGTATACCAAGTTTAATGAAATCCGTGTTTTAATTGAGAAAAATGCAAAAATCTGAAAAAAAAAAAACCGTTCAGTAATACTATACTTTTTTTTATAATTTTTAAGGAATAGTGCAGTACGGCCTATTGTGCAACCCCGGAGCTTCTCAGTGCATTGCGGGCCCTTCTGCACTTCTCACTAGCTATAGACAACAGTGCCCATCACCGGACAGTGAGCTCCTAGCAAGAGAAAATCTAAGGGCACAGTACAGCTGGGCTCAAACCCGGGACCTCCACTTTGTTAGTCCAGCGCGTTATCACAGCCGCTAATCCCTTCCTTACTTATGACACTTAGTGATATTGCATAGTTTCTATAGCATGGCCAGTGAAAGACTCAATGTCATACGTGTAATTATTGTTTTATGTATTTCAGTGTCTTTATTTTAGTAATATATCTAATTGCTATTCAGTTATATGGCGTCCCATAGTTATATGGGACTGAATAACATTAAACAAAAATAGCATTAGCATCATTCAGTCTTTCATAGGCCAGCCTGTAGAATTAGAAAATTCAGAAAAATGTCAGTTTAGAGATAAGCCTGACGTCATCCCTTTCTCTGAACCTCCAAAAATTAATTTTCCCGGAAAAATGCTTTAAATAAAAGTAGTAGGTAGCTCTTTGTAAGTGTAATTGACGTATTAAGTTAAAAGAAAATCGTTGAACCTTTCTTCCAAAACAAATCGCCAGAATTTGAAAAATCCATTCATAATGTAAACTTCCTGTTAAACAATTTTAATCAAAACTTTATTGTCGTGTCCCCAGATGCTACTTAACGAAATATCGGAACTTTATGCGATTTTCCACGTTTTGAGTTTTGCTAACCAAAACACACAAACTACAACGAACAATTTTCATCGGACTTCGAAGAAGTTCCGATAAAAATTCCATTTTAACAATTTAATATGATTGCAAATACTTCCTCCTTAATGCAGTAAGAGAAAGTAAAATGAAAAATCTCTTTCAGAATTAATCTCTTCTCTTAAAGCCATTTCCCAATTGATTCTATTCTGGCAATATACAGAATTTTAAGCTTACAGCTGCAATTTCTGAATAAATAGTATTGGAATCCTATATTGCTGAAACACTGGCTAGCGAAGGTTGGATAATATATAAGTTTCGATGAATCAGGAAACACGGTAATATAAGTGAAGAAAGTAAAACTTTTGGAAGTGAATTATATACAAGAATTAGTTTTGTAGGCTTTTAGTTGAAATGCCTAATATTGCTGAATGCATCGTGGGTTCATTTCTTCTATTTTGTAACGTATATGAGAAATCTTTTTAGATATGCTGCAAGATAAGGATAATAACAGCAGCCGAAACTTACCATTCATTGTAGAAAGCAGGAATGTAGGTAACACAGATCGCAAATTTTGTGATATCTTCCTGAAGAAACCTTTTGTGATATCTTACTGTTTAAGTTATGTTTCTTAACACTTGTAGAATTATTTCTGAGAACATCAGTCTTGTTTTAGCAAAACGGCCCTCTTAAAAATTATTTTTTGTACAATATTAAGGACTACATAATTGACCAACCTAGATTCGAACGGGGAGATCTATTGTGGATGACGAACCTAACATAATCTTTGGTGTAACAGCTCATGAAGGGTTAAGAATTGTCAGATAGAAATTTTTATTGGAGGGCGTGTGGTACTCACTGTACCTTTCCACTTATTCTCACGATGTTGGGTCAATAATGGCTTTCGCTTTCACAGGTATAAACCTGTCAATCTGATTTCTTCCACCAAATGTGAGTGCGCTAGCCATTAGACTCACCAGTGAGGGCTTTTTAGTGAATCAATTAAATTTCTAGGTATTGTTCTTGATTAGTAAATTAAATTGTAAAGAAGAAATTAGGAAAATACAACGTCAAAAGCCATTAATTTCCTGGTTGGTATATATTGGAATCAGCTCCAAGTTGATATCTTGGTTATAGTTATAAATCTTGGTTAAGTCTGGTAGGAGAACACTGAATAGGGAGCCGATAGACTATGCTTAGGAAAATTCAGCTTACATGATCTGTTTAGAAGTTATCGTCGGTGTAATGTGACCATCAAAATTGCATGTCTTAAAGACTGAAAAATGGCCGTCTTAAGGTCTATTATAGAATAAAAAAAAGGCGATCTTTTGATAAAGAAAGCGATATGCTATCCTCCCATTCAACGATAATGATGATCTAAAGTGTCACATCAAGGTTAAAACAAAATACTCATGCTGTCAATCATTCTTCTAATAAATATATCTTCAAAGCAGATTGGTTGACTTGTGCAAATCGGATATGATATCTTGAAATTATCTAAGGATAGAACGAATGATCTGATTTAAATCCGGATATTTCTTGGTGAAAGATGATTGCTTTCAGGCTGAAGTTTATGGTGTTTTATATATATTTTAGTGGAGCGGATGCTTCACTCTAGTCCTTAAATGTTTCTGTTTGAATACTAGGAATACAGTGAAATTCATGTGTCGCTTCTTCAAAATATTGTTTTAACATTTCCAGATCGTGAAAAAACTAATGTCTGGTTGCATTTACTTTCTGAGATCAGCTGATCTTTGATAGAGTTGGCTAAAAAGCCAACTCTATCGCTTTCGTTGATTCTACATTTGCTTCGCAAGTCAGTCTCGCTTCCAATTAAGGAAATCTCTCCAAGCAATATACTGCTTGTTATAGAAGAGCCTAAAAGACGATAACATGGTTTATTGTGCCTTTTGTTTTCACAATACTTTTAAAGTATTGGAATTGATTGCTTATTATATATTTGAATTTTTTTTTCCCCATATTTAAAAAAAATAAATTTATTAATATTTACTACTATCTAGTGGTTATTAATAGAACAAAAATTCTTTCTTTTGTAGAAATAAACCAAAGTATTTTAGAGTCCGTTGTGAAGGAACCAAGAAAAATGAAAAAGGGAAATTTTCTTTAAATTGCACACAAAAATCACGGGGTAAGTAAAGTACATTCCACATGGAAGTATGTTCGTAGAAGAAAATGAAAACTTCGGATTTGAAACACTTTCACTTATAGTTGGTAATACAATCATTACAATAATAAAATTTTTATATTACAAGTTCAAATTCCATTAATTTGTCCTAAAACAAATTTAGAGGTAGTGTGAGACAAGTACCAACCGGGGCAATGATTTCATTATTGTCTAATAGATACCGCCAACAACATGAACAAACCAAATAATATTTGACATTCTATGCCACGAATTTCGAAACTGACTAAAATAATTTTTCAAGAAAAAGTGATTTGTTTATATCTGTGTAGTTAGTACTTCAAATTTTTAAAGAAAACCCTATAGTCGTTTTCAAAAAAAATCCAAAAAAGTACAAACTAATTCTGTAATATAATCTTTTAAGTTTCCGCGGCAATTTCGTGCACAACAGTTTCCTAAAATCCGACGTTTCGCCCATGTTGCAGTGAGCCTCTTCAGGGGGGTCGCTACAAAAAAGCGTCTTATAGTTTTCCGTAGCAGGACAAGGTAGGCAGTGGCATAAGGGCAGTGGGATGGGAGACTTAGGTCTCGTCATCTGCAAACCAATCGTAGGCAAGAAAGAGGACATTAAGCCCGTCCACCACCTATAGTAAACATGGTGATCAAGAAGGCAAGAGATGGCGGATGAAGGAGCCGCGCTTCTTCTCTACCAAAGATCAGAGCCTTATCGGCTTTCAAGGTGTAACCTCTCCGAAGAGGCTCATTGCAATATACGCGAAATGTCGCTTTTTAGCACACTACTGACGCTGTCTCAACCCAGAAACTCAAGTGTTGGGCGTTATACGGTTAAGTAACACATTTGGTCAACCGATTTCTTACAAATTTGGTATTCTAGCAATCCTTCAATTTATGTTAACATAATATAGATGATACAACCATACACTGTATAGAAATAGTACTTTAAATGGCAGCTTAGCGCTACTTTTCCTTCAGAATCGCCAAAAAAATCGACTTTCTCATGGATATGTATAAAATAAAAGTGAGAGACAGTATACAAAGTTTAATGAAAATCGTTGAAGCCGCTTTTAAGAAAATCGCAAAAATTGAAAAAGCATTGAGTAAAAGCACATTTTCAAATTGTTTAAAATTAAAACTGTTTAAAACTAAACTGTTCAAATTGTTTAAAACTAAAATTGTTTCTTTTAAATAATTGAATATTAATTTAGAAATTATCGAGGCATTTATCTAGATGTATATATATTTATTCATAAATGTCAATAAATGGGTACAGTCTAGATCTTACATTTTATAATTTAGGTCTTAAGCGGTATATTCTAAGTTTTTATTTCAATCAGTTGTATGCATTGTCTTGTTCTTCAATTT
>JAAEAF010000651.1:0-86554 GCA_011037195.1 Triatoma infestans | reverse complement strand
ATGTGAGAAATGGTAACTATTAACATGAAATAATTAGAAATAAATAGGAGATAACAAAAAATAATTTAAAATGATTAAAATAAATAAACTAATATGCACAACAAATGAAAGTAATTATAAGTTTAAACCTTGTATAGGGGACGCGCTCGGAACTCAAGTATAACTGCTGCTGTAAAATGATGATGATATAATGATGCTGATGATACTGTCGCTACTGATATAATAATGCTCTCTTCCAGTGGAGCGAAGTTTATATTAGTCTTACTTACACACTGTCAAGTGTGTAAGTAAGTTCGCACACTCAGACATCTCTAGTAGCGTGCGACCTTGTGCGACCTTGGTTAGGTCGGCGACCAGTGATTTAGGTCAGTGGCCAGCTTTATCGGTGCTTGTCTTTGATGTAATGTATTGACCCTTGTATTGAAAAGGGTTTTTGTTAAGACAGCGGCCGGCTGAGCCACTAGTTATAAATTATTCTTTCCTTTTGTTATATGTTGTGAAGGTTTGACATTGCTTTGACATTGCCATGTCATTACAATTTCCATTCTTAATAATGACTGAACTATCGTAAAACATACCTATGTAAAAATGGATTTTAATCACAAATATCAGAATTCGGTGTTTCCATGGAACTTACAAATTTTTAGTGAATGAGATAGATTTTTTGGGGGACTTCCTTTTGTTGCATTTTACTGAAATGACGAATTTCTTCACAGTGAAGAAGTGACGTCTGAAGCAAATTGAAAATCCTGTTTCAGCATTCGCACTTCAGGCTTACCAATTTTCTTCAAGTGATAGAATTGTATAATGAACGGAAATAGCACTTTAGAGGAAAACATAACCCTACCTCTCTCTCAAAGCCCCTCTTAAGTGAATTTTTCCGGAAAAATGTAACAAACAAAAATTGTAGTTAAGCTGTATGTATATTTGTAGTTAATTTTCACCAAGTTTGAAGAAAATTGGTGGAGCCATTTTTTGAGAAAATCGCAAAAAACTCAAAAACCAATCAGTAAAATGGTTACTTTTGGTTTAACGTTTTTGTTTATAAACTTAATGTCGTATCCTATAGTAGTTAGACTAAATGTCAAGCTTGCATTTCCTATAATTTTTCCGTTTTTGAGTTATGCTAACCATACAGACATACATACATACATAGTCACACAGACATACACACAGTTATTATACAGACACAATTAATTTCTGAAAATCACTTTTTTCTGACTCAGGATACCTAAGGCGGTCCTAGAAAAACAGGAAGGTTCCTTTGTTAGTTGCAATGAAGTGTGGTTACTTAAAAGATTATGATAACTAAAGAGGCCATAATTAGAAAATTTTCTGGTAGATGCTATGTGGTGTATTTTCAGTCTAATAGATAAATTTATCCGGTAACATAACCTGGTTACCGGGAAAGTAGAACACTGTAGGAACTCCAGTGAGAGACCATACGCATCTCTTGTAAGAATAAATGGGGTAAAGGGGAGTGTAGCAACAAAAGGCAGAAAAACAAATAATCCTTGTGTAACAATAACTTTTTCAAAAAGAATTAGTTGCTCCCCAGTCCTTCTGCTTCACAACTGGACTTGAAAACACTCATTGACTCAGTGTGTAAGCTCTAGGAATCGCACCGATTGTCCAAAGGTCAAACGATTTCTTCCAGATCTATCCTTGAGGATGCTGGTCAGAAGATGTTTTCAAATAAGTCGTAGGACCACTATAATTGGGCAGATTGTAAAACTTGGTGAATCTGTTAGCAAACGAACTACTGAATATTACTACATTAATGACAGAGGTGGTAGAACTGATAAGCTCTCAACTTGAGCTTAAGACGATACGAAACCAAATAAGATACAAAGGTACTGGTAGTATTATATACTGAGACAAATAAGAAATGTTGAAGTGTATATAGTTGCCTAGGAATGTTACAGCCTCTCACACATTTCATTAAGTAGGAAACCGTTCTCTGTGGTGAATGGATAAGTCCAACCGGAACATATGATTTGAGTAGACAATCAAGAGACACCTACCTTAAAGTAAAGGTAAAACTTTAGTATTATATATAAGTATTAAACTGATGCTAAAGGCATTAATAGAATACGGTAAGTTACCTTTATGGGCGATTTCATGTATTGCCCAAGTGGCTTCTGCCAGCTTATAATAAATAAAATTAAATAATGGGTTATAGATTTAAAGGATGGGAAAGATAGGAAAATTATCTTTATTCACAGATGGCTGCAAGAAGTTAATATAAGCAATGAGCATCCGCCAAAGTTGACACTGGCTGAGGTTCGATGAGTTAATTGTCACCACAGCTGTAATGGCTTTTAATAGGTACCACATGAATGAATTAAATGATAATTGTATCACAAATGAGGCTGTAACTGATGTGTAACACACGAAGTAAATGCAACACTCCTGTTAGTAAATGTAACACATAAATATTGAAGAAGCAAAAACATCTAAACAAACTCTGTTACACAACTACAGAATTAAAACAACAAATGATCTTCAAGATAAGAAAATAATATAGTAATCGCGTCTCTTCAAGCGTCGATCAGGCGTCTCTCTATAGTGTGTGTCTGTGAGCTCTCCACGCGGAGAGAAAAATAATTATTAATTACCCCCTTGCTAGGGATGAGGCGGAATCTATTGATTAGGCGATGGAACTAAAATAGAGAAGGCCAAAGAAAAAAGTTACGGATCGTCGTTGCACTTCGAAACCCTTAAAACTCCAGAAGAAATTAGATAAAATTTATTTAATTTATACATAATTTATTTCATTATTGGAATTAATTCAATTTTAAAAAAAAACAAAACTTCATCTGTCAAAAACAAACACAACACTTCTTTTACTAAATGTGACACTTAAACTATGAAAGAATAAAAAACACCTAAATAAAACTCCGATATAACGGTTTAACAATTCAACAAGGCAGCGAAAAATAATTTTTAATGATAAAAAAAAAAATGCATAATGGCGTCTCTCTGGGCGTCTTTCTTGTAGAAGTAGTCAAGCGCTCTCCACGTGAAGAAAAAGTGATCTATTAATTACCCCCCTGCCTGAGAAGTGGCGGGACCTATGAGTAGGCGGTCAAACTAGCCAGACCACAGAACGAGTAACTTATTTCGTCTGCACGACAAGATACCTTAAAACCCCAGAAATACGTAACACACACCATTTTCTAAAAACCACTTTTTTTTTCGACATAGGGGACCTCAAACAGGTATTTCCGTAGAAAACTCAATTTCAAAAATCAGACACGAGTGCAATACTTCAACTAAACGCTAGTTAGAGAAAATAATAATTAGATTGGTAAGTTCTGATACATGCGCCAAAACCTTGTACAATTTGATTTGTTTGATCCTTTCAAGTAATCATGTGGTGTGAAGTTTACAGAACAATAGAGAACTAAAAACAAATGTGCAAAACTGGCTCAAAATTCAAATGAAAAAAATTTTTGTGCTACTGCCAGAATAAAAAAAAAACTACTTGAGAAATAGGACAATATATGAGAAGAAAATAATTTTAAGAATTACACTCAGAGAAAAATCTGTGAGTGTTTAACACTTTTTTTTTTTGGTTTTCTTTAAAAGTTATGTGTTTGTTATTATAGCAGTAGATAAGAAATAACAGTGTTATAGTTTTGGCGAAATATAAACAGTAAGAGAGTTGAGCTAAATACAAAGTAGTATACAACCATGGGTATGTATGACTGATGAAAAGTAGCTCCCTTGGGTAGCTCCCATTTGCCGACTAGCCCACTTACCGTCATAACTTTGTTTTATGAGCATTCCCCTTCCTTATTATACACTCTTAGGTTGTTCTCCTTTTATTTCCCCTTATCCACACCAACCAACCAACCTCTAAATTCTAACTATCTATCTTTATTATTTCTCTGATGGAATAATTAATTCCTTTGTATAAATGGATTAATTTCAATTTACAAATGTTCAATTTGAATCCCATTTTCAATAATCTAGGAAAAAAAGATTTTTTTTTTTTCTTTCGGTATGAAAAATTATATAAAACTTTTACCTCTAAAATTAATTCAGAGAAACTTAGCAAAATTATTCCTATTCCATTTTATCAAGAGATTCAATCCACAACTTTATTATATTAAGAATTACGAATTATTCATAAATATTTCAAAGCTTTAATAAAGATGTATAAGAAAGTAATGAACTTTGTATTTTGTGTGATAAGGTAGATTTTTTTTCTGTAAATCAATTTATATTAAAAAAAAAACAAAAAAAACAATTTAGTTAAGTCGGCTATCCGGCCAACCAGTTATTTTTAAACTCAAAATTTTGGTAATACATTTACTTTATATTAATATTGTAACGCAGCCAATGGTGCCATCTAGGAGAGAAAGCATGTACCTCAAGTTCTCATAGTAGCCGCTGGGAAGCGCTGGCGACGCGCTCTAGTTCTTTCTGAAAGAATTGAGAACATTCTAGACCAGTGATGGCGAACCTTTTGAGCTCGGTGTGTCAAAATTTTGAAAAATAGAAACATAATTCTCGTGGCGTGTCACTCATCAAGTTAATTATTTGTTTAATGCCATTTAAAATACAAAAGCCAAAATTATGAAACCAATAGTTTACATTTAGAGACTTGTCTTACATCTTTCATTGACACTTAACATACAAAATCAAGTAATATATATATAAAATATAATTGAACAAAAACAGAAAAACAATATAAATTTATACAATTAGAAAATAAATATATATGAAAAATTAGTGACTTTTTTGGTGTGGTGGTTGGTTCCGCATAGCTGGAAAGCATCAGAGACATTTTCCGTGGTAGCCTGCTTCATTTTGTGGTCATCGACCGGTTTCGGGCGTTCGTCCATCTTCAGGATGCGTTTTTCAGACAGGGCGACAACACAGACTTGTACAGAGCAAACTTGAGTGTGAAAACTAAGTTTGCTCTGTGCATGTCGGTGGTTTTTTTTTTTTTTTTTTTTTTTTTTTTTTTTTTTTTTTTTTTTTTTTTTTTTTGGGCGCATCAACTGCCAGGGTCATTAGCGCCCTCACAAAGTGCCTTTGGCATTCAACCACACAACCACACATTTCTATCATACGAGAGTCACACAAATAAACACACTCATTCCATAAATACATTCATCCCACAATAAACACCATTTACACACATTTATGCATAGCTACGACCATTGGGGTGGAATACTCTATATTCTTCGCACCCCGTTCCTCTTACATCTAAATAAAAGACAATATATATACAATATATATAACAATAAAAACAATATATAACAATATACAAACCAAAAACTAAATGTTAAAGTAAATATCTAAAGATTTTAAATAATTAAACAGTTGATATTTATATTTTACTCCTGGTCCTAACAAATCTACCATGTTATTAGGCAAACCTACTGTATCTCGGTAGCCCTGCAGCCGGGGGCATTTCTCAAGAATATGTTTCACTGTGAGGCGTGATTGACATCTTGGGCATGTCGGTGTTGTCACACTGTCTGAAAAACGCATCCTGAAGATGGGCGAACGCCCGAAACCGGTCGATGACTACAAAATGAAGCAGGCTACCGCGGAAAATGTCTCTGATGACTTTTTTGGTGCTGAAGTTTGTCTGCTAAATCTTCTATTTCGGGTTTATACTTGGTACATTTCAAGGCCAAGCAAGCGCCACTGACTTCATCTGTTAACCGATTCCGTTTGTTTGTCTTAATATTATTTAATGCTGAGAACAATGTCTCACAAAAATATGTGGATGAAAAAATTGTTAGCAAAACAACTAAAGGAGATCTCGAGGAGCGGTCAATAAAATGTACACTTTTTTTTTAAATCTTTTCCAACGTTTCGACAAATTTATTGTCTTTTTCAGGGATAAAATTAAAAAAAATGTTAATCGGTATTTATAATTTCCATGAAACAAACTAAACACAAAATATGTAGTAAACAGAGAGAGTTGCTAACTATATGAGCTACATTATCAGAAAAAAAAGATTTTTTTGAATTATGAAATTTTTTATCTTTGAGGATGCGTGTCACCAAAAATGAGCTCGCGTGTCAGCACTGACACGCGTGTCATAGGTTCGCCTTCACTGTTCTAGATACTTCTCCACCGGTATAAATAGTGGGACCACAGAGTGTTGCGAGAGTTTTTCTAGTTACAAACGAAATGTACGTTTGTGGAAAGTGTATAAAAAGTGAACAAAGTGAACTTTTGTGGTTTAAACTGTAAATTAATTATTATTAAGTGTTTTATTTATAATTTATTGTGTGTAAAACAATAAATTGGTGTTTGTCTTATTGAAGTTTAGAGTATTTTATCTAAACGAACCCACTTAGAACTAGTTGCAATAGCTAATTTAGAGGGAAAAACGTTACAATATTATACGTAGAAATGCTAAAATCGATAATAAACTGATATAGAAATTCACAGGAAAGCCTAATCTCACACCCCATTTTAAAAAAATCCTCTTAAATGAATTCTACTGAAAATATTTTTCATATAAAAGTCATAGACCAACGTGTATGTAGGTAGGTGCATACGCAAAGTTGAAAAAAAAGAAAATTATGAAACGAGTCATTATTCGAGAAAATAGTAAAAAAATTGAACAATCCAATCTCTATGATGTGGTATTTCCGCTTGACCGATTTTGACCAAAATATTATTGTCATGTAGCCATGGTAGCACTTAATTGGTCGGGCCTTTGGTGGAACTCCGACATTCCATAGACCTAGATAGCCAAAAAACGTTGGTGAAATCCTATGTCATACTGCTTAGATTTGTACGTAATATTGAAATAAATAAGAAATAAAGTATAAAATCCAACTTTCATTGTTTTGCTTAGCGAAGAGTATCTATCTCAATAATTCATCATATAACATACCAGGCTCATAAGTAATAAGTACCAAGTAATAAGTAACGAGACAAATCGCTGTAGCTCAGAAACGGTTTTTTTAATCTATGGAAATAGTTTCAGTGCGTCAAGTTGGCATCCTTGTACTTAGTTTCTCCTCAGCTGTTCGAGAGTTTTTGGTAAAGCATAACCTCAAAATTTATTCAGTTAACGATGGCGAGTCCGCTCGAGCGTTGCAGTTCGGAAGAACAACGCTCAGTGATAGATTTTTAGTTGCAGAGGATATCAAAGATAGTGAAATCTGCCAAAAGAATGATGAAAGTGTACGGGAATAATTGTTTGAAACGTTCGAACGTTTACAAATGTGTAGAACAGTTTAAAAGTGACCGTGTAAGTGTCTGTGACGTGCAACGAAGTGGACGACCGGTTGAAGTTGCAACTTCCTTTCTTTCGGATCTCGCATTACGCGTCAATTCAGGACAACATGCGTATTACTATTGAACTGATAATTGAAGAAGTGCACGCGAATGTTGGAACTGTCCATCAAATTAGTCAGAATAAGCTACAGTATTAAGATTACTTGATTAAAAGCGTGATTATGCTTCATGACAACGTGCGCCCTCACACGGCACAGTTAACTCAAGAAACACTTCAAAAAGTGGGGTAGGGGATCCTTCCATATTCTCCCTACAGCCCTAACCTTGTCCCATCAGACTTCCAATTGTTTGGACCCCCTAAAGAGGCTCTACGTGGGAGAAATTTTCAATCCAATGAAGAAGTTAAAAATCAGGTGCAAAAGTGGCTTCGAGATCAACCCAAAGAATTTTATACCAGAGGCATACACAAATTAGAAGAACGATGGGACAACTGTATAAATGTTGTTGGGGACTATGTTGAAAAGTAGCCAAACTTTTGTATTGATTAAACAAGTAGTTTTTGAGCTACAGCGATTTGTCTCGTTACTTATTGAATGATCCTTGGTATAAATAAATATTATTAATATTAATTTTATTACTTTCTCTTACTTGTAATAAGTAAGAGGAAGTATTGCGATCGTGCCAGTTTTTCGAAATTGAGTTATCGCCGGAAATACACGTTTTAAGATCCCCTGAGGCCAAAAAAACGGTTTTTAGAAAATGATCTGCAGATGTGTTGTGTGTGGTGTGTTTTTGTATGAAAAGAATATGTCAAAAATGAAATATTGTAGGAAGCTCAAACTTGGTATTCCGTTTAGGTACTACAACCGCATCAGACATGAAGCTTTCGGGCAAAATCCATGAACCGGAAGTGCCGCTTTACTGAAAGGGTTTTTTTTTTCAGTTTTTGGTGATTTTTTCAAAAAAACTGCTCCAACAATTTTTTTAAAATTTCATATATCAACTACACATACAAAGAGCTACCTATAACTTTTACTGGAAATATTTCTCCGGGAAAATTCATTTAAGGGAGAATTTTGAGTGAGGGGTGGGGTTATGTTTTCCTCTAAAGTACTAATTCAGTTTATTACACGATTCTATCATCTAAATAACATTAAATAGAAGAAAATATGTTGTCCAAATCCCTAGTTTGAAGAAAAACTGATAAGGAGTTTTCAATTTTTTGGAATTTTCTCGAAAACAGCTCCAACAGACTGTTTCTTTAAACATGGTATACCACTTATACATACAAAGAGCTATAACTTTTATTTGAATAATTTCCCTAGGAAAAATTCATTTACGGAGACTTTTAAGGGAGGGTTGGGAATAATAGGAATCCTGAGTGTGAAAAAAATTTGCCATTTCGTTGTACGTGATAGTGGTGTGAGTGTTTCACACCAGATATTTTTTACATTTTGTTAACATGAAAGCAATTCAATTTCTTTTTGTTACAGTTCCGCCCAGTATTGTTGATAAGGAAACATCAACTGATATGGTGGTGAGAGAATCAGCTAACGTTACACTGACATGTAAGGCACAAGGATATCCAGAACCTTATGTTATGTGGCGTAGAGAAGATGGTGATGACATCAATTACAATGGTGAAAATGGTGAGTATTATATTGTTTAGCAACATTTAATATCTTGATTTTTATTTCTTTATTTGAAATGTTTTGATATCAGCAAGTGTTGTTGGAACTTAGTTTTAAATAATCAGGATTTCACTTATAGTATTTTTGATTTCAGCCAAAGAATTTTTTGTTTAATTTTCTATAATCATTTGGCACTATTAATGTTATGAAAAATCAAGTCTATTTTCTGCCTGAAAAATCATGTGAAACCGGAAATATTTATTTACATCTGTTTAATCAGTTGACATACAGAGGGGAGGTTGACCTATGCGTATGATAAAAAAGCGTACACAAAAAAAAAATAAAATAAAAAAAAACAGTAAATAAAAATCAAGAAACAAAAAGCAATTGAAAAAGAAAAAAGAGACTAATTTAGTAAACATAAGACACAAAGCTACATACTATACACTGTAAAACACAAGCCTTAGATAATAATAGAAATCAGAATCCTTTGATATGAACTAAATTGAAAGTAATTAAAGAACATTAAAATAAATGAAAATGTTTCTAATAATATGAAATAAAATAATAAACTTAAAAGTTTCCTTATTTTAAAGCACTAATGCAGTAAAGATAAATATCAATTAATTTATTTAAGTGATCTGGCTCTGAAAAAGTTAGCAGTTTAATAAATCTTTCATATTTGTTCTCAATATTGGAGATATATTTGTTAATAAATTTATTTCTTAAATTACTGAATGCTGGGCAAATAGCAATAAAGTGGGCTAAATCATCTATTTCATTTAAACAACAAAATTTGCAAGTGTTACTACTGTAAGGGGTTCAGTTATTGGATGTTCTGATCAGTTGTAATGGGTTCAGTTATTGGATGTTCTGATCCCACCGTTTCCACCAGTTGTAATGGGTTCAGTTATTGGATGTTCTGATCCCACCGCTGCCACCAGTTGTAATGGGTTCAGTTATTGGATGTTCTGATCAGTTGTAATGGGTTCAGTTATTGGATGTTCTGATCCCACCGCTGCCACCAGTTGTAATGGGTTCAGATGTCTTGGTGAGGTGTTGTGATGCGATGAATAGTTGGGAGTTAGTTAGAGATTTTAGAGAGTTGTTATTCGGAATATGAATTACGAATTTACGAAAATAGATATATGTATATTTTAACAATAAATTAAACGTTTGAAAAGATAAACTACAATTAATTTAAAATGATTTAAATTGTAACTAGAATGCACCAACTATAATGATTGATAAATAATATATGTTTAAATACTAGATAGGACGCGCTCCGATGTATGAATTATGTCACTGGTAGGATCTTGATGTTACGCTGATGAAATACTGAAGAATAGTCCTCCCCACTTCCTGTAGAGAGACTTATATTGCCATCACCACACATTGACAAGTCTTGTAATTACGGGTCACACTCAAACATCTCTTGTCGTGTGTTGACCCTAGGTCTTGAACAGGTGTTGGCGATTATCAAAGGACTGTAGCCAGGTGATCGGTCTTGAGTGTTTGTTTATTGCCGTGTGTTGACCCTAGGTCTTGAATAGGTCAGTGAACAGGTGTGGCAACAGGTGATGGCAGTTATCAAAAGACTGTAGCCAGGTGGTCTTTTGAGTGATTTGTTGATCCTTGTATATTGACCGTATAATGACCCTTTTGAAAGCGGTGTGTCTTTGGCGGTTTGGTGGTCCCTTTGACCGTGCACTGACTGCGACTGGCTGGCACCACTAGTTATAATTTTTATAATTAAAAATTATATATTTTCCTTCTGTTATCACTCCTTCTTGTTATCACATTACACTACTATCAAATTTATAGTTGTATTTGTTTAAATAAATAGAGCAATTTTTATTACTGGCTAATCGTAATTGTGATAACAGTCTCAGTTTGTTAATGTGAACATTAAAATTAAAATAGAATTCACCAGAATTTAGACTGCTAATATTTCTGTATATCACACTATAGCGACTATTTAATACATTATCAACATCTCTACAGAATAGATTATTTTTAAAGGACTCTAATAAATTTGTATAATTATCTTTAATTAATTGTATATCTTAAGACTTCCAAATATGATCTGCTCCAATTACAAGGGCTTAGGTATTTTTGGAGTTCCAAGACCCAGTTAGTAGGCATCCTGAAGCTGCTCAAATCCAATAATCTACTATACCATAACTTATGGAGACGGGATTCCCATATTTCGAGTTGAGATTGCCACCAGTTTAACATCTGTTAAATATCCTAAATTGTGAGTGAAATCTACCCGTTTCAAGCCTAACAAAGACATCAGGAGTACATTTTGGAAGGTGTAAAATAAAAGCTTTAAAAATTTCAGTTGCCCCCTTTTGTATATATAATGGAGTTGATGAGGAGAGAAATTGGGATTGATTAATTAGACGAGATATGAAGACACTGTTATAATATAGCTATAAGCTCTTACACAAACTGCACTGGACTTGTAATGATTTTTATAGAATAAAGGGTTAGAGTAGAGTTATGATACGGTGCGATGTATATGGTTGGCTCTGATAGATAGATCTTTAGGTCTCTCACTCGCTTATATACAGGTTCTCCCCCACTCTAGCCGCTTAAGTCAGAGAGTACCAGAGAGTGTGTGTTTTCTCTCGGTCAGGCTTGTGTTCTCTCTCTTGCCGTTACATCATCCCCATCCCCAAATTTCTGACAAATATGTGAAACCGGAATACTTTCGCTTGAAAAAAAAATTACGTAAATTTATTCTAAAGTTTCTGCCTTTAAATTTTTGGTTTAATTTTCATGAAATTGTTATGTGACGCAGCATATATAGAAGAGAGAAAAATATGAATTTAACAAGAGAAAAAGAAAATTGAAGGAAAATATAATAAAGTTTTTTGTTTTTTTTTTTTTTTATAAATATAAAATATAATTTTCTCCCATTTATTTTTTTGATTAAAAAAAAAAAAAAATTAGGCCCAGAAATTGATTGATAATGTTTAGAAAAAGGTAATTTTAACATGTTTTCAGTATTTTATCGCATGAATGGTTTTTTATATCATTTTTAACATCAGCAAGTTAAGCATAACACTTCTCTAACAGCATTCCAACATCCCCTCCTCAGCTCTTGTCTCATGAATTTATAAATATTTAATCTTGAACCCGTACATACTAGGCCCGTGGCTGGGTCCTATACCAGAATGGATAATCCCAAAGGGTTGTTCCTCTTTCTTTCACCTCACCGACGTTATACAAGCCCCGGCACTGTTCTTAAATCTAGAGTTATGGGAGTCAACATTCTTTTTACTAGCCGACAAGGGACTTGTGTGTGTTTATATATATATATATATCTCGGCAAGCTTGGGTTGTTCTATGTTATTTTATATATGTTCCAACATATATAACATCTAGCTGTTATGATTAGTTGAAAATTATTGGCATTAATGCCTTTAAATTAATAAAAAAAAGGAACAACATAAAGAAATACATATGGAATAAATAGCTCAGATTATGTTCGAGTTTTTTAAGAATAACGAAGTGTTTATGAATATGATTAAAAAAAAAAAATCTGATTTGAAACACTCATGAACACTTTTTCTTACTGTAATTAATACAATTATAAATACATAAAAAATTTCTGGTATTTTATATGTCGTAGCCTTGCATATTCATTTTATTCCTGACCGGTTTCGGATTTTAATCCAATGTCAGAGCAAATTCACCCAAAATTCGGATAAATACAACCACCAAACCAATTTGTATGAGTGTAACAGAAACATTACGTTGAAATAAACTTTCTACACGAACTTCGTGAATTTCGTCTGACGATAGATGAAAACTGAAACCGGTCAGGAACAAAATGAATATGCATGCTACGACGGATAAAATACCAGATGTTTTTCCAGCATTGTGGACCCATCCACATATTCAACAATTTAAAATTTATAGTACTTTTCTATGGATGAACTCAATGCGTCATTAAAAATGTTAAAAAACAACACGATCAACTTATCACTGAGTTATTCCAGAATTTGGGTACAATAACAAGGAACGTCCTACTACGCTACATGAATCTTACATGGAAGAAAGTTTCCCAGACGCATGGGATAAAATTGAATTAATTCCTGTCCTAAAGCCTCCATAAACCAACACAACAACTGATTAGCCGGCAGACACCTATCTCACTAACCAATGCCTGTTGCAAAATAATAGAAAATGTGATTGCTAACAGACTAAACTCCTAATTAGAAAGTCAAAGCGTAATAGATTTGATACGATGGTTGGTTCCGCAGAGGTGGGAAGCATCAGAGACATTTTCCGTTTTAGCCTGCTTCATTTTGTGGTCATCGAGCGGTTGGCTATGTAATAAATGTTACTTGGGAGAAAGATGTCCAGATGCATGGAAGAAAGTTGAATTAATTCCTTTCCTAAAGCCTCCATAAACCAACACAACAACTGATTAGCTGCAGACACCTATCTCCCTAACTAATGCCTGTTGCAAAATAATAGAAAAGGTGATTGCTGACAGGCTAAACTCCTAATTAGAAAGTCAAAGCGTAATATGTTTGTTATGGTGGTTGGTTCCGCAGAGCTGGGAAGCATCAGAGACATTTTCCGTTTTAGCCTGCTTCATTTTGTGGTCATCGAGGGGTAGGCTATATAATAAATGTTACTTGGGAGAAAAGTGTCCAGATGCATGGGATAAAGTTGAATTAATTCCTGTCCTAAAGCCTCCATAAACCAACACAACAACTGATTAGCTGCAGACACCTATCTCACTAATCAATGCCTGTTGGAAAAATAATAGAAAATGTGAATGCAAACAGGCTAAACTCCTAATTAGAAAGTCAAAGCGTAATATATTTGTATCAGAGACATTTTCCGTGGTAGCCTGCTTCATTTTGTGGTCATCGACCGGTTTCGGGCGTTCGCCCATCTTCAGGATGCGTTTTTCAAACAGTGTGACAACACAGACTTGCACAGAGCAAACTTAGTTTTTCACACTAACTGATTTAACTGTATTTTAAAACTCATAATATATTTTTGTTATGGTGGTTGGTTCCGCAGAGCTGGGAAGCATCAGAGACATTTTCCGTTTTAGCCTGCTTCATTTTTGTATTGAGCACAGAGCAAATACAGTTGATACATTGGGAGACCATACCAGTGTATCAACTGTATTTGCTCTGTGGCAAGTCTATGTTATTACACTGTTCAACAAAAACATCCTGATGATGGGCGAACGCCCAAAACCGGTCGATGACCATAAAATGAAGCAGGCTATCACGGAAAATGTCTCTGGCATAAAATATCTTTTTAAAATTTAATAGTTACTACATATAATGAGGTTGATCACTTTTAATTGTTACATTTTTCCGAAAATATTATTTTATCGGGGTTCTGTGCGAAGTCATCAACATGCTTCCGGAAGGTCATCATCTAGAGTCATTTTTTTTAATATAATAAAAGTTACCATCATTTTTATATTATTTTAGTGTCTATTAAATGCATCGCTTAAATTTCGAATTTTAATTAAAGGAAAGTGCGAAATAATTGAATGATATCTTTCTTTGTTTACTGTTGCGACGGTATATACGGCTAACTGCAATATGGATAATCTGCATTAAAAATTGGCGCTTGTCAATTTTATTAATGAAATAAAAGACTGTATCCCCCATCGCTGTCTAATTTTAGCATGCCTACAAAACTCAACTGAACTGTTTTTAAAATGACTAGAAATAAATCACAATCAGACAACACCAATACTGTTTACTTTATCCCCGCTCATTTCTATTATATATGGGTAAATTAATTTTCTTGATCATTAATATGAATGGAAAAGAGGTTTGGTTAATTTCTTTTTTCCTCTTGTTAGATTGATAATAACACTCATAAGTGATAAATTTCACATCATTTATTGTACAATTCTTCAGGGTCTAATGGGTTAAATATTGACAGTTTCAGAAAAAAAATGATCAACTCAAATGATCAAATGATCCGGCCGTAAAAAAAAGTAATGATTAGTTATGATATGTAGGAAGGGGGAAGTATATTGTGCTTTTATTGTTTATTTGGTTTTTCTTTCATGAAGTGGTTGGTAGTTGAGAGGTCTTGAAAACCAAAACATGGCACAATAAATAGCAAGTTGGTTTGGCTATATTCCTTCTTGTGTGTTCACCAACAAGGACAAAAGTTCTTGTCACTACACGAATAAGTGTGTGTGTGTGTGTGTAAAACTGTGGTACTATTATCCTATAAGCTCCTCGTCTCCCCATACATAATCTGCTCCGCTAGTGTCTTGTATTGTTCAATCGAGTTGAGCATTGTTGTTGATCTGGTGTTGTTGAATTTTATTAGAGACAATACTAAACGTTGTGTAGAAGGGTGTAGTGACTGTATAGTTGAATCAATAAACGCTGTGTAGTGGTTATATTAACAAGAATATACTAAACCAGTGGTGATGGGAAAGGACTGGGCGGTGAGCTGGAACAAAATATAAACTCATTTTCCAATTATTGTCTTTATTATTATTATTATTCGTACCATTATTATTATATTATTATTTATTTCAATCTTTTTTACTTTCTCTTACTCCTTAGTAAGAGGAAGTATTTTAATCGTGTCAAATTTTCGATATCGTGTTTTCACCGGAAATATCCGTTTTGAGGTCCCCTGAGTCCAAAAAGTGGTTGTTAGCAAATGGTCTGTGTGTGTGTGTGTGTGTGTGTGAGTGTGTGTGAGTCTGTGTGAAAGTTGATACTTGATATTCCGTTTAGGTGTCACCATGGCATCTGACAGTGGGTCACTGTCAAATTCCTCACCCGGAAAGTACTACTTTTACTTGGTTTTTTTTGTTTTTTTTTACTTTTTTGCGTTTTTCTCAAAAATGGCTCCGACAATGTACTTCAAACTTGTAATATCAACTACACATACAAAGAACAACAACTTTTATTTGAAAAATTTCTTTGGAAAAATTCAATTAAGGGCAGTTATGGGGGAAGGGGAGGGGTTAAAGTTTCCACTAAAGTGCTATTTTAGTTTATTATACAATTCTATCATCAAAATAATGTTAATTAGAATTAAATATGTTATTGAAATTCCAAGTTTGAAAAAAAAAAATCGGATGATCGGAAGTGCGTTTACTTAACCACTTTAGTAAAAATGATTTTTTTTTTTTCCTTTTTTGCGATTTTCTCAAAAATGGCTACGGCAATTTTCTTGAAACTTCATATATAAACTACACATACAATGATGTACAACATTTATCTATAATATTTCTCTGGGAAAATTCATTTAAGTGTACTTTTAGGGGAAGGATTGGGTTATGTTTTTTCTCTAAAGTGCTATTATAGTTGATTATACAATTCTATCATCCAAAAAAAAAAAAATTAATTAAAATTAAATAGATGGGCAAAATTCTGAGTTTCAAGAAAATTAGTAAACCGGAAGTGGTCTTTTACTGAATAGTTATTTTTTTAGTTTTCGACAAATTTCATTATTAAACAACACTAACTATAAAATTTGTTAATTATAATTTTAAGAACTGGTATAAGAGAAAGTTGTGTGAGTGTTTCACATCAAATTATTATTATTATTTTTTTTTTTTAATTTTCCCTTGCTGCTAAGAAGAGGAAGTTCGCGATTGCGTCAAATTTCCAAGAATGTTGTTATTTTTCACCGGAAATGTCATGTTTTATGCTCCCCTGAGTACGTAAACTTATTTATTTTTAGCGAATTATCTGAACGTATGGAGTATGCCAACAAAATACCTATTAAAAAATACGAAAAAATAGTAGGAAGCTTATCCTTCCGTTTATAAATGACCACCGCATTCAATCAAATGGAATTACTATATTATCATTTTTTTCACTTTTTTTTTTTTAAACCATTGCTACAACCATTTTATTTAAACTTTAGTGTAGCAACTATACGCATAAATACCTTACGAATACTTAGCAGGATGAACTTATTTCTGTGCAATATTAAACTTTGTTTAAGAAACACGAAAAAAAACAAAAAACATTATTACGTAATATTTATTTCAATCCTTAAGTAAAAATTATACCTTTAATAATCTCATGATAAATAATGTAAGACTTGGTTCTGGATAGCTTCGTTGTGTTAAACAAGAGAAACTTAACTGTAAAGTTTCTAGTAACAAAAAACGGGATGGTGGAAATGCCAGGCGTAACTTTCATTATTGAATAAGCTGTAGAAATTCTTATTAGATTAACAACTATGTTGCTTCATGATAATGATGCAGTTTATTCATTTAAAAGAAAATAGAAAACAGATTTTCTAAATTAGTCTGCAATTTTTATAAGTTTTTCATAATTTTCCTAAAAGCAAATTATATAAAATAAAATCGGAAACAATTGCTGTAAACTGATCATGTCTGATAATTGATTATTTCTTGATCGTATTATTTAAGTGGCTGGTCTATAAGCGAATAAGATTCGGTAATTGAAATTGGGTGTATCTATTGATAAAATATTTATAATATTATGAAGGACACGGGTAAAGTGTGACAGAATTTAGTAGAATCTTATGATGAGTAATAATCTTAGGTGAATACGAAGTTTAGAGTATATCATGAAGAGATGATAGACGGTCTGACAATCTATTTCACTTTATTAAGACTCCAAAGATGCAGAAAATCTATTGAGAAGGAGAGTAAACCTTTACTGACAGCTGGTTTCCATTTAGTTGCATTTTTCGCCAAACTTCAACACAGTTCCGATGATCATCAAATCTCTTAGAATCTTTCAGCTAAATCAGCGATCTTTGTATTTTTTGTATCTAACCTGTGTGTCTTGTCATTTTTTGGACTACAGTTACGTATCATTCATTCATCAAGTTCAAGCCTCTGGATACTGCTGCTCTTGATACTGCTGCTCTTGATACTCTAATTAGGTCTTCGTTTATCAGAAAAAAGTTGGAATTTCGAAATTCTTCCGTGTCATTTATTTATTTCCGGCTCTCACTATGTCTCTTCTGTTTATCACTATTTTTCTCTCAAAACTCAATATTTTAAGATCCTCATGGCAGATTGCAGATTCAAAGGCATAGAGATAATCCGTCTAACGACATATCTGTATTGAAACTTTTTGTTTTGCCGACTGAATAATCTTATTGACGTCATTCACTTGACTAATCGCCTAAATTGTTCCTCAATGGTTACGCACATTTACAACCATACCACCATATTGATTCAAACTTTATTTGCATTGAATACAATGCAATAAACACTCTTCTATTAAGAAATTTCATTAAAACAAGCACTGGCAGCTCCATGTTGCTGGTGCCAACCGCTTTGGCGCTTTGTATTTCTTATAAAACGCAACGGGCTTTCCCCCACTTTAAGCATCTGTGCTACGGAACGAACGAATAGGCTACAATCTTCAAGTACCGAACTTCCAGCTAGAACTGCGCCAAGCTCCCACTGCAAGCTACTCAAAATCTTACTTAAGCTCGCCAATTTCAGAGCCTTAATCAATCATCATCTCAGCCAAGAGATGAAAATCAACATTCGAACTGATCTGAAACCAATATCTCAACATTTGAAGATCACAAAAGTCTGAAACAAGCAATCAAGAAGTAGAAAGAGGAAAAGGCAAGCGCTTTCAAGTAGCAATAACTTCCAGCAACCAGAGCAAAGAGTCATCATTTAACTCTGTTAAGAAGCTCTTTTACAGGCGTTACAGAGAGTTCTCAGGAGGCTAGGCCAATCTAGCTAGCAAACAATCGTTAGAACAACCAAAAGTTCTAACTTAACTATCCACACGCCCCTTCGCTCGGCCATTCTAAAACCGCTTTATCTTACCATAAATAATTATCAAATTTTTTTCTGTTTATTTTTAATAAAAATCTTATGTTTTATACAATGTTTTGTTACGTTTAGAAATTTATAAGGCAGAATTTTTATACTATTTTCTTTCGGGCAATATAATACAATTCTGTTTTTTTCGTTAGTCATTTAAAATACAGTAATAATATTTTTAAAAGAAACATAATACACCCGAGAGATGTTTATTTTATATTAACAAAACTTGAACAAATAATATATTATATTCAGTCAGATAACTAACCGATCTTACAAAACAATGGCATCTTTTCTAAAAATAATTATTAAAATAATGGAAGGGAATAAGAATTTCTTTTAAATGAATACCTAATCAACACTCTATAGTAATGTAGAGTTAAAGAAAATTTAATATGGTACTCATATTACTTTATCTTAATGCAATATCCGCCACAATTATTGTTGAATTTCCTTCGTATTATTTTGACATTCTTACAACTATTTATTATTCCGCAAGAAAAATAAGTATAATTTTCAACAGAACCTGAATGCCCAGGTACCGAAACTAGAAAAACCTTATTTTTGCTATCAATTTCCCTGATATACCTAAGCAATCCGATACTAGCTGATTTGATACGAGCTAGTTGCTCGCAAAGCTGCCTGGCTATCTGAGTAAATGACGACTTAGGATTTTTGTACTCCCCATCTTTTTATCTCAATATTGTCGTGGAAGAAGCAACTGGAAAATAGATATAATTGGAAATATATTTTATATGTTAAATAAATTCAATTTTAAAAGGAAAATTGGACGTTGGCTGGGCTAGGATAAAAACCCAGGTACAAGACATCGGATAAAAGAGAGCTCCGAGAACTCGGTCACTCTTTGCCTTTTAAATCCCTTTTTTATACTAAAACACTGGTGACTTCTTACTTATTTCTTAATACTTCTCTCTTCTTTAAAACATACACACTCATAAGCCCTTTCTGTATCACTCGCTATACTACTAAAAAGAAACTACACATCCAACCAAACAAATTACAGTAGCATATCAAGCATTATTGCAACTAGCTCTACGTGAAAGACTGTGGCTAGCTTAGCGAGGCTAGGCCTACCGAAATGAAACGCATCACGGATAGGCCCTGAGCCTAGGCTCCCAGAGAAAGTCTGCTTGTTTTACAACAGATTTTTTTTCGATATTATTGGAATTTGTTGGTGGTCTTTTCACTAAGTTAAAAGACCGTACCCCGACAGAACTACAATCAAATATTATTTATAAAATAAATTGCCAGCAATGTCCAGCCACTTATATTGGCCAAAGTTATATTGAACAGGTTATACCAACACGACTGTGACTGTAGAAAAAAACAAACCTAACTCTGAAAATATAACAGCATTCACTAAACACCATACTGAAAAAAAGACACGATTTTGATTTTTCTAACACCAGTATTTTGGCAACTGAACGTAATAGGAAAAAACTTAACTTTTTAGAAATGCTATATATAAAAAATAGAAAAATTCTATTAATTACAGGACAGATCCCAACAATCTCTCTTCAATTTATCATAATCTCATTTCTTAACCCTTGACCTTGTTATCCAAATAGACCCCTCTCTCCACTAGTCCCGGTAAAACTATACCTGCCCGCTGTTCCCTATGGTTTATTTGTTCACTATTCTCTATGATGTGTTGTTTTCAACTTTTTTTTTTGAAATTGTTATGTTTTGAAGATTCTTTAACAGTTTTTTTTTTTTTTTTTATGTAAGTAAACCAAAAAATTTATAAATTAATCAATAATTTTATTTTTTTTATTATTTTCTGAATTTGTTTCTTGATTTTGTCTTTCTCAAAACAACCTGTTGTATTTGTATGTTGTAGGTCTTGAAAAAGACAATATATTTGTCGAAACGTTGGCAAGAATTTAAATTTTCTTATTAAAAAAAAAAAACCGAATCTCACAATACTTTTCCTTCATTATAAGAATGGTCGAGAAGAATCTTCCATATTCAAAAAATGTTTATAATATTTCAGAATAAAAGTAAGTGAAATAAAGTTAACATGAAGAAGTAATACTTTTTTCTATTTATTTATTTTTTATTTGTTTTTGTTTTTATTCTAATGACCATAATATAAAGAACAAAAGAAAAGAATAACAAAGGTTTTCTTGAATGTACTTTAGTTCTGAATAATAACCAAGTATATGGTATGGTTGCACCTGTAGTAAAAAGATGGTGAAGCCTGTGCCAGGGATTTGCTTATGTTTTTCATCCTTATAAATATACACATCTGTTCTTTGTATTGTGTGTTTGTATTATACGGAAGATGACGTAAACATTTCTAAATACCAATTTATTACTTAAATGAGAATAGGAATAAGAGGGGTAATTGCGTTCAACAAACAATGAGCTTTAAGCGCTTAAATAGAAATAACAAACAAATTGCTCAGGCGTACCTGTTCTTCATTTTCCCTATCTACTTTACCTCAAGTAGTCTTCTAACTCACTTGCTAGATCTATCCTTCTCTTTCATTCATTCTTCATTCACTTGACTACTAAAATCGTGACGAAGAGGAAAGGAATTTATTTCTTAGGCAAGTCCCCAGAGTGTACTTTGGGATGGGCCGCTTTAACCAGCCAACAAATGGCTTTATTTAGAAAAGCATCGGCTTTAAAAAGAGAGTCGAGCGGGGAACTAGCTTTGATAGTATTTGTGCAAAAACGTGCAGAGAAAAAGAGAATATATACAACATACTCACATCGTAATAAGCAATTTTGTGGTAAAATATTTTTTTATTATAAAAATTGAATTGCAGCAGCAATATATATATATATATATATTTATAGTTATGTGCCTTTATTGTCTCCTTACCCTGGAACCGCCCACATTAAGGATTATATATTTTTGATGTTACTTGTCGGTTTCGTAAAATAAAATAAATTATAATAATTTGTGTAACGGCAAGAGAGAGAACAAGCCCGACCGAGGAAAACAGACTCTCTCTGGTACTTTCTGACTTAAGCAGGCTAGACTGGGGAGAACCTGTATATAAGCCAGTAAGAGATCTAGACATCTGTCTATCATATTCAACCATATACATCGCATCGTGTCATATCTCTACTCCTTTATTCTATAATATAATGGAGTTAATGAGGAAATAAATTGGGATTGATTAATTAGACGAGATATGAAGACACTGTATAATATAGATATAAGCTTACACAAACTGCACTGGACTTGTAATGATTTTTATAGAATAAAGGAGTAGAGATATGACACGATGCGATGTAAATGGTTGAATCTGATAGATAGATGTCTAGATCTTTTACTGGCTTATATACAGGTTCTACCCACTCTAGCCTGCTTAAGTCAGAGAGTACCAGAGAGAGTCTGTTTTCTCTCGGTCGGGCTTGTGTTCTCTCTCTTGCCGTTACATTTGAAAAAAGAAAAGAAAAAAGAAATGACAGAAATGAACCCAACTAAATTTCTGAAAGGGGTTTGTTATTGTTATTATGAGTCAATATCTATCGATTTTTTATCAAGATGATCGATTTTTTAATTACTTTTACAAGCTGTAACAGGACGTCGATCGTATCAAATTTTTGATATCAAGTTTCCACCGAATATAAGTATTTTTAGGGCCTCTGAGTCCTAAAAAAGAGTTTTTAGTAAGTGGGCTCTATGTGTCTGTGTTTATGGTCAGCACAACTCAAAAACGGAAAAACGTAAAAAACTGAAATATGTTGTATCTTTTTTTGATGTAACCAGGGAACACGACGGCTATTATGTTTTGCTGATAATCGGTGAACTGAATATTTTTATTAAATAGATTTTTTCGTTGTTTTTTTTTTTTGTGTGTGCCATTCTCAACACACCTCCAACGATTTTCTTCAAACTTGGTATATCGACTAATCGTAAAAATAAAAAGAAGCTACAATATTCATTTGAAATCCTTTTCTTTTTTTTCCTGGAAAATTCATTTAAGGGGGTGTTCTGAAGAGGAAGTGTGACGTTAGACTTTCCTTTAAAGGGCCATTTCAGTATATTATACGATTGTATCAACTATATATAATATTAATATGAATCCAATGTATTGCTGAAATTCTGAGTTTGAAGTAAAACCGTTTTTGTATAATATAAAATATAAAATTGAAATTAAAAAGAAAATTAAAGTCAGTGACTTTATTGTAGTAAATGTTTTATAAGGTTTGACAAAAGTGAAAAACAGGTTGGAGATAAATTAGATTTAATGAACATTGTTTAGAATGTGAATATGGTAGCGTGAGAAGAGAGTGACAGACTGACTGGCAGAATGATGGTGTGAGAACGATTGTAGTTGAATGTTGAATTTTGGAATTGTTCAGTTGTCATTGTTCTTCTTGTTTAGATAATAATTTACCATAACATTAATAGGAATTTTGTTCTTTTATAATCAAAAGGATATGATAAACTTGCTATAAGATATTACGATCAATGTGAAATATAAAACAAAATAAATAAATACATGTTTTTTTCGTTTAAATTTAAAATTAAAAAAGAAAAAAAATATGCTTTGAAAAAAAACACTCACAAATATTTCTTTAAACATGGTAATGTTTCTTTAAACTTATATCTTATTTTAAAGAAACCAACGCTAATTTGTTGACATTAAACCATCATTGACACGAATGAAACTAAAAAAAAAAAAAGCAGACTCATGGTGTGGCTGATAATTTTTTTATTTTTTTTTTGTAATTTAAGGCGCGTCAACATTTATGGTTAGTGGCGCCCGGAGCCTTCTCAGTGCACTGCTGGCCTCCGGATAGTGTTCTCTTGTTACAGACAACACTATCCATCATCGGTCAGTGAGCTGTAGAGGTTTCTGTGAAGAAAAAATCTAAGGGTAGCACAACTGGACTCGAACCCGGGTCCTCCGCGTGGAAGTCCAGTGCGCTAACCACTTAGCTATTCCCTTCCCTGGTAAAAAATTTGATATTAAGCGGGAATGGCCCCAGTCAACATTTCCTGATAGTGTTTAATGATACTACAATGTCCCCCAGTGTTTAAACCCAGAAAATATTAAAGCTGATATTAAAGCTTGCCAGTAATTGGTACTTGCATTACCTATTTTAAATTATTAATGTTTGTTACATAAATAAATAGGTGAAAAAATAACATACTATTAATGATATTAGCTTTGAGATTGTTTAATACATTTTTTTTTAATTATTTAAACATTCACAATAAGTTAACTTTTCATGATAATCAGGTATTTCTTTTCTACCGCATTTACAGTGTGGATGGCCTACACAGCTTCTTCCACTTCTTCCTGTCTTGCGCCAGCTTCTTCCTTTCATTCCACTGAATATTTGTATCTTTAAGAGCCTGGGCAATATCCTGCTCCCAGGTTCGTCTAGTAGGCAATGGTTCCCAAAATTCCATGCCCATGGACCCCTTCTTATAGCCCCAACTGAAATACTTCTACATACTGCATAATAGAAACATTACCAACTTAATTTTGATATCTGAATGGTAAATGGTGACGTAAAAGTAAAATATAAATAAAATATTTTGATATTCAAAGTAGTATTTATTGAAATTATAACTTTTGGTTTAATCTACAAAAACATTATTTTTTTCAGGATATAAAATTTGGTATCTCGTTTTTGTAAACAGAATTTGTGGTGTCCTTGTTCAAACATTGGTTTCAGCTCCTCATTTGTGAATAATTCAATCAATTGCTTCTGTATTAGTATGGTTTCTTATGAATAGATGCACGACTCTTTTACGAGTGCTATATTTTAGACAAGTTATTGTATGTAGCGGCGAGATTGCGTTCCTGTTTAAACTTGCATAGATCTGTAGGTAGACGGCCGCGGTCAGTCCGACTTCCACCTTGCGATGCTTGTCATTACTTGTATTTTATGTACTTATCTATTCTTATATTTTACTCAAGACGTGAAAATCGCTATTTGTTGTTATTTATTTTAACTTTCATAATAATGAAAATAGGTCACCATTATTTTACGTTATATTAAACCTTTTGCGAACCCCCCCTCCAGATATTTTCTACGCATGCCCAGATTAATTTTAATTTGCCAAGACCCTCTCAGCGGTCATAAGGACCTTTAGGAGTACATAGAAACTAGTTTGGGAACCTATATTCTAGGGCGACCTCTTCTTCTTTGGCAATCTTGCCGTCGTCCATCCTCATCAAATGGCCAAACTTTCTAAGCTGATTCTCCTTAACTATTCTTGCAGTAGGTTTTTAATTGCAAGTTCTTCCATATTCTTGTATTCCGTATTCGGAATACCGTCTTGTTTTACCCTTTATCCTTCTGAGGTACTCATTTCAATTTTTTGTAACGAGGAACTTTTAACTAATAAAACATCATTAGAAACAATCACAAGGAGTCCCTGACCCCTTACAGGATCAATTGGAGCCCTAACACTAACATCAGGAATGATCATATGATTTCATAAAAATGATATAAGACTCTACTTCTTAGGTGTCCTAACAAAAGATACTAAAATCATTTTAATTGTCAATTGAATTATACGCACCAATATAATGGATATTCTCATTAGAGTATAATTTTTCAAATATATTTTGGAACGTGAGCTATTCAAAATGAGGGTTATTTAATAAATAATGAAAATATTATTAAAAAATAAAAGAAGTATAATAACGTTATATAATCAATAAACCCTTTCTACCCATTGTTTTCCATCTACCAAAGGATTAACAAATAATAATATTCATAAAAATTATTGTATTTTTTTTTTTTATTGTTTTTTAAATTAAAGTATTTTCAATTATGGCTCTCAGTTATTAACATTTTTTTTTTCTAAGAATGTAATTATTTATTTATTATTATTGTTTATTTTATTACAACTTTATCTATTTAAAATAAAATTAAAGTTGGTCTTGCACTGGCTTTAGGAATATCTTTTAACATTGGCGAGCGGGATAAAGAAGAGACATTAGGGAACTTGTTGTACGTGACTCGCAACAGTCCGCCATTAGCACTAATTTTGGACACGTTTCACTTAAAAAACTAGGAATAAGAGAAAGTAATAAATGGCTGAAAGAAATAACTTAAAAGATGATGGCATTAACTTAATATTTCATTTTATTTAAATAGACAGCCTTAAAATGTTGACAATTTTAATAGAAAAAAAAGAAAGTTGAATTTTTTTTTCGTTATTTTGTATAGATGCGCAACAGCTAATGTCCTTTGCACCTACTGCACTTATTCATATTATTGTCATTATTTTTTAAATCATAAGTAATCTAAATTGCACTATTAAAAATTTAAGACCTAATCCCTGCACTTTATTCATAAACAACTCAATTGCCCTCTAACCCTACCTTATTCATACTTGCTAATAAATACATTCATCCAAATAAATACTCTCACTCAATGTAAAAGAACCTAGTCATACAAACCTATCGTTCACACTAACTTTTTTACCTATATATATTTTAGTGTAGAGTACTTGATATTCCTCTACTCCAGTTTACCCTAATCCTATTATGAACAATAAAAATATTTACAAAAATAATCCAATCGTTATATAAAAAGCAACCTATTAACGGTATTTTAATTCAAAAAGACCCATTTATAAATGCTAAAATAAGCCAGTTTCTTTTAGATATTGCACAGTCTTGTTTACATTTTCAAAGTTATCTTTCAGTGAATCCGTCAAAGTGTTAGGCATGCATAAATTTGCTCTCATTGTTTGTAAACTTAGATTTGAAATGTAACCATCACTATGGAAGATCTTCATCGACCTTATTCGATCTTCATCTCTATGAAGGATCTAGACCGATGATCTTCGATCATATGTGAAAATCTAATAAAAGGCCATCTAATGAAAAATTTAACTCTTCCAGAAATCATCGTGTTTTTTTTTTTTTTTCTTTCCTCATTTGCCAATTCTTTCAATAAGAATGCAGTTTTTGTTGGGAAAAAAGTCTTCATAATTTTCGTGAATTTTGTGTACAAGATGCCTATCGGTTTTATTTTAATTTTTTTTTTTTTCATTTATTTTGAAAATTGATTTGAGGGGTTTCGTAGAGGTGATAAGATTTAGTTTAAGAGGCCATTTCTTATTATTTGATAATACATGGTTCGACATATTGAAAGGCGGACAGCCTTTCAGGCTACATCCACAGATTTGGGGAATCACAAGGGTCGCATTCATATCCAAACTTGGAAAATTGCATTATTTAGACCCTAAGCATGTAGACCCATCAGCCTTACATCCTTCACATGTTGATCTGTATGTAATGAAGGTTTGTGGTACAAGAAGTACTCGCCATGGTAACCTACATGTTTACCCGTCGGTGAGATCTACCGTCACGGCCTTGCAGGTAAACATTCGGGTAGGGTAATGCATACCCGGATAGGGTAAGCATTCGTTGATGGTGTCCAAGAAGTTTGCGATAAGCAAACTACACAAGAGGACTCTTGAGGACAAGAGGGTCTTGGTATCAAGAGGACTCTTGAGAACATAAGGGACGATTGGTGGAGAAGAAAGTAAATAGGACTCTGGTGAGATGGATAGACAACCTTCTGACATCCAGAATGGTTTATTTTCGCCTATAGAAGCGGATAAGTAGGTGAAAGTAAGTAGAAGAATTCTTCGAGAAGGACGCCTATTCCCATCCTCTGGTATCTCATTTTTCATAATTTTACTTACGCTATTTTGACTTGACTGGCTCAGATATTTTACGTCGCGCGGCTCCAATATAAAATAGATTATTGGTAAAAAAGGTGTTGGTAGCTCTCGTAGACGATGCCGGAGAGGTTTCTATCTAAGGTAAGTGATCTAATACTGACATACCTGGAAAACTGGTGCAGAGAGCACGATTTATGATCATAAATCCGACAAAACTGAAAGCAATTGGATCCAATTTTTGAAATAAATTTTTAACAGAATTGCATGTTTCGTATAGGTTTTAAAAAACCTGCATAGATCGCGTTTTCAGCAAAAATTGTCTACATTAATGGTTGTGTCAAAGAAATATATTCCGTTTAGCTATCACCAAGGCAACCAACATTATTTTTATTTGAAACATTTTCTCGGTAAAATTACTTTTTTGGGCTGGTTCCGGAAAGGGGGAATTACTTTAAGCTAGAATAATTAACACTAAAAAACATCCGCAACTTATTTTAAAAAAAAATTCTATACCAGCTTCAGTCAACTAATTTTTATTAGATGAGGCTTCATCAAATATACCGATTATGATCAGAAAGTCGCTATTGAATTCTGTAATATGGATTTGTAATTTGATCCTTGGCTAAGCCACAAACGTCAACTCTCTTAAGGCCCAGACTATTTTGTATAATAGCTGTAAGGAGTTTAGCGAGAATTATGTAGTCAATGAGTTGTATTGAGTTGACACATTGACTCTGTAATCCCAACTAACTTCAATAATATTTTTTAGATCAGCAGTATGTTGTTTACTACAATCTTAGAACATCCTTTATGGAATAGAAATTATGAGTTCATTTCTTGCTGTTTTAATATTGTGTGCCGATAAGATGATGTAAAATTAAAGGATCATTATATAATTTTTTTTTTTCTAATTGTTTTATTGAATATTTACAAGTATATAAATAAATATGTAACATGTAAATAGGCTAAGAGGAGATACAAACAATGACGTGATAGTCGTGAATGGTAGTTATCCAGCGATAACTACTATTAATCACCAAGTAGTCGCGGGTTCAACGACATTTCAACGCCTTGCAGGATTGCCTGGAAGTATAGGTTGGAGGAGAGGCTTTGGGCGAGAGGATTGGGATGAAGAGGGAGTCTGCTGTGAAATTTCTTGTACCGAAGTTTTGGTATATCGTGGACAATCGGAATCGTCAGATCTGTGTGGATTGTATGGTTGGAAATGTAACAAGGAGCACTGACTATACGTCGGCGGATTTTGGACTCCCGGTTTGTATTCTTTTAAGGTTGATATGTTTTGTCGAGCCATAAAGTTCTAGTCCGTACATCCAGATAGATGCTAGTAGTGAAGTAATAGAGTCGTCTTTAATTCTGTAGAGTTTGGAGCGCTTGGTAAGAAGTCTAGCAAGTAGTTCTGAAATGGTTGTTGAGGGAAGTCCGTTTAAGTCTGGTGAGTGGGATCTAGGTTAGCCGCTTGTCTAGGTACATACCAAGATAACGAACGTGGTCTGCCGTTGGGATAGGAATGCTGAATGGGTAAACGGAAGGAAAAACTTTTTTGTTTAAGGTGAACACAATGTAATGGAATTTGTTAGGGTTGATTTTTATTCTGGATTTTGTTAACCCGGACTCGAGTGATATATAAGTTTGTAATATAAATATATTTTTATAACCGATTTTAGTAAACTACTAAACCGAGTTTAATAAATTTATTTCTGTTTGAATCTGATATTAATAAAGTCTTCATTTATACCGAAATTGAAACAAAATGTTATGTCATCATTTAATTACCATAATTTCCATAATATCAACATAATGTAAAGATAAAAAGAAAGTGAGAGACAATGAAAACAAAAGAAAATTGTGGTATAATAAATTTTCACTTGGTGGTGCCCTACCTGTATTATCAGTTTAAGGATGAAGATGATGTAAGCCTATGGTTGACCGAATATTGATGGCTTTAAATCTAGCGCCCAAGTCTTGTCTCATTCTTCTGCCAATCTCTCGCGCTATTCTTTCCGTCCTTTATTCTTTTTTTTCCTTCCTACTTGGCAGCTGTTTAAAAAAAAAAAAAACCTATCTTTTACTTGGTTGATCTAGAAAATAAAATAAAAAAGTAAAAGAAAAGTGATACCACAGACATCATCTCATCCCATTTCATTCCAGTTCTAAAAGCAGAGATAGTGAGCGAGGCAAAAAAAAAAGTAAAGAACTAGAAGAAGTGGAAGAGAATTGCGAACGTTACTGACGAAGGCGTTGTCTCTCAGAAGATGGAGTAGTGACGAAGAAAATAAACTAAAGATGTAGAAGAAGTGTGATGAGGGGTGTTGGTTTGGTTGATCACAAGAGCTGGAGTGTTTGTAGACGATAAAGGTAACTGGTGCGAGGAATAAGACACCTCCGTCCCCCCACCTTTTCATTCGCTTACTCCCCACTCTAGACTGTTGCTCTGGATAAAACCCTTGCGTTCAGTCTGATGGTTGGTCTTGTAAGTAGGAAATGATGATGATGGAAAGTAACATCCCCACTTTGGTAATATATATAGAGAGGGAGGGAGAGGGGATTTAATGATGAACTGTGCGAAGAATACTTGATATGTTTACTGGCCTGTGATGAACAATTCAACCCTCTAATTTAATTTAATTTTTCCACACCTTTTTCTTTCTCCGAAGTTACTGTTCGAGGTATTTCCATAATAACTAAGAAATTCAATGCTTTCTAGATGTAACAATTACAGGCGTTCATATTAATTAAAACTTAACAAATACATGGACAGTTTATTTTAATTTAATGCAAGACTATAGATTGCTATAGGATCTTAGGGAAACCAACAGAAAAAAATGTTGCAAACTTTATGCAACAGAATATAACCTAAAACCTTATGCTCCATTAGCGTTGTAAGCGCAACCATAACTAAAATACAAACCCAGCTAAAATATTGTAACTTTTTCCCCCTGAACTAGCTACTACAACTAGTTTCTAAGTGGGTTCGTTTAGATAAAACACACTGAACTTCAAAAATAAAAAACAATTTATTGTTTAACACAATAAATTACAAATAAAGCACTTAATAATTATTAATACACAGTTCGAACCAATAAAAGTTCACTTAGTTTAGTTTTTATTTACTAATCACAACGCACACTCCGTTTGTAATAATACTCTCTGTAAAACTGCCTAGACTTTAGCTTGTTGTTCACTATTTAAAGCAGTGGAGAAGAGTCTGAAAGGTTCTAGAACATTTTGGAAAGAGCTAGAGCGCTTGCCAGCGCTCCCTAGCGGCCACTAGAAGAACTTGAGGTACCTTGCTTTCTCTCCTAGATGGCACCAGTTACAATATTTACGAAATCAAAAACACTGCTACACGCAGAAATATCTACATAAATAAATACTAATTTTATAGCAATAATCTGGGAAAATAGCAATATTAATTAAAATAATACGAAAACTTTCTGTAGTGGTGGTTGGTTCCGCAGAGCTGGAAAGCATCAGAGACATTTTCCGTGGTAGCCTGCTTCATTTTGTGGTCATCGACCGGTTTCGGGCGTTCGCCCATCTTCAGGATGCGTTTTTCAGACAGTGTGACAACACAGACTTGCACAGAGCAGACTTAGTTTCACACTCAGTCTGCACACACAGTGTGAAACTAAGTCTGCTCTGTGCAAGTCTGTGTTGTCACACTGTCTAAAAAACGCATCCTGAAGATGGGGGAACGCCTGAAACCAGTCGATGACCACAAAATGAAGCAGGCTACCACGGAAAATGTCTCTGACGAAAACTTTCGTTACTGACGTATAGATCTTAGGGAACCTGGCTGTAGCTATAGAAGACGAATTTCAAATACAACTTTTTTTTATGTATGGTTATGAAACTTGTTGGTGTCTTTATGGAAAAGTTGCAAAAAACTAAATAAAGTTAAGTAGTAAAGTTGCACTTCTGGTGACCCGATTTTCTTCATACTTTGAATTTTAGCCTCACAGTTAATTCTATGTATTATTCTATAGATGAATGGTATGATAAACTGAAATGATTTTAGAGGAAAAATAATCCCAACCCTCCTACAAAAACCCTCGTAAATCAGTTTTCCCTGGAAAAAGTTTCAAATTAAAGTCTTACATCCATGTGTATGAAAGAAAATCATTCGAGCCGCATTCAAACTCTTCCCAATAGTGTAGCATTATTTTAATGTCAGCTGTTGGCATTCTTCTCTTTTTATTGCTGTCCTCAATCTTTGATTGTTTATCTTTCTTGTCTCTTACCAGATTTCAGATGCTTTTTCAGCTCATCAATATCTTCTGTTGTTTGATCTTTTGATTGTGTGTTCTTCAACTAATTCTTCCACATCTATTTCATTTATCTCTACATTTAATGGTTGCCCAAGGACACTATCTTGTACACAATGTTCCATTTTCAGCAGCAAATTCAAAACTGGGAAATTCCACATCTTATATTTGCAGCAGTCCGACCGTTCATGTTTGCTGCTTCATGTTAGTGCGCAACCACTAAGAACATTCGTTAGCCGAGTCCGAAAGATATTGAAAATAATATTCGTCAGCAGGATCATTCGTTAACGAGTTGTCACTATATATATATACAAAACAAAAAAAATACTTAAATAAAACTTGAGTGTCACTCTGTGAAACGTGGTTACGGTTTTAAAATGGTGTTATTAATTAATCTCATAATTGACCAATACTTCGACTTACCCCGCTAATATATTTTTATATTTCTCCCATCCATTTATAGACTTTTTATACCGGCAGTAAAAAATTATTTGGTTTATGAGCCGCCTCCGAGCAGTGTTCTGTAGCTATAGACAACACTGTCCATCACCGCAGTAAGCTGTAGAGGCTCCAAGGAAGAGAAAATCTAACGGCAACCATGCTGGATTCGAACGTGTTGCTAGTCAAGCACGTTACCACTGAGCAAATTAATCCCTTTCCCCTGTACCAGCAATAGAAGATCATATAGCTGTGTTTGTTCATAAATGTTAACTAAATGTGTTGGGTTAATAATTGTAGACTGAATCTACTCTCATTCCCACATCAGTGTTGTGTAAGCTAGTGTCAATTATGAATCCTAAAAGAGATTTAAAATTTCTATTCTAGAACCCGCGGTCTTCAAAGAGTTTCAGCACTTAGACCACGGCTGAGCGAGCCCATTGGTACCCCGTAGAACGCCTCACATCAGCCCTGTATCATTAAGGAACGCCTTGCTGAGGCAAATGAAATTTCTGATCCCGCCTTCGGCTCCAGAATGTAGGCGCCAAATTTCAGGAATCGTCTGCGAGCATAATGTACGCACTCTCCAAGAAGGTGGTGTCTTATCCTTTTGGCGGCATTTACTGCAAAGTGGGTCCGCAAGGAGACCCATATTTTGCAGGTGCTTCCTCAAAAGACAATGCCCTAGGGCAGTAATTCTCCTTAGCTTCACTTTTGTTCTGCCGAGGAGATAGGTTGTGCGAGTCTTTGACGGGCCCTCCAAGAAAATCTTATATTTCCTCAGCCCCGCAATATTTTGGTGTTAGCCATTTTTCAATGGCCCCACTGGCAGTCTGTACGAGATGCCGCAGAAAGGCTCCGGACCAATAGGCGTTCGTGAGGCGCTCTCCTTTGCCAGCCTGTCGGCCTCTTCGTTGCCTTGAATGCCTTTGAACCTCGGCACCCAGCCAAGCCGAAGGCTATTGTGGTTTGGTAGAGGTTCTAACTGTTCACGGCATTCTTTAACAATCCTCAACCTGTTGCAGTTTGCCTTCATCAAGCTTACATCATCTTTATTGCGGCTTGGCTATCACAGAAGATCGCAATTCCCTTACTCGTTACGTCCTTATCCCAAAGATATTGGGCACAATTTAAAATGGCGAAGATTTCAGCCTGAAAGACCATGAGATATAAGACCATGCTTCCATGCCGACACCAGCGCACCTATTAAGCACGCCAGCCCGATACCGGCACAGGTCTGGGAGCCATCTGTATATGCTACGATTTCAATGTTACTCGTGTTTCGGCCAGTGCCGTAGATAACGTCCGCTCGTGAGGTTGTCACCCGGAAATTTGATTGAAAGATATATGTCGGGTTCATTAGATTTACTTCCATACAAAACTGTGGGATTTTCTCCAATTCCCCGAATATTTTCCCATGCCCCTCGGATTTGTGTCCGAGTTGCAGGTTGCGAATGCTGGTCATTCTATAGGTCAGTCTTAAATAAAACTTGAATGCCATTCACTAATAAATAAATCACCATAATAAATTTATATTGGCTTATTATTCAATATAATTTCAAAGATTAAATTTTATCCAGTATAATTGTAGATAGTTGATACGAAACATTCATTATACTTGAAAGAAAATGTGAACATCAATACATTAGGATATGACTGAGAGTTGTGGAATAACAAAAGGGTTGAAATATGGCATAAGAAGGAAGTAGGTAGTCACACGATAGAGAGATATCGATGAAAGATGTCTATATGTTCCGGTCTACACACTTGCGTTTACACACTAGACACACATGTACATGACTGTGGTATCCTTTTGGTATGTATGTATATACATACTAACACTGGTAAACTAGTACATGGGTACACCCAATATAGCCCAGCTTGGTTTACCCTCTCTGCTACATTTGTTACATAAATCCCTGTGAGCGTAAACCAAGATCCTTTTCCACACACACAGCGCACGTACATACACACACGCACACAGAACTCTCGTCTGTTCTCACCAACGAGGTATCCTCAGTATAACCTCCACCTAGCCTCCCTAGCTAACAGAGTACAAGCACCATACCCATACGGAGAGTATACACAAGGTTGACAAATGGACCTACTGAACATATACGACATATTCACCGCCTCAAACATTACCTTAAGCTTCTGTCGTCGAGCAGTAATGGCTCTGCTGTCTGAGATTTCTTCTTTATAAGCAAATGTTTTAAGTGAACTACTCGTATATATATTTCTACCATCTTTATATATATATAGCTTTGTCATTATATTTAATGTTATAAGTATACATATACCAACTTTTGTTATAAAACTAAGTACTTCATTAAGAAATATACATTTTACTTCAGCCTGCATTACCGAACAACGAAACTTAATCATCACAATCTGGTCCCAGCTGAAATAACTGTATGAAGTAAATATATATAGAGAGTATAATATTTTTTTTCTCTCTTGCATTCATTTTCCTAGTTCGTATTATTAAAAACACAAAATCTTGTATGAAAAACTCATACAGCTTTCCCTAGTTGCAATATTACATTTTCAATTATTAAATTTTTATTAAACTTACGTTATATTACTCTTTTAGTTGTGCTTGAATTAAAAAATGAATAATCATGTTGGGGATTATACTTGGACTATCTGAATCTGTCTTACATCCTTAGCAAAGTTTAACGGCAGTTACAAATAAATAAAAAAATTAAAAAAAAAAAACCTATGCTGCAACAGCCCATGAAGGGCCAAAGCTTGCTAGACGGCGATTTGAATGGGGGGGGCATGGTAAGCACGCCGCAGTTCCCACGCTGTTCGCTACCTAGGGCGCTACTAACTGTGGCTTCCCACTTTTAATCACAATACTGGGCCAACACCGATTTTGCCCTCACGGCAATCGAACCCTGAATTCTCACATGAAAGGCGAGTGCGCTAGTCACCACTAGACCAACGCGTGAGGACTACAAAGATAAAGGTAACTCACATGCTTCCAGAGTTCTTAAAAATCAATTTTTCCGAAAAATGTTTCTAATGAAATTGATAAGTATTCGACATTTCGATAAGCATTCGACATTTAATGAAAAAACGAAGAAGCATTTTTCGAGAAAGTTTAAAAAAAAAACGAAGAAACCTCTTCTAGTAAAGTCATATTTGTTGTTAATGTAAAACTCTCTTGTCAGATATGGAGCTGTTACCTAATCAGTGACACTAAGTTTGAACTTCCTGTGATTTCTCGGATTTGGGGTTATTTTGTTCACACACACACACACACACAAAACAAATGTGTGTGATGGGGAGCGCATACAAAACACATACAACATCAATTTCACTTCACAAAAGTGTCCACTCAAATGGTGGTGCACTATCATGGCATTTATTACTAAACCATAGCAAGTAGGCTAAATTTCAAAAATTGGATATCCAGCTATACATTCATCAAGTGTCGATCGACCATGAAATAATTAAAGCCTACTTAAAATGCTTCGAACCATTTTTGAATTTGTTTGCCTGTCCTTGTGATATAATGGTGAATCTGGTGTAGACTGTTGGCAATTTGATCTTTTACTGTCACTTTTTAAACCTGTCAGAGCATCGTTAATCCGCCACCTCAGTGTTCACTTGACCTGGCCCATCAAATTGGCAGACCTATTTTATTAAAACAAGAGTATATTATAACTAATTTAATCTTTTTTATTAAAAACATTGACTTTGAAATTTTAAAAACGCCTTCTTTTCACGTAGTGTTGATTAATTTTTTTTTGGTGAAAATTTGGCAAATTACATATTATATTAGAATAATCCTGAACAAAATGACAGGACACATTACATGCGGTTTTATGCAGCACGCTGCAGAAAAAGTTATGTAAAAAAAAAAAAATCTGGTATGAAACACTCACACAACTTTCTCTTACTCCAGTTCTCAAAATTATAATTGACAAATTTTATAGTTAGTGTGTCAAATTTAATGAAATTCGTCGAAAACTGGAAAAAAAAACTGTTCAGTAAAAGCGCACTTCCGGTTTACTAATTTTTTTGAAATTCGGAATTTTGGCCATCTATTTATTTCTAATTAATTTTGTTTGTATGATAGAATTGTATAATCAACTATGATAACACTTTAGAGAAAAACATAACCCAACCCCTGCCCTAAGATTACCATTAAATGAATTTTCCCAGAGAGATGTTTTAAATAAAAATTGTAGATCTTTGTATGTTTAGTTTATATAAGAAGTTTCAAGAAAATTCGTCGACACCATTTTTGAGAAAATCGCGAAAAAGTGAAAAAAATCATTTAATAAAGTGGTAAAGTAAACGCACTTCCGGTCATCCGATTGTTTTCAAACTCGGAATTTCAACAACATATTCAATTCTAATTCACAATATTTAGATGATAGAATTGTCTAATAAACTGAATTAGCACTTTAAATGTAAACCTAAGCACACCCCTTCCCATAACTGCCCTTAAATGAATTTTCCCAGAGAAATGTTTCAAATAAAAGTCATGACTCTTTGTATGTGTAGTTGATGGACCAAGTTTAAAGAAAATCGTCGGACCCATTTTTGAGAAAAACGCAAAAAAGTAAAAAAAACGAACTAGTAAAGTGGTACTTTTGGTTGAGGAATTTTGACAGATCTGTCAAACTTTCTACGGTTTTTCGTTTTTGAGCTATGCTGTTCACATACACATACACATACAGATACACACACACAGACACACCATTTGCTAAGAACCAATTTTTTGGACTCAGGGGACCTCAAAACGGATATTTCCGGTGAAAACACGATATCGAAAATTTGACACGATTACAATACTTCCTTTTACTAGGAGTAAGAGAAAGTAAAAATCAAATCAAAACAAGCATTTTTGCAACAAGCATTTTTTTGAAGTATTTTGAATATTTAACTTCCAATTTTGAGTATTTTACATGAAAACCAAAGCAGTTATGGTTTTTTTTTTTTTTTTACCATTTCAACTTTTACTTTTCAAGAGGCAACAAGTTTAGAGAATAATTTTTTTATTTTCTTGATAAGGTATGACTAATTCTGAAATTTTGAACTTTGGCCATTTGGTCTAGAATTTCCTTGTTTACGCATTTAAAATATCGAACTAATTTGCACATTGACCCGTTATTTCGAAGGAGCTGTAATGACATGGCAAAGTCATAGCAATGTCAAACCTTCACAACAGATAACAAAGGAAGAATAATTTACAACTAGTGGCCTAGCCAGCTGCCTGACTTCAAGACAAAGCCGCGGCCAAACAAACAAACCAAGGGTAAATACCCTTACATCAAAGCAAGCACCGCTAAGGCGGGCCACTGATCTAAATCGGTGGTCACCAAACTAACCAAGGTCGCACACTAGGACAGATGCCGTGGTGTGGGTGTGGCCACCACTGATATATAAACTCGCCCCATTGGAAGAGGGGATGATTATACGATTATACTTCAATACGTCTTCATATAGGAGCAGCAGTTTACGCGTCTCTATACAGTTTTTATTTATACTTAACTCTTTAGTTGTGCATCTTAGTTCATTTACCTTAATCATTCTAATTTATTAGTTATTTATCTTCTATTTATTTCTAAGTATTTCTTGTTAATAGTTACCATTTTTTAAATTTAAATTATTGTTCAAATACAGTCTATTTTTATAAAATCCCTGTTAATAATTCGAGCACTAACTTACAAAAATCTCTAAACTAATTTCCGCCCTCTTCAAGACATCTACTACTTACCTCAGGAATCACAATAAACGATTCCACTACAGAGCCCTTTTTAAATCCTTACCCCTATTACAAACTTTTATTGTTTCAGCATCATTTTAAATATGAATTTTTCAGCAACATCTTGTTTCTTTCTTTTTGTTGTTGCTCTTGTTTTTAGTATCATCAAGGCTTCTTAGATAGTTTCGTCCAATAATAGTATCGAATATTTAAAAATACTTACTACATATCAGATTCATATACTAACTTATTATGTTTAGAAGGGGGAGTGTTTTTGTCTCTGATCAATGTTTGATATGTATAGTCAGTAAAGTTTGCTCCACCCCCTTTTTTATTGGACTGTAAAAAAAAAAAAAAATAAATAAAAAAAAATACTGTATTGTTGAGAAGATATGGTGCACGGAAGTACTAGTCTCCAATAGTTTGCGTGAGACTTCTTTTCTCACACGAAGTAAAAAAAAAGAAAAAAGAAAAGAAAACGTCAAAAATTGGCAGGAATTTGATTTGTGCATTTAAATAACAATATATTGATAAAATTGGATTAAACTAGATATTTTGTACACTAAGTTTAATTTCTCTTCGTTTGTGTGTGTGTGTGTGTGTGTGTGTGTGTGTGTGTGTGTGAGTCCATGATTGTTGACTTTGTTAAAAATATTTTTTTTTTTTTTTTCTACAATCATTTGTATAATAGAAAAATTTTTATTAAAGAAAATTTAGTGAACGAAGTTAAACTTTTTTGAAACACCATTTATGGTGTTACTTGGTAGATAACCTCCAATGGTCGCATACGGATCCTGCTTCACACATTTATCATCATAGACAACAGAAAGATCTTGTTTAAAACAGTTTAAATCAAAATGCTGCCTTATTTAGGTGCACCCCTTCTCCTTACACTGTACTAATTTTATTCGGCTGTCGTTTTCTCGTTTATTACATTCTCCCAATAATTTCTCAGAAGATCCAGCATTGGTATAATAAACAAAACCACCAAATATCATTTATTTATTTGACTTGAATGTATTTGAGTAGATGTATAGATTTGTGTTGTGTGTAGCGTGAGCGGTATTGAAAAGGTTTATGAGTGTGTATGTTTTAGAGAGAAGAGAGAAGCCATTGTATGTTTTAGAGAGAAGAGAGAAGTCATTAAGAAACAAATAAGAAATCACCACTGTTTTAAAATAAATATATTATCACTAAATGAATTTAAATACTTCACAATAATATGCTCATAAATATATAGAAATTTGTACTTAATATTTGTATTAAAAAAAAATTTTTTTTATTCAAGTTCTTCAAATTAAAACACGTATGTATTGGCATGCCCGCAAGAGGTATTTGTTGGATACAGTTACTTGGGGAGTAGCGACCCCAAGGGTTACCACAGAGCTCAGTAATCCATGCACATTCATCACTACAGTTGTAACAGCAACCAAAGAGAGTAAAGAGAAGAGAAACGAACCCAACCACTCTCTCAGACTGGAGTAGGGGAACTGTGTAAATACAGCGACGGACAGTCAATGGGAAGACAGTTCAATACAGTTCAATATAGTTCACTTCGAGTCATTCTCATACCACTCTACTGTAAAGTCCAGGCAGACCGTCACTCATTATTATTATTATACATAGTTAATCCAGTCTTCTCATTTCATCAACAGACCAAGATTCTCTCCACCCAAACATCCATTACACAGTATACAATACACTTAAACTACATACACTCTACCCTTTACAGACAAGGACAAACACAGTACACACACTATGGTTTCCATCCCTAGTTAACTGGCCTAAGCCAAAGGAGAAGGAAGGGATTAAGCTCAGTAGTAGCGCGCTGGACTAGCAACGCTGATGTCCCGGGTTCGAATTCAGCATGTTGCCCTGAGATTTTTTTCTTCCTAGAAGCCTCTTACAGCTCACTGTCCAGTAGTGGACATTGGTGTCTGTAGCTAGAGAACACTGCATAGTGGCCGGCAATGCACTGGGTAGGCTCCGCGGAGGTCACAAAAGATCTTTCAGGTTGAAATGCAATAATCCCCTACAAAAATCTACAATCTATGTATTGGCATACTGAATTTGAAATGAGAGAGACACGTTCTGAATACAATGAATGTTACTGGTTGAATGTTCTGGAATAGACTGATGAAATAATGCTCCTCTTGGTAGTTAAAAAACCTGCCATTTGTATATTTAATTTCTAGAAGGGGTTAAAAGACAAGAGTGACCCGAGTTCCCCGACCTCTCTTGTAACGGTGCCTTGTACCTGCATTTTTACTTTTTGCTGATTATTGAAAATATAAACATAATTTCAAATTATTTCTATTTTTCCATTTGCTTCTTCCATAACACTGGCCAGCATTGTTTTGATAGATAAATACTTTTTGTAACAAACAAACTATACATCCGTTTTGTTTTCATTATGAAGGAAAAATATGAATCCGATCGTCAATACCAATAAAATTGATGAGTTCCACTTTTTCCAAATTAACATGATTATCGATTTTGGAATTTTTCTTTCTTTTAAAAGTAGGATATCAAAAATTTTTAACAAAATAAAAGGAAGAAAATATTAAAAAAAAAAAAAATCACATTGTACTTCCTCCTCTTCAAATTACCGACTTTAATATTCAATTAATGAATATTTAAATTAAATACGAATTTATTTAAATTTTCTCTATTTAAACATTACAGTATTTTTTAAAAATTAAACATTTCACTTTTTTTTTTACTTTTTATATTTTTTACCATTATTCATTTGTTCCAAATATGCTAATATAATTTTCATATATAATTAAACAGAATTACAATAAATAATCAGAATTAATTTACGATGCGAGAATTTAATTTAAACAATAAAATAGGTGAATACTAGCTTTTGCATATATGTGTAAAATAATTGTGATGTAAACGTGCAACAGAAACTATCTCTCTTCACAACTTGAACATAGTGCTTGGCTAATACGACTGTAGTAAAAGTGTAGAAATGCCATCACTATTTTATATATATATACATGTGTGTGTGTGTGTATGTGTAAGACAGTGTAGAGAGAGCGTGAGAGAGATATCTAGCTTTCAAGTGGGTGTGAACACACTACTATTCTTTAAGAATACTGCAATTCCCCCTTCTGTCTTAGGGCGCCAAGAATTTTATGACCATGTCTGGGTTGTGTTGGCATCTAGTATCACCTCACTTTTTACGATAGCTAAATCTAAATGAAATTTTATTAAATTCTAACATGTCTCTTATATGTAAAGCGAGAAATTGCATAAGATAATAAAATCCTTTAAAAGGATTTCAGTAAAGCAAATAATATTGCCAGTTGAAAATGAAATTTAATTAAATATAGAAGAAAAAAAATCTGGTGTGAAACACTCACACAACTTTCTCTTACTCCAGTTCTCAAAATGCTAATTGACAAATTTTATAGTTTGTGTACCAAATTTAACGAAATTCGTGGAAAACTGAAAAAACTGTTCAGTAAAAACGCACTTCCGGTTTACTAACTTTCTTGAAACTCGGAATTTCAGCCATCTATTTATTTCTAACTAATTATGTTTGGATGATAGAATTGTATAATGAACTAGGATACCACTTTGATGAAAATCTAACCCCACCCTATAAAAGTGCCCTTAAAAGACTTTTCCCAGATAAATGTTTTAGATAAAAGTTGTAGATCTTTGCATGTTTAGTTTATATACGAAGTTTCAAAAAAAATCGTCGGAGCCATTTTTCAGAAAATTGCGAAAAGTGAATAAATCATTTAGTAAAGTGGTAAAGTAAACGCACTTCCGGTTATCCGATTTTTTTCAAACTCGGAATTTCAACAACATATTTAATTCTAATTAACATTATTTAGATGACAGAATTGTCTAATAAACTGAAATAGCACTTTAGATGGAAACCTAACCCCACCCCTCCCTCAAAAGTGCCCTTCAATGCATTTTCTCGGAGAAATGTTTCAAATAAAAGTTGTAGCTCTTTGTATGTGTGGTTGATGTTTGAAGTTTTAAGAAAATCGTTGGAGTCATTTTTGAGATAATTGCAAAAAAGTAAAAAATCCAACTAGTAAAGTGGTACTTCCGGTTGAGGAATTTTGACAGGTAACGTAGTGTCAGATCCCACGGTGATACCTAAACGGAATATCAAGTTTCAACTTTCTATGGTTTTTCGTTTTTGAGCTATTCTGTCACATACATACCATACACACACACACACATACACAACACCACACGACACACACACACACACGCACACAGAACATTATGCTAAAACGCATTTTTTTTCTGGACTCAGGGGACCTCAAAACGGATATGTCCGGTGAAAAACTCTATATCGAAAATTTGACACGATTACAATACTTCCTCTTACTAGGAGTAAGAGAAAGTAAAAAAAAAAAGAAATTCATTAAAGACACTATTTCTTCTTAAGATTTCTATATTTTAGTGTTAATAGCCTTTGAGCGTGCATTAATGGTAAATATAAATATTTATTTCTAAAAACAATTGATTTTTATTTATCAAAATTTGGAAAAACCATGATTAATTGTCCTACATTTTTTTTAAATTTTTTAATCTTTATTTATGCTACAATCAGCGCAACCGCACTATAAGTAACAAATATTACAAAAGAACATACATATGTAATAAAATGGAGAAGCTACCCAATAGTAACACCCCAAAACTACACAAATATACTATTGACACTCTTCACTTGATTTTACCATTATTAACATATGCTGCGCCAGTCTGGTATTCAGCAATTAAAAAGCAATATAATGTGCGTAAACTTAGGAACGTCCAAAGGAAAATTGCTTTGAGAATCATCAAGGGATATCGAACGATATCATTTCATGCTGCAATATTACTAGCAGGTACAAAACCAATAGATATCATAATAATGGAAAAAGCGGATTTTTATTTTGCGACTAAAGTAAAAAATATATTATATCCACATTATAACATAGATTCCTTTGATCCTGTGGAGGAATGGTATCACCTATCTACAGCAATTGCTTTGAGAGAAGAAAGAAATAAATTAGGTTACCGAATTTTACTACAGATGGTATACAGAAAAATTTAAACTTGCGTTTTGGTGCTCAAACAACCAAGCCGAACTCCTAGCCATCCTTAAGGCGATTGAATGGATAGAGATGATAGCATATAGTTTTCCAAAGACAAGGACTGCTGAGATAAATACAGATAGTGAGGTATCTCTGGCTATATTAAATGATCATGGAAATCATAACTCCCTGGCGGATTTGATTAGATCAAAATTAAAAAGGTTGAGAATGGAATTGGGTTGGATAATAAATCTGGAATGGGTCAAGGCCCATGCTGGCAATGAAGGCAATGAAGTAGCAGATAGTTTAGCTAAAGAAGCGGCTTTAGACCCTGACCTGAGCATCTGCTATTCAAAGGTCCCTCTTAGTTATGTGAAGAGAGAGGCTGCAAAGAATAGTCAAGAAATGTGGGAAAATGAGTGGAAAAATACTTGCAAAGGCGAAGTAACTAAAAGTTTCTTCCCAACAGTTGCAATGAGGAACAAGATCGATTTGCAGCACTCTTACAAACTAACTATGGCACTTACCGGTCACGGGAAAAATAAATCATATTTATTTAGATTTAAAATAATAAACAGCCCTGAATGTGTTTGTAATAGTTTGGTTGCCCAAACGTGGCACCATATAATTTTCGACTGCCCATTTTTTGAGCCAAGTAGAGCGGAATTGATAAAGAAGGTGATTCAGGAAGGAGAAGCATGGCCAGCAGCTCCGAGTTTGTTAGTTTCAAAATTCAATAAACAGTTCATGGTGTTTATCAACAAAATTGACCTGAATTTATTATAAATTGTTTGCTAGTTCTTTGCATTATTATATCTTCTTCTTAGTCTTTCTTATTCTTAATTTAATTGTTTCATATCTAGTTTATGTAATCAACTTCAAATTGCTATTGTCTTTACATTAAATAATGGTAATAATGGTAATGATAAATGTTAAATTAATATTTTGAAATATATTGTTAAATGCTTGTAATCATGATGGGGAGAGGCAGAATAATAAACTCCTCAGCTGCAGGGCTACTGGAGCTGGGAAAAAAAACAAAAAAAAACTCTTCACTTGAGAGGAGATCACGAGGCCAAGTCTTTTAAGATGTCTAGGAGGGTTATCGGGAAGAATTTGGGAAAACAGGTGTTGAACTATAGGATTTGTGTGAGACTGTAGGTTAATATGGAATTTCCTGTACGGGATTTGGGCGACTTGAGCAATGAACGGTATATTAAGGTCTGTATGTATGGTTCGGTTGGAGACGTAAAAGGGAGCATTTATATTGTTACAGAGGATTCTGGTTTGTAGGGATGGGGAGTCTTTGGAGATTTAAGCGTTTGGTTGAACACCTTAGTTCAATCCCACATGCCCAGATAGGCTTTAAAATAGATGTATAAATTAGTCTTTTGTTGTCTAGAAAGATTTTGAATATATTGTCCAGTAGATCTTTTAAGTTTTAAGTGAAAGCGTCAGATTAGTTCTATTCCTTTAAGACATGTAGGTGGATTCCAGGTAAGTCTTCGGTCTAAGTAAAGCCCAAGATAGTGAGCAACTTTGGCCACTGGTAAGGGAATTAAGTTCTAGTAGACTTGGGGAAGAGTAGTGCGACGAAGACTGAAGGTAATGTTTTACGACTTGTATCAAAGACATTTTCCGTGATAACCTGCTTCATTTAGTGGTCATCGAACGCCCAAAACCGGTCGATGACCACAAAATGAAGCAGGCTATCACGGAAAATGTCTCTGATGCTTTCCAGCTCTGCGGAACCAACTATCACAACAATTTTGGAACTTGTATTCATTGAGTTTAATGACCCATTTTTTAAACCCCAATTTTTCTAGGGAGAAGTGGTGGATTTGCAGATTTATCTGGGCTATTAGGGATCATTATTGGTAGACAGGATAGCGGTATCATCTGCATAGGTGAGAAGTATAGTATCAGGATGTGTTGGGATGCCTGCAGTGGAGTAAAGGATAGGACCTAGAATGCTGCCTTGCGTTATGCCTTACTCCAACTTCTGTGTGCTTGAAAGGAGAGAAGGATAATCTGATTTGTATTGGGAAATACCTATCGGATAAGTAGGATTTTAGGATGAGGTAATATGTGGCTGGAAGGAAGGATGCCTTTAAGTTTCCAGAGCAGCCCTCGGTGCCAGAATCTATCGAATTATCCTACAAGAATCGGAATTGTCACTATGGAATTCTATGTAGGTTGGTAGTTACTTGCTCGATAGGTGTACGTTTTTTGGTCCGGGACATTGCATTGTGCTTATGAAGGCCTGTTATGAAGAACACACATCACACATACATACACACTTCTTCCAAATACATGCATACAAACACACACACACACACACACGTACACATCGGAAAGTTTTAAATAAAAACTTATCATTGTGAACGTGCTCAATATCTTTTCTTCTTTATTTTTAATTTATAAATAAATCCATACAAGACAATAATTTCTTTGATAAATTTATGCAAATAAATGAAAATAATGTTCATGGAATTAGTATGAAATTATATTTAGGAAGAGAGAGAGAGAGAGAGAGAGAGATAGTCGTCAATGGAAACGAGTAAACAGAGATTACTTTGGTTTAATGTGAGGAATATCTGAAGCAAGTGTGGTGCAAGGCTATCTTCTTCTCTCTGAGTCCCTCAGGCGAAGGGACAGTCTGACGCCGTTGAGATTTGCATCTGGCAGATGTTGCTCTATTCTGGTTTAACCGTACGGTTATAAAGCATATATCTTTCTCTCTCACTTCCCCCCACTCTCTTTCACCCAGTCTCATATTCAACTACAGTATGAGCTTGTGGAGGACGACAAATTGAAAGGGATGATGATAGAACGTGAAGAGCCAACCAGTGGTTGGAGTGTTGAATGTAATATGGCGGAGTAGAGATGGAGGAGATTTTGTGGTTATACTACTGGCAAGATGGAAACGAGAAGAGGAAGATCACAACATCATTAGAAACAACAGAGGACGATTCTGTGAAACTTGTATGTGGGGGCCAGAGAAATGATAGCTGGGACAAGAGTAGATATCTCTCCTTCTATTTTGTCGCCCTGCCACTGCTTGTACTATCCCTCTCTCTCTCTAAGGCTATACTAGTGGTTGGTGTATAACCTCTTAACAAACAGGAAACTGCTCCTCAAAGAGGATCCCGATTCTAACTATATATTCCTCCAACTCTAATATTTCTTGCACTATTTTTACTATTCAGCACTATTTTCTATTTCTTATTAATAATGCGTCGAATGCATTTATTTTCTTCTGTATATTTGGTGTGAACATTAAAAAAGAATAACAGAACTTTAAATAATGTCGTCAGCTTTCCAGTTAAACGTCTTATAAAGGGATAGGAATGCCTTCTAATTTTTTTTTTTTTTACTGGCAGTCACCTTGAGTGTTAAGCGGCCCGCTCTAGCTTTAGATTGAATGTCAGGAAAACTACGGTTATTTTGGAAACAAAATGGTGAAAAGTCATGGTGTAGGACCGGCTTTTCATTTATTATATTTCCGCTATAATATGGAGGGGTACAACTACATTTCAAATTCAAAAGAGATGTTCGTAACTCACTGATAAGTCATTTTGAAAAAAAAAAAACACTTTCAAATTGGTTTTAAGAATGTTCTGTAAGTTTGAAGAAAAAATAATTGTAAGTGTTTTGAGAAAATCCCCCCCCCAAAAAAAAAAAAATATGAAAAAATCTATTTAATAAAGTGAGCTTTGTGACCACAACCATATTGTAGGATCTCCGGGTTACGTTAAAAAGTGATATCGAGGTTTAGCAGTGATTTTCCCTTTTTGAGGTATGAACCATGTGTTCCGTAATGATGCAACTTATCATACTTATTTATTACATGGTGAAGATTTATCAGTATATAATACCGAATTTAAAGATGGAAAATTTAATATAAGTAATACAACTGATTTAGCTCCTGTACAGTTTTTTTTTTTTTTTGCTCTATAATATTATAGTTGCACAGGCATTTTCCATTCATCATACTTCGCACGAGTTCCGGAGTAGCAATCTCACAATGAAGATGTTTTTAAGGAATGGACTTCAGAATTTGGCATGGAATTGAGGCCAAAAGCTTCCCACCTCTGTCTAGCTTTAGCTGGCTCACAAAATATTCAGTTATACAATTCACATTCACACTCATTCACAATTCACGGACTCGCCAATAAATACACACACTCAACTAGCATTCACTCCTTTCTCTCACCTACAACATACAAATAAAATGCCCTAATCTAAGTTGGGATAGAGTACTCTATATTCCACTAATCCCTTGATCTTAAACCTAAAGTTAAAAACACTGTTTATATAGTTTGTTTACATTAGCGTCATATCTTGTCATAGACATCTATATCCTTCAAAAATTGAATCACCCGGTCAACATTAATTGGATCATTTTTTAATGTTTCGCCTAAACTGCAAGAAATTTTGTTCAGCCGCCTATATACATCGTACTTTGGACATTCAGTAATAATATGCTGGACCGGTAGTGGGACATTACATACGGTACATGATGTGATTAGGCCACCACACATCAGGTAAGCATGAGTCAATCGCGTATGACCTATTCTGAGACGTGCAACTACTACCTCCTCCCTCCACACGGATCTAGAGGAAGAATCCCAGGCCTGTATCGTGTCTTTGATAGATCTTAATTTATTATTTGAGACTGCCCTCCATTCTCGTTGCCAGCTTTGGGATACGTGTCCCTTTATCATGCGGATTATATCAGTAGGCATGCTTCTCTCAACTGTAACATCCATGTTGGCTGCTTCTTTTGCTGCTGCATCGGCAGCAACATTTCCACCTATACCAGAATGGCCTGGTACCCAAATAAATGATACGTTAATGCCATCAGTTTTTAGATTATAATATATTAATGTATGGATGTCTTGAATGACCGGATGTTGTGAATAAATATGTTTCAAGGATAAGAGAGAGCTAATAGAATCGAAGCATACAGCTACATCACCCTGAGTCCCTCCCAGAGTACTCAGTGCCATGTAGATCGCATACAACTCTGCGATATAGATACCACTTGTCAAAGGCAGGCCAAATTTATATTTCCTACCCTGTACGATTACTGCGGCACCGCGGCCTTGAGGAGTTTTGGATCCATCTGTTAATTTTCCTCTATTCAATAGTTCTAAAAAATATTGTTTGCATTCTATGTCAGAAGTTTTGTTTTTGGAGTGTTTCATCAATGTTTGGTTAATTAGTATTGGAGGTGTTAACCACGGTGCTGTTGCTTGCTGCTGGTGCTGTACAGTTTTAAACCAAATAGTTTTGAGGATTATAGTAACGTTCCTTTAAACCAAAGTAATACTATAAGTATTACTGATCATGTTCCTCCAAATTCTGGGTATATTCAACCCAGTTTACATATCGATATTGTTCCTGTTCAATCTAATAATCCTGATACTGAATTACAGGATTTTGTTTGTGGCACTTAGGACTAAATGTACGGTAAAAATTGATTTAAATTCTCCATTTACCGATTGTTCTGCGTATACACCAGATAGTTTTCTTTCAGGATATCGATATTTTGATAATAGTTTGGTTTATAAAAACTCATTATATTTTTTTTTTTTTTATTGCTACAAGAGACATATCCATTAGCATGGAGTCGATCGTCACTGACTCTCAAATTAAAATAATATCCCTTACAAGGCACTTACACAGTTGTACAACAATAAAGAAAATAAATCAAAACTTATCTCTTAGAAATTATTAATACACAATAAAAGAAACAAAATCACAGAGTAATGGAAACAAAATTTTTCGACTTTACAGTCAATTATTTACTGACATTGACAACATTGCTGCTAGTTCTCCTGACAGTCTACAAATCTCTAATAGGTAAAAGTAAACATTATTTATTTTTTCAACACTATCAAAAGTTAAGATGCTTTCTAGACTTGATATGCTCTCTTCGGATAGAATGTATTGTTTTAAAAATTTTGATCTACAGTTGGAGTAAATAGGACATTCCAATATAAGATGTTTCAAGCTATTTAATATTGAGTGTTTGCACAATTTACAGACCTCTTCCTTATAAAAGTAATATATATCACCATTTATTAATAGTCTGACTACATTATTGTTTGCTATTCTTAATTGGCTAGTAATCCTCAATTTATTGACATTAACAATTAAAGTGAAATAATGTTGAGGTACTAAATAAGCAAAGTTACAGATAATTCTATATATTGAGGAATAGCCAGAATTCACAGCTCTATCAATATCTAAACCAAGGAGATTATTTTTCATTTTCTGTAACAGTCCGCTCTTATTCTCGGCAACAAAATTAGCATTAAAGGATTCATCGTCAGGGGGTCGCCTAGTTTAATGGCTATATTTCTGACCAGTGATACCCAATTATAATCAGGATTATTTGTTGGGGCATTGGTCCAGTTGACACAATCTTATAAAACATTGTCTTGGGAGACTTTCAAGTGGAAGTCGAAGCAATTTGATCCAAAAATTTATAACCCTACCGAAGATTTGGACGACCGATAAAGGATTTCTACCGGACTCAAGCCGTACTATATAATTAGGGGTAAATTTCGGCCATGAGAATAATCCTTTTAAAAATTTAGTCTGGACTACTTCCAAGGGTTCAAAGTATCTCAAACTCCAAACTTCGGAACTGTACAGGAATTGTGGACACAACCATGGAATCAAACAAGGTCATTTTTGATTCCCAAGAATCACTTTTCCCTTTAATAAGAATTTCTCTTATTTTAGCACTTGCAATTACTGAGCGGGTTTATAAAAACTCTTTATTGCCTATAACTCCTTTTAAAAAAAAAATCTGGTATGATACACTCACACAACTTTCTCTTACTCCAGTTTCCAAAATTGTAATTGACAAATTTTATAGTTTGTGTAACAAATTTAATGACAATCGTTAGAGTTCGTCGAAAATTGAAAAAAAATACAAACGATCAATAAAAGCACACTTCCGGTTTATTAATTTTCTTGAAACTCGTAATTTTGGCCAATTATTTATTTCTAATTAATTTTGTTTTGGATGGTAGAATTTTGTTTGGATTTTTTTTTTTTGGATGGTAGAATTTGGATTGTATAATCAATTATGATTGCACTTTAGAAGAAAACCTAACCCCACTCCTCCACCAAAAGTGCCCTTAAATGATTTTTTTTTTTCCAGAGAAATGTTTTAAATAAAAGTTGTTGATCTTTGCCAAGTTTGAAGAAAATCGTTGGAACCATTTTTGGGAAAATCGCAAAAACTTAAAAAAAAAAAACAATTAGTAAAGTGGTACTTCCGGTTGAGGAATTTTGACAGATAACGTACTGTCAGATCCCATGGTGATAATTAAACGGAATATCAAGTTTGAACTTTCTACGAGTTTGCGTTTTTGAGCTATGCTGTTCACATACATACACACATACACACACACGCACACACACAGACCATTTGCTAAAAACCACTTTTTTGTACTCAGGGGACCTCAAAACGGTTATTTCCGGTGAAAACTGAATATCGAAAATTTGAATTACGATTACAATACTTCCTCTTACTAGGTGTAATAGAATGTAAAAAGGCAGAAAAGGAAGAAACCGTTTAAACAAGTCCTTAGTGTATAATGTCGTAGATATAAAAAGAAAAAAAAAAGAAAAAATTAAATTTGTAAATATATAAATATATATTTAATTTTTGTCGCTACCTCGGTGATTATTTATTACTTTCTTTATAAAAATAATTAGTCTTCAAGATCAACATAATAATTAGGAAGTGGTACTACAGATACTGATGGATCAGAAACATCAGCGTGTTCATTAACTTAAGATAATATTTCGACCATTTCGAAATATTCCTCATGTATTTCATCGATATTTAGATTTGATCCATATCTGTATTTCGATTTATGTACATACATACATAGATATAGAGCCCAGTTTCTAAAAAACACTTTTTCGGATTCAGGAGACTTCAAAACGTGTATTTATGGTGAAAAAGACAATTTCAAAAATTTGACACGATCGTAGTACTTTCTTTTACAGCATTAATGAATTGTAAAAATGCTGGCAAATGAAGAATGGGTTGGTGTGTGTGGAGGGGGGTATAGCTATTTAAAAGTCCAAACTATTTAATAAAAACGTTAACAATAATAATTGTCGATGCTGCTCATAAAATTAAAAGAAATTAATAATCAATTAATTTAGGGGAGGAAACGGTATCTAGACTGCATTGAATTAAAAAAAATACAAGAAAATCACGATAGACTGGAAAAAACATTCAGTAAAGTTGCACGTTCGATTAATGAATGGCAGGGAAGGGGAATAGCTAAGTGGTTAGCGTACTGGACTCCCACGCGGTGGTCCTGGGTTCGAATCCAGTGCTGCCCTTAAATTTTTTTTTCTTCCTAGAAAGCCTCTACAGCTCACTGTTCTATGATGGACAGTGTTGTCTGTAGCGAGAGAATCCTGTCCGGAGGCCAGCAATGCACTGAGAAGGATCCGTGCGCTAATGAGTCATAGATGTCGACGCGCCTTAAATTAAAAAAAAAATTATAATAATTAAAAAAAAAAAACTAATTTTCTTTTGCATATATTTAATTTAAAAAATGTAACAATAAATAAATTGGTGTTTAAATAATCCTTTAGGTGTTTTGTTGTTGCCACTTAAGTTAGAAAATAAAAGTAAATAAATTATTCATGGCAAGAAGTTTTTTTACGACCCAATTAGTGTGGGCAGACTTTTAATATTTTAAACAGTTATTCATAACAATAAAATGGCTCAAGTTGTAACATAACGCTGTTATCTTCTTCGTCCAACCACAGCTTTTTTTTTTTTCAACAGAACCAGACTATCACATAGTAAATAACCTATGGAAATATTATTGTGTACTTAGAGGTTCTTTGTGAGCATTCAGTATGTAATTTTTTTTATTATTATTTATGTGTTTTCCTTCGCAAAGAAACTAAGCAATCGTGTAAGGATGTCAAGGCCTTTTTTCTTAAAAAACAAAAAAAAAAAACTTTATTTATGACTCATTGTTGTAGAAGAAATTGCAATCTGGTCGTTAGTTAGCGGTGATGTAAACAGCAAGAGTTAAGGAAGTAGCTTAGTGGGGAATTCAGACGAAGTCATATCCATCTATTTCCTATGTATTCTATTATTAGATTTTTTCAAAGTGAAAAATATTTACCCGGGAGAACTCGCTAGAAAAAATGAATAGCAAGAACTCGCGCGTGAGACTTTCTCTCACATCCCAATTTTCATATTTTTCCACCACATAATAATATTATTAGCTTCTAAATACCAATTAAGTAAACGACATTATATTTATAAATATAAATACACACATAAACTTAAACAAATATCAATATAAAAAATATAAATCACACTCTTTTACTTATAAAAAAAAAACTGGAGCAAAACTCAATATAAAAAATATAATTTGTGTTGAATTATTCAGTAACAGCACATTTTGGACAGGTAGCACATTTTGGTGTACGTGCATCTGCTAATGAAAACACTTTGAGGCCATATTTTGCTGGTTTACTAGGGATGTATTGCCGAAAATTGCAACGTCCCCGAAATGGTTCCAACATTTCATCTATAGTACAGTATTCACCAACTTGGTAATTTTGTTTACATTTGGATATAAATTCATCCAGTACCTCTCTTATGGAATCAGGAAAAAAAAGACTCCAACATTCCAACGGAGTTTTAGCTTGCTTTGCAATAGTTTTCACACCTAGAAGATGGATAACGATGTTTTGTTTCCTTCTGCGCAAATTTTGCGCGGGGAGCGGAAACATACCAAACAGTAGTTTTGACGTTACCAAACAAGCAGTTTCCGAGGATCGTCGTTTTCGAGTTCATCTTTCTCTTTTATCCCTGATTGTTCTGAATCACTTTACGGTTTTCGAAGCTTTCCGAGCGTCAAAGCGGTTTTCGTTGTCTACAAGGTTGGGGAGAACTTCAGTTTTACCCTGTTCGGGATCAGGAATCCATGACAAATATTCTAAGCGAAAAAAATTAACATAAATAAAATTACCAGGAAAATATAAAGTAAATAAATATCCTGAAAAATGCCACTTAAGGAGATCGTACAACGCTTTCCCCATCTCGGTCATATGTTTGTCACGACTCATTTGAATTTAAAAAAATCTAAAAATTCAAAAGGAAAATTAATTTTGTGTCACCAGTAAACCAAAAATGTTATACAAACAGAAAATTACTTACTTATAAAAACGTAACGCGAACACTAGCGCGTGAGAGACTCACTCACGTCTTAGAATATTTTTCTTTAACTTCCTCTCCTGAAGCTAACACAAGACTGAGAGGAAAAATATTTCAAGAGGAAGTAAACAAAAGATAAAAACTCAGCTAGACGAAGCTAAGGACCTCCAACTACTCCCACTTCCGGATTATGAGTGTTCTTCTTCAAGAGAAAATCTGACGGTGCGAGTTCTCCTGGGTTAAATATTGTAGCCAGCCTGCCAAAAAAAAAAAAAAAAAAAATATTATATTATTATCCTGTTATAATATTTCCTGTTACTAGGAGTAAGAGATAAAAACATAAAAAGACTATGTTGTAGAAAAAGTAAAGAAAGAGAATTTTTTTGTATTGTGTTCGAGTTAATCAGTTTGTAGGTCGTTGTGAAAGACTGTATGAGTATTGTTTGTTTGATGTATTAAGGTTTTAAGGCATTAGGGTTGGATGGTAAAGTGGAGCACTCTAATACCCAAAAATGGAACAAGTAACGACAAGTGCAGCGCTCTACTATCAAAAGTGGAAGACTTATTTTATAAAATAAATTAACTGCTGCTTTTTCTCATGCATATGGTTAAATTTATATCTTGTTCTAAACGAAACTTAAACGGAGTTATATCACATTTTTTGTGAATTGAACATATTGTGCAATTGTACATTTTGTACTTCTTTCTATTAATTTTACAGTAAACGTAAAGTGAAGCTTATTTCACTCTTGCTTTTATCATACAAGGGTAGTACCTACATTTGTGCATTTCGTTTGTATTAATGTTGTGGATGTAATGGGATCCAAAATTCATAGGATCCGAAGAGCGAAGAAGCAGACATTAAATGAATCAAAACTTAGTTACTCCCCCTCTAGTCAGACTAGGAAAGGGAGTGTTCGATTCATATAAACAGAGCGACAGCAGAAGAGTTCAGAATAGTTTACGACCGTTTTATAACAGTACACACAGACAGCAACCTCTCTATTATTTTGTTATTATTACTCAGCCAGTCTGTCTCTTTATTATTCTCTACCTAACTTCTATTCAACTGTAAAGTTCTTGTAGTTTGTGTTTTCTATTCATTGTACAGTGTTCATCAAATCTTCTAGTTTATTTCTCTAAAATCCATTCTCTCCAATATTCTCTCTCCATCTCACATCCATTATATTGAACTCTCCTTTCCTAGCCTGGCCTAGGCGGGGAGTAACTAACTTTTGATTCATTTAATGTCTGCTAGGCAGGGATCCTCTTTACCTTTTTGAGGTCCCGAGTCAGCCTTGGCGTCACTAAGAGGTTTTGTGATAGCCAGATCAGACTTTGGGAGTCGAGGGTTTTGGAGAAATGCTGGGAGGATACGCAGGGGTGCCTCCAGGCTAAAAGATTCATCAAAGGAACCAAGCAGGGGTTTTGAGATTACCCCCTGTCCCTTAGTAGGAAAGAACTGAGGACCTTGGTGGGTGTAGTGACCGGACACACATGGGTGTCTAGTCATTTGCATAATATAGGGAGGACATCTAGTCCTATATGTCAGAACTGTGATGACGGTGTTCCACTACTTGTTTCAGTGTCCTCGTTTCGCTGGTACTAGGTTTCGTGTATTTGGGAGGGCACCACCTCTCGCGTGATTCCTGGATGAGTTGTAGTTGAATGATGTCTTGGGATCTTGCAGACTGACCGTAGACTACCGGGCGAGATGAATTGGGGGGATAAAAGCCATAGACTATACATCCCAAGCTAATAGAAACCTAGTTTTCAATAATAATATCTGGTTCTTCGCTTTTCGGATCCAATGAATCTTTAATGATTCGAAATAAATAATAATCTAGACGTGTTACAAGAAAGAGCATACAATATTATTCCTTAAAAATGAGGTTATTCAAGGTTTTTCATTCATTCTGTTCCTATTGAACTGAATTAATCCTTGGAATGGAATGTAACAAAAATTATAAAATGAAATCATATGTGACTGAATGTAGGTTGATATAATTTGCAATAAACGAATTATTAAAAAACTCAATATTAAACAAAAAAGCTCTTATTTTGTGTAATATTGCAAAGAAGACAACAATTTTTTTTATAGAAATATCAAATAAAGGATGCCATGAATGTTTATAATTTAGTGAAATTTATAAGAAAGAATTTTAGAGATATATGTGAAAAATTATATTTGATTAAAAATGTGATGACATTTTGCAACAATGTGATGTGACATCGGCTGTGGGCCTGTTTAATAATTAATTGAATAAATGAAATATAACAAAACAAAAAGTATTTAAACATTTCTAAATATTTGTTGTAAATTGGTATTGAATTAAATAAAAATAAAAAATATTTAATATATAGTTTTAAAATATTATTTTAAACAAAATTTGCATTAATTTTATATTAATTGTTAAAAATAATTAAAAATTATATAGTATAGTAAAAGAACAATTCTACACTAGAATGAATAAATTTCCATACAATTTTCAGGTAGGTCAGTAAAGTATGTACTTTCAGCTTGCAATGCTAGTGCAGCTCAGACGGTAAGGCACAATTTTAACCACTTGGGGATTAGTATAATAGATAGTTTCCACTGTTCATACTATGACTTTCTCCATTAAAAAAATGGTTGCTAGAGAGTACGTCTATCTAGTTTTATAAGGTGTATTATTGGTGCCCTGTGAAGTCTGAATTGCTTAGGGAATGTTCCTCATCTGGAATAAAAGATACAAAAACAAATCTGGTGTGAAACTATCACACGACTTACTTTGACTACAATTCACAGAGTTTTGGTTGGCAGATTTAACACAAACTCGTAATTTTTACAAACTTTTTACAGACTCAATAATTATATTTATAATGTGGGGGGATGTAAAGATCAAAGAAACTCGTTGGTATCTTTATCAAGAAGATCGCAAAAAACTGAAGGAAACAAAAAGCGGTTTAGTTAAACTATTACTTCCGGTCAACCGATTTTCTTCAAGATTGTAATTTTGGAAACACATTTAATTTTTATTAATATTCAATAAGTAACGAGACCTATTGCTGTAGCTCAGAAACGGTTTGTTTAATTAATACAATAGTTACAGTGCGTCAAGTTGGCATCCTTGTAATTAGTTTCTCATCAGCTGGTCGAGCGTTTTTGGTAAGCATAACCTCAAAAAATGTATTCAGCTAACAATGGCGAGTCCGCTCATGTATTGCACCTCGCATGAACAATTCACAGTGATTAGATTTTTAGTTAGCAGATGATATCAAAGGTAGTGAAATCCACGAAAGAATGTTGAAAGTGAATTGGAGTAATTGTTTGAACCGTTCGAATGTTTACAAATGGGTAGAACAGTTTAAAAGTGGTCGTGTATGTGTCTGAGACGAGCAACGAAGTGGACGACCAAATGAAGTTGCAACTTCCTCCCTCGAATCTCGCATTAACGCGTTAATTTAGGACAGCAGGCTCACAAACAAAGTAACGAGACATCGTTCGAACAAAACATCGTGGACTCTTGATTAAAGGCGTGATTTTGCTTCATGACAATACTTTCCCATACACGGCACAGTTAACACAAGAAACACTTAAAAAAGTGGGATGGGCGATCTTTCCATATCCCCCCTAGAGCCCCAACCACGCCCCATTGGACTTCCATTTGTTGGGACCCCTTAGAGAGGCGCTACGTGGGAAATATTTTAAATCCAATGAAGAAGTTATAAATCAGGTGCAAAAGTGTTTTCGAGATCAACCCAAAGAATTTTATGCCAGAGGCATACACAAATTAGAAGAACGATGAGACAAGTGTATAAATGTTGCTGGGGACTATGTTGAAAGGTAGCTAAAGTTTTGTATTGATTAAATAATCGTTTTTGAGTTACAGCGATCAGTCTCGTTACTACCCTCGTAGATAGGATCGTGTAATATATTATTGAAACGGCACTTAAAAGGAAAGCCTAATTTCACCCCTTCTCCTAAAACCCCCTAAAATGAATTTTTCCGGAAGAAGTGTTTCAAATATAAGTTATAGCTCATTAGCATGGGACCGTAACCAAAGAAAATTGCTTGAATTATATAAAATCCATTCAATAAAGTGGTAGTCACAGTTCATTCTCCAATTTTGGCATAAATCTTAGTGCCTAGTACGCTGATAGAACTTAAACAAGATATCAAGTTTTAAATGTTTTTGCGATTTTACATTTTTGAACTATACAAGTATACACACCCACTATTTTCTAAAAACCCTTTTTTTTTTGGAAATCAGGGGATCTCCACCTCTCTAGGATGGGCATCAGAGGGTATAGATTATTAAATTAGGGATAGATTGTATACATATGTAATTTTTTTTTTTTTTTTTTAGATTGTTGTAGGGGATTATTGCAGGGCGACATTGTGCCCCCTCCCGGAGACTTCTCAGTGCTCTGCCGGCCTGTGAGCAGTATTCTCTGGCTACAGACAACACTGCCCATCAACGGACAGTGAGCTGTTGAGGCTTCTAGGGAGAGAAATTCTCTGTGGAGTAGAACCGGAGACCTCCGCATTGCTAGTCCATCGCGGAACCACTGGGCTAATCCCTTCCTTCTCCCTTGGCTTATTCCAATTAACTAGAGACGGAGGCCCTAGTTTGTGTCCTATGTTTGTCCTTTTAGAAACGGGGGTGGGGGCGAGCTTCATTCCACTGCGACCTACACTCCACTGGTCTATTGTGGATCCTCTTAAATTATAGCCCAACGCCCAGCTTTGCTCTCCCAATCAGTCCTAGCAAAGCTGAGTGCGGCTCCGTCATGAAGCTCATAGCTTCGGGATCGCCTGTCTCCAATTAAAGAAACCTTATCCTCGCCAGGCCGGCTCACTCACAGAGGATGTTCGCCGGGGTTTCTTCCTCTGCCTTGCAGAATCGGCATCCCGCACTATCTGCAAGTTGTAGATGGTACATGTATCTGCTCAGCCTACAATGCCCTGTTAGTAGACCCACAATTAGCCTTACATCCTTTCGGTTATGGCTCAGTAGATCTCTGGTAAATTTAGGCAAATATCTCTTGTCCTGGTGTTCTGTCCCACCAAAGCAGACGCTGTTCTTCTATCCAACCTTTGATAGAAGTTTGAATAAGGCTCGGAAGCCGCAGAAGGGTTTGGCCTATAAAGGTATCCTGCGAACCCTCCCTCGCTAGGGCATCCACCTTTTTATTGCCCAGAAACCCCTCATGCCCCGACACCCAGGTGAGTGTCCGTTTGTTCCGAGTACCCACTTTGGATAGGGCAAGTAGGCTATCTCACACCAGTCTTGAGACTATTTGGTGTGAAGAAAGTGCCTTCAGGGCTGCCTGATTGTCGGAGTATATGGCCACTCTTTACCCACTATGCCTTGCCTTATAATCTCCCTAGCGCAGAGTTGTAACGCCACGAATTCAGCCTGATAGACCGTGGCGTACTTCCCTAAGCTGTCCTTAATCTTAACTTTAGGCCTGCTCCCATAGACCCCGGCTCCGACCTTAGTCGGAGTCTTGGACCCGTCTGTATACCAGATCGAGCACCGAACACAGGGAGGTCACAGTCCCATTCACCTCTGCTCGGTATAACAATTTCGAAGTTCCTTTCGAAATGATACCTAGGAACCATCCTATCAGTTGGCATTCCAAAAAAGATGGTCAGCCTTGATTTCCTCAATCAACCTCTGGTTATTACGATCGTGCCTAGAGGTGATGGGAGGCGTCCCCTGCAAGAGCCTATGTATTCCCATTCTGGCTTCGCCTTGAACGAGGATGTGTAGTGGTGGCAAATTGAGGAGACTTCCAACGCCGCTGTCGGGGTGGTCTTCATGGCTTCCGTGGAACCCAGGCATACTTGCCTTTGGATCCCACCCAGCCTTTTTCCGGCCACCCCCTTCTGCAGCGACTTGGTCCACTTTGTCCTTATAGTATTGTCCTTGTATTGTGTACTGTTCTGACGAAGTGCATGGAGTACTGAGCTGTGCTAAACCCTTGGGGTTCGCTACTCCCCAAGTAACTGCATGCAATAGATACCCATTGCGGCTATGTAACATTCTAAAGGAAACAAATTAACTTTGCATTTCCTTCAAAGTCCATCAAAAATCAATTTTTCTGCAGATAATTTCAATTAAAAGTTACAAAGATTAACGGGTGTACATATTATGTTAGTTTACAGAAAATTATTGGAGCTAGTTTTGGGGTGTGAGGGAAATAGGTGAGAAACAGATAAAACCATGCCAGTAAAGGTGCACTTTCAGTGGATTTTGATAAAATTTTCATGAGACATGTGCGTCAATGTTACCTAAATAGAATATCAAGTTTCCAGATTCCTACGAATTTTTCAGAGATAGAAATTAAAAACTGTAGTTTTGAAATCAAGTTATTCTTAGCAGAAAAATATTTCTTTTTATAGAAAAAAAATGAATCAATGAGTTTTCTTTTAATAATAATATATTGACAATCCGCTTTTGACTAGAATAGTGTCAGTCATTTTGATGAAAGAATAATAACTAGAAAGTGGAAAAATAGGGTGAACAGAAATGAAGAAATACGACGAATTCTATTCAGATAGTGTCCACAATAAAAATCTTGAAATGATTGAATTTCTCTTTGAAAACTAATAAAGAAATGTAAGAAATAAGGAAGATATTGAGGAGTTTCACTTTTATTGTCATCATTTATTTTTTTTAATAAATATTTGGGTGTTAGAGGAAATGGCCGCGCTAGTAGTCTTTAGTACAATCACTTTCAGGTGTCATCTTCATGATTACAAAAATGAGGAATAAAAGAACGAAAAAAGAGAAAGATAATGAGAAAACTTTTTCTTTCTTTTTCTTTTTGAAATACGTAATTATCAGGAAATTGAAAGTGCTCCAGCATTTATTTATTTATTTTTTTTTTTTTATCAAACCACCCAATTGTGGATGAAATGCTGGATGTTGTTGATAAAAAACAAACTTTTTAAAGTTTTGTACTTAGTTGATACTATCTCCTGTCTTTCTTTTCGTTTTTTTTTTTTCCTTCTGTTGCAGTTTATTTAGACGTCTTTCAAAAGAAAAAAATATTATTAGAAGATACTTTGGCTTTATGATGACAGTTTGTTTGGTATTTCTAAAAGAATAATCAAATGAACAAATCTTTCATATAACAAACCATTCATAAAGTCGTTTTTCACTTTTTCAATGAAAGAATATGGCTAACTGTAACTGTGTTGTGAAGCGTCCTTTTTTTCTAAATATTATGATATTGTATTATAGTGAGAGGGTCCTGCGCCTTTCACGGACCTCACTCAGGTATCTGGTTGATTTCCTCACTGGGTATTGTGGCTTAAGGAGACATCTCTATACAATGAGGCTCATGCCTGATCCTTTTTGTAGAGTCTTTGAGACAGAGGAGGATACATCTCATGACGGATTGTTTGGGTTGTGAAGAATTTAGGTTCTGTTTTTCTAAATATTATGATATTGTATTATAGTGAGAGGGTCCTGCGCCTTTCACGGACCTCACTCAGGTATCTGGTTGGTTTCCTCACTGGGTATTGTGGCTTAAGGAGACATCTCTATACAATGAGGCTCTGATCCTTTTTGTAGAGTCTGTGAGACAGAGGAGGATACATCTCATGACGGATTGTTTGGGTTGTGAGGAATTTAGGTTCTGGATCTTTGGCCCCAGCAGGATATCGGTGGAAGAGCTTAGGCTATGTCCTTTCAAGTTTATGGTTTTGATTTGTTCGGACTGTGGTAAAACATAAGTGAATGAAACCCAGGTCCGGACTTTTGTTCCAGACCTGGTAGTTGTTATTCTTTTGGGGCAACTATATGGGCTCAAGAAGGCTTTGAATAGCGTAGGATTTTGCTCTCCCCTTTCCTTGAATAATAATAATATTCTAACATATACTAACTGATATGTTGTCTTTAAACTTGCAATGTTCGTTAAACGTTAAGGTGGTGGGGGTTATAATTACTTATCTGAATGTAACTTTTTATGGAAGCTCCCTCTGATTCAAAGCTTTTAGCAAAGCCTGTAACGACAAATACCTTAATTTAAAGATTCCCCAAATATTTTTAAAATGTATTTTCCTCAAAAAATAATCAAATATAGGTAATAAGCATTCATGTGATTATATTATGTTTAAATAAAATCTTTGGAGCTGTAATGTTGGTATAGTGTTTTTTTTTTAATGTAAGCATAAGCGGGTTTTAAAGGGCATATGTGTGATTATGTTTTAGAAAGATGTTTAAGATATTGTAAATAAGAACTACTGTTTAAAATAAATAATTTGACTATAATTGAATTATTGAATAATGTGAATAATTGAATAAATGTAATAAGCTTTTAAACATACAAAAACTCTCGCACTTAAATATTCTGTAGCTAAACATGTGGATAGGATACCAGCAGATGCTGGATAACATCTGCTATTTTATCCTTCATAGCATGCATATTCCTTTTGTTCAAAAACAACAAGTGTGAGTGCAACAAAAACATTGCGTTGAAGTACACTCTCTTCTCTGAACACGAACTTGGTGAATTTTCTCTGACGATGGATGAAAATCCGAAACCGGTTAGGAACAAAAGGAATATGCATGCTATGACGGATAAAATACCAGATTCTATAGCTAGATTGATTTTAAAACACAAATGTTAAACTTATGGTAAAGTTAGGAGAGATGACGCGGCTGCAGAGAAGACGCAGGCTTTATTTCTCTTGTTTGCCACCACGTGGCGTCATGGAAGTTAGTGAGGAGTAGAGAGATCAGAAGCGAACATATTGCAAAATTTTTCAGTTATTTTGTGTTTTCTTCTGTGTTCTAGGAACATTTATACGCATTAGCGTGTGATTTCATAACTTTTAGTAAATTTTTTTATATACTATATTAATTGCAATTGCAATGGAAGATTTGCAGCTGTCGTTAAAGTTGGACTCGTAGTCATAGTGTTTACCAAGTTTCATGTCGATCAGCCATGTTACCTTCACAGAGGAGAGGTCTACTAACTATGGTACGTCATCTATCCTACCATAGTAGGAGAGACGGCCAAATGTAGTGTATTTGTATTTTGTTTCTGGAATAAATGAGAATGTCTTTATTTTGAAAAATAACATTTCTTTTGTATTCAATAGTAGTTGACAGATATTTTATAAGAATTACCTCTTTAATATGTCTCCTATATTTTGATACAGGGCATAACTTTGAAATGTGCGTCATCTCTCCTAGCTTTACCCTATACACTTCTTGGTACACTATTGTAAGATCACTGTTATTGGTTGAACATTGCAATACGGCTGTTTTGTACTCGTCTCCTTTACAATACTGGCTGAATAATATTTCCTTGTCCTACAAAGTAGTTGGCCAAGGGATATTGGCTTCACTAACGATATGCTGTCCCTTTTTACCTGTTCATTGTAAACTTTTGGCAGCCAACGTTCAAATTTCCATTAACTTAGTATTTTTAAATTATGTATATATATTTTTATTCTACTTCTTGCCTCCATCATAGAGCTGTTTTTGAGGAATTCGCAAAAAAAAAATAAAAGCGAATTCAGTAAACTCGCCCTTTTTTTTGGTCAATTTTGACCAAATCTTTCGTGTCAGATGCGGTGGTAGTGCTTAAACGGAATATCGAGTTTAATCTTCTTGCGATATTTTTTTCTTTTGACCCAATTAAGAGGAGTGGATTTTTCTATTATATCATTTTCTTCAGGATCTATTAATTTTAATTATAATTTTTCTTTCTTACAGACTGGTTCCCTTTTCGTTGGATGTGCGGCAGGTGTTACAATTTTTGATTTATTTCAAGAGAATAAACACCTGGAAAAATTCCAGTCCTCAATAAATAAGTCTTATAAATTGAATAAGTGGATGGGTTTGCATTGCTGGATAACATCTGGTATTTTATCTATCGTAACATGCATATTCCTTTTATTTCTGACCGGTTTCGGATTTTCATCCATCGTCAGAGCAAATTCACCATGTTCAATACATGCTATTTATTATACACTATTATCTAATGTCTAATCAAATTTCATAATAATTCCATTTTGTCAGTAAATACACACAGATAGTAACATAACCTTATAACCTCCTGCACATATTATTTATAAACAACAAACCAACAAGTGTCGAGTATAAGAGAAACATTATATTTCTCTACATGAACTTGATGAATTTTGCTCCGACGATGGATGGAAATCCGAAACCGGTCAGGAACAAAAGGAATATGCATGGTACGATGGATAAAATATCAGAAGTCTTATAAACTTTGCCCTATTGGAAAAACAAAATTGAACTTAAATTTTATTGACAGTTATTCATTTTATTTCTTTTGTAAAGTCGAACAACAATCTCCCTAGGTCCTAGTGAAGGTGACAAAATTTATCAAATGTTTCTTATTTTCAATTTTACAATTTAATTGAACTTTGCCGAATACTATTAAATTTGTATATTTATTATTTTGTAAAATTAACTAATTTTCATTTCTTAGAATTGCTAAATTTTAAATAATTTTTATTGTAAAAAAAGTAAGCAAAAAGCATTGCCTATTTTTTCAGGCGGGCTTAACGCCCAACTACCAATTAGGTGACGTGAACGGGGGCGCAAGCACTTACTGTACCATAAATATAAATATAAAATTTAGCTCTTATACCGGGACTCGAACTGGGATCTTTCCACTTACAAGTCAATGCTCATAACCACTACACCAATACCGGCCCCTATTGAGATACTTCATAGTATATCTAGTAAAGCCAGTTAAACTTTTAGCTTGGAGCTAGAATGGTAGAAAACGAACAAAAACCTCATCTCATCCTACTTTCACTTTTCTCTTTGTTATTACGTAATGCTTTGTGTGAAAGAGATTTCCTAATAACTCACCTTAGGCTTTTGCTCGATAATTAAGAGTCCCTTTCTTATATATAGAGGCTTTTCTCTACAAAACTGGGCAGAGCCGAAGGTAAAAAGAACAGTGTTATATTGAAAAAGTTAAGAAGGGCCACAAGGAGAGATAGAGTCGGACGTTCATTACCCCGGGGCTCCCATACCCTTCTTCATTCTCTGTGTGCCACTTCTACCTACTCTGTCACTGTGTGTTAACGAGTTAGGGCAATTAACGGCACCGTCTTTTTAATATCCCCTTCCTAGAACATAACGGCACTACAGCGCCACTTCTTCGTTACATTCATCCTTCTGTGTCCTCCTTTACATTCTTCCTGTCACCCTCTCACTGTTTTTCTCACCATGTTCCGCCTTCCCAGCCGCCCATCACTCCCCCTCCCGTCCAATTTTCCTTTTATTGCCTGCGAATTATTACTCTTTAATTACTTTTAATAAACTGAGGATTTATTACAGAGACAAAAAAAAAAAGAAGGGAGAGAAACAGAATCAGTGTGAGATCTAAATAAAAGAGAATAAAAGCTTAGTTGGGAGAATGAGCTGCTAGTAGAAAGCAAGCAAGCAAGGACGGTGATAGGGTAAATTTATTTTAATTAGCCCACTCGAGGGCAAAAACTTTTCACAGTTGAGCATTCAATAACACTAGCCGGGGGCTTAATGACAGAAAATTAAAGCTACTAATTTTCTTTATTTTTATTATTTTCCTTTCTTTTACCTCTGAAATATCAATCTACTACTTTTTGAAATATGAAAATATATAATTATTTCTGTTAACATTTTTTACCTTACTTTTTCGAACTTATTGGAAAAACTACATCTGGAAGTATTCAAGCTTAAATATTACATTTTTTTTTTTTTTTTAATGCAACAGAAATAACAGTTTATAAACAAAACTAAATCATATAGGAGATATAAAAGTAGAGAATATTTTCAATCAATAACGAGTAAGTTAGTATAGATCAGAAAATAATAAAAAATTTAGGTTAATATTAAATTAGCAGAGATTTTGGTTAGTGTAACGACCTGCTTTCAATTTGTGGTCATCCACATGTTTCCGGGCATTCGTTCCTCATCAGGATTTCATGATGAACAATACCAAAAGTGATAGAACACACTATATTCACGCGTTAAATATTTTGTTCTGTGCAAGTTATCATATTGTTTTTTGAGACATCATGGTGATGGGCGAACGCCTCGAAATCGGTCAGTGATCACAAAAGTAAACTCTCTACACGAACTTGGTGAATTTGCTCTGACGATGGATGAATATCCGAAACCGGTCAGGAACAAAACCAAATATGCATGCTACGACAGATAAAATACCGGATTATTTATTTTTAATTAATTTTTATTAAGTTTATTTTATTTCAATATATTAAACTTATTAAACTTATTAAACTTTATTTTAATTCAAATTAAATTTTTATTAATATTTTATTTGAAGTCGTGAACTACTAAGCTGAATTATGCGTGCTACTCGGTTCGATTCCGATCTTGGTCTAGATTTTATTTGATGTATTAATTTGATTAATATAAAGCAAATTGTGCAAAATATGTTTGTTATTAGCCTCTGACTGCGACACGTAATTTGGTAGTTGGACGTAAAGTCCATCTGAAACATTAGCTAATAATTTACAATTCCATTTACATGAGTAAACTTAACTACTTTAAATAAACTTTATTCTAGTATTTTATTCAAACCTTGAAACTAAACCTCACTATTATCAATCTGTAAAAATTAATTAAGATTAATGGGTTTTTCCTTCGCTCAGAAGTTGAACTAAACGAAGTTTCTAGCAAACAAGGCTCTTCAGAGTTCACAAGTCGTGCAGTTTTCTTTTCTGGCAAACATTCTAAGGCTATCTTAGCCATGTAAAATATAATTTTTTTTTTTAATTTAAGGCACGTCAACATCTATGGTTATTGGTGTCCGGAACCTTCTCAGTGCACTGCCGGCCTCCGGACAGTGTTCTCTCGCTAAAGACAACACTATCCATCACCGAACAGTGAGCTGTAGAGGCTCCTAGGAAGAAAAAATCTAAGGTAGCACCGGACTTGAACCCGGGACCTCCGCGTGGGAGGTAAAATATAAATAATATGCTTGTTAAACTTGCTTTAGATTATGCTATTATATTTTGGTGGCGATTTTGATGTATTTCATCCAATATGGCGGGGGAAACCGTGAAAATTTATTGGGGGCAAACTATATAAGAAATAATGGATGGGTATAGTCTTGCAACAGGCAACTATGATTCCAAATAGGTACTCGTGGCTGTGAAGTAGCCCACTTGCAAGCCTGTAAATTTAAGCTAAACGTTATTAATAAACTTTTTTCAACTAAGATTTGATTTCTACTTTAAATTCAAGCAAAGCTTCAGGCCCAATGAGTGGGTGACACAGTATCTAAAATAGAATCTACACGAGGGGAATATGATGGAATTCATAATAGGAGTCCTCAGCAATATTCTTTTAGTAATTTGAGATCCATCCCTAGGAAATCTAGCTGTTATCTGTGGATTCTTAATGATTCAAAAATGCTTCAACAATAATCATTCATAGATTAATAACAATATTAAAATAAAATACTGAGAGGAGATTGACCCAGTGATACCGCAGGACTGTCAAAATGTAGAGCCAAGTTCAAGTCCCCAGAGTGCTGCCGTCAGATTTCCTTTTTCTTACAAGCCTTAGCGACCCGCTGGGCCGAGGCTGGCAGTGCATTGAGAAGGCTCTTCCAATAGATCTTTCAAAGTCGCAGTGCACTATACCCCTGAAAAAAAATGAAGGGCAAAGTTAAAGCCACACAAGTAAATAAAACAAAGTAACTGGGAATGTTTCGAAATTATATTAGTAAGTGATGTATATAATATACCAACACACACACCCGGCACATATATATATATATATACAAGAAAACCAGTTTGTATTGTGTCAAGTCTGTGATTCTATGTGAAAAGTTTTTGAGCAATTGGCACGTGATGGAAAGTGACAGAAGGGTCCACCCATGTTACTTACTAGCTAAGTTGTGGTGGCTGGTCAAACTAAACTTCTTGACGTTAAGTTGTAACCAGTATGTTTGTTTGTGTGTAAGTGAATGTATTGGTATTATATATATATATTTGTGTATGTGTAGTGTGTATAAAATACAATGCCTAAGCATGCACACATATACAACGGATCATTCTCTAACTCGATCACCTGACACCAATAATACCTACACAACATTTCTTCTAACACCACCAGTTCTTTTCGCTACTTTAACAAGATTTACTTTTTCTACCTTTTTTTCTTCTCCTAAACTTTCTAACTGCAGCTAATCCTTTTATTATTTCTTTTTTTTTCTATTTCAGTAAAAGTATTGCAACTGTGATAAAAATGACATATCAAATTATTGTTTCAAAACAGAATTCCTACCTAATATCGTCTACATTTTTTTTTTATAACATAAAGAACAATAAATTTCAAATCACAAATAACATTTTGTTTTTTGAAATGCAATGAAATCTGTTTGAGATTTGATCAAAAAATCATAACTGATCAGAGACATTTTCCGTGATAGCCTGCTTCTTTTTGTGGTCATCGACCGGTTTCGGGCGTTCGCCCATCTTCAGGATGCGTTTGCCAGACAGTGTGATGAGACAGACTTGCACAGAGCAAATTCAGTTTACACACTGAATGGTCTTTTTAATTGTATTTACAAACTAAACTCTTAAACTAGGTCAAGAGGGATACGAGGTGTGTAAATTAAGTAATGAGACTGATTTTCTAGTGTTCGATCTGGCAACACTGGAGACGCGTCGCATGCGTGGTAGGGCAAGTAAACATCTGATACACGTCCAGTGCAAATTTGAAAATGCTAGAGTAGTTGCACTGTCCGTAGTGACTTTTTTTGTGAGCAAGGTTTTTTCTGTGCGTTTTAAAAATGAGTGACATCAATTACGAGCAACGTTGTGCTATCAGGTTTTGCTTCAGACTTGGGCACAGATTTTTAGGTGGTTTAAGTCGTTTGCAGAAGGAAGGGAATCAATTGAAGACGAGCCTCGCAGCGGAAGGCCTTCATCTTCAGGAACCGGCGAAAATGTTGGTAGAATCCGCGATCTCGTGCGTTCCGATCGTCGCTTGACAGTCCGAATGATCGGCGAAGAGTGGAATTTGACTCACACAACCGTTCATCAAATTTTGACTAATGAATTGGGGATGAGAAAAATTTGTGCAAAAATGGTTCCGAAAAATCTTTCACTAGAGTAAAAAGACATCAGAAAGGAAAGAAGCCTTGACTTTTTGGGAGCAATTGAAAACGATCCCAATTTTTTGGAACGTGTTATTACAGGAGACGAGTCTTGGGTGTTTGAGTATGACCCAGAAACTAAGCGTCAGAGCATGCAGTGGCACACTTCAACCTCTCCAAGGCCAAAAAAAGCAAGAATGAGCAAGTCAAAAATCAAATGCATGCTGATTTGCTTGTTTGATAGCCAAGGAATCGTTCACAAAGAATTTGTGCCTCAAGGCCAAATGGTAAACCAACATTTTTACCGAGAAGTTCTTGAGGGACTTCGAAAAAGAGTCATGCGTGTGAGACTAAACATCAAAAACAAGTGAGTGTTGCATCATGACAATGTATATGGTGATGGTACCTGATTGGGAAAAGGAATAAGTATTTGGGATGTCAAAGGGGCAAATTTTTCTTAAAATGGAAACAACACAATTAAAATAATCAAAACAAATAAAAAATATGAATCAAACAATTATATAGGAGTAGGGTGTTTGATGACACTAAACATATTTTGCATTTCATCCTTCACAATTCACATACGCCATCCACGCCTGCATGTATACCTAAATATGGGTTCTTTACATCTCTAAACATAACAAATCTAAACTAGCTTAAGTTCAGACTTTTTTGCAAGTATATCATTGAAAAATTTGAAAAAATTATATTATATGAGTGTATTAATCAGGCTTAATGTAACGTACATTCCGCATTGACTTTTTAATTTTCTCTCTTGCATACATTATTTACATGTGTAATCCTTTGTGCACATATGTAAATAAACACTTATTTGTTCATAACAAATAAACATTTATTTGTTTCGATTGTTTCAATTGTTATTTTAATCGTTTAATTTTTAATAATGTTAATTTATATCGTTATTTAATTTAATTTTAAATAAGTAAAGTGAATCTCCCTGCAACAACAACGTTTAAAATTAGACCCCCACATGTTGTTTCAATTTTAAGAAAAATTTGCCCCTTTAACAACCGAAACACTTGCTCCATTTTCCCACTCAGGTACCGTTACCATACCCCTCTTGACCTAGTTTAAGAGTTTAGTTTTTAAATACAATTAAAAAGAGCAGTCCGTGTGTAAACTGAATTTGCTTTGTGTAAGTCTGTGTTATCTACACTGTCTGACAAACGCATCTTGAAGATTGGCGAACGCCCTTGAAACCGGTCGATGACCACAAAAAGAAGCAGGCTATCACGGAAAATGTCTCTGATGCTTTCCAGCTCTGCCGAACCAACCACCACAACAACCATAACTGACAACCACCATGATTTTTAAACGGAAAACTAAGACAGAAACGTCTGTATTATATAAAAAAAAAAAAAATATTAATGGCGCATTTTCAGTTACAATTAAAGTGTAGCTAAATTGTCTCTTACAACCTAAACTGATATAGTTGAACGACATCTTGAAGCCGTTAAATGAAAAAGGGAAAATTAAGTAAAAGTGCATACTTTTTTTTTCCCAACATAAGACAAAAGCATTGCTTATGAAAAGATCTTCATTAAATAAAGTATCATCAGCCCCTTGATTACTGACGAATATTCATTCATGGAGAATATGGCATCATCATGATGCCACGCGTACGCCCTCAAGTAATTCTGGGTAGAAATCAGAGATAGGAAATTCAGAAGAAACCACTATCATCTCATGTCTACGTCTTCAACAGAAGAAAGATGGAATGTGCCAGATAATAAGCCATAAAACAGAGATATCATAAAAGCACATATTACAGAACCGTAATTTATATAATGTAGCTACGTGTTTGTGTGAATAATGAGACGTGGAAGATGATTAGTTGAGAATTAGAAAATAAATGTTAATAGAAACTAAATTATTGGAAGGCAGCCGTATCTGGCCGAATTGTCAGATACTAAACTCCCTGCCGCCAATCATAACGGGAGTCTTAAAGGCTGTAATAATTTTCAGAATATGAAAACACATTATCTTTCTTCCCATAAAGGGGCCTTTTATCAAAGAACTATAGTTAGTTTGGACCAACCGCTATGGTTCAGGGAGTTGGGTATGAGCAAACTATCGAATCAGACCGAATTATGCCGTCTGTCGAGCGATTTCCATAGAATTTTTAAAACACTATGGTGTTTGCGACCTATGGGGTCGCATGAGATAAATCACTAACATTCACTTTATATATAAAAGACAATAGTAAAGAAATGTAAAGGGTTTGTAGTTCCCCTCTTTCCACTATTAAACAGAAACACAACACAGGAGTGTCAGCAGTTAGCTACTAGTCAGGCTTATACTTTCTTATCTGTTCCTAGTTGGAATATAATTAAGTGAGACTAATCTAAAGAAATTGCAGAGACTGCAAAATAAGATTCTAAGATTTGCTCCTAGGTACACTCTAATTTAAAAATTGCATAATGAAACGGAGGTACAGTACAAAAAAGATGCATTGCGAGAAATTTGTCGGCAATTTTTTTTCTTAAATGCTACATTTAATCCCAATACATTGATGAAAAATATAGGTTGTTACAGTAAAGTAATAGTAGATTTGCTTGAATTGAGTTTCTTATTGTAATTTTTCACCGTACTTTATCAATGTACTACTTTATTAAGTAAAGTAAAGAAATGCCTATTTTTCCACGCGGCCTTAAACGTCTAACAACTAAATTAGGTGTCATGGATAGGAGAGCGGAAGCACCTACTTTGCTACAAACATTTTTTAAACGAATATAAAATTTAGCAGTTATACGCGGGACTCGAACTGGGAACCTCCAAGTTACAAGTCCATGCTCATAACCACTACACCAATGCCCGCCCCTACTACTTTATTATTTGTATGAAAATTGTAAATTTAATGAACCTTTGCCAGCCTGATTCGAAATTATATTTTAATATAATTTACATTATTCTTTTTATATTTTATATAAACTACTCAACGTTTCAACACATACGCGTGTTATCATCAGGGGTTTTTACATATTTAATCTTCGTTATATTGTGATTTTAATTATTATTAGAATCCAGTATCATGAGTGTCCATTTTGCTTTTAAAGCGTCAGTTATTAAAAAATTTTTTTTGTAAATTATTATTGTGTAACATACGTTACTTGTCGGTATTATGTATTTATTTAGCTCTTGATATCTGGTTTTTACTGTTTTATATTATTTGCTGCTGAATTTTTGTTTAAATTTTCGTGGTTTGGCAAATGAGTTAAAAATAATATATATAACCACATGGACTTAGAAATTTAAAATCTTAACAAATAATATAAAACAGTAAAAACCAGATATCAAGAGCTAAATAAATACATAATACCGACAAGTAACGTATGTTACACATTAATAATAATTTACAAAAAACTTTTTTAATAACTGACGCTTTAAAAGCAAAATGGACACTCAAGATACTGGATTCTAATAATAATTAAAATCACAATATAACGAAGATTAAATATGTAAAAAGCCCTGATGATAACACGCGTATGTGTTAAAACGTTGGGTAGTTTATATAAAATATAAAAAGAATAATGTAAATTATATTAAAATATAATTTCTAATCAGGCTGGCAAAGGTTCATTAAATTCACAATTTTCATATAAATCCTGTATAGTAGCCTATAAATACTTGGAAAATTATTATTATTTGTATTTTTATGTGTATGAAGATTAAAAAGTGGAAAAAAAAAATAGTTGAATCTGGTACTCTTCAAGCTTTTAGTAAACATGTATATATGACAATTAAATAAATATTTTATTTTATTTTTTTATTTATCAACTGCTGAAAGTTTTAGAAATTTTCATTCCTATATATTATTATATCCTGTTAATATTTGTTTAATGTTAAGATTTCAATGTGTGCAATATATTTTATAAGATGCATACTGAAAATAAACTCCTGCTTAATTAATATACGTATTACTGAAGTGAAAACGCACACACACATACACGCTCATGTTTACTTGCAGTCCGTTTTTAAAAACAATTTTCTTTTACACCTGAAAAGACCTCAAAGCATTATTTTCGAGTGAGAAAATATGTGTCAAATTTTCCGAAACTGAGTTTTCAGGGGAAATATTATATGTTTGAGTCACATGATTGTAGTAACAGGAAGTAAAATGTATGACATCAAAAAAAAAAAAAAAAAGATCTAAAAAAGAAAAAGAAGGTTGACAGTAATTTGAAAATATTTATTTATTTCTCCTCCGAAGGCAAAACAGTAATACGTAAAATATAGAACATATAACATATAATTTTATGATATTAGCTATTGTTTTTTTTTTTTGCCCGGAAAGAATACTATTAATAAATTATTCACCCAGTTATTCAATGTTTGACTTGTAAAACTTTGCTACTTGCTCTTTGCATGTTTCTTAGAACAAACCGGAAGTTAGAGCTAACTATATACATTCATTACCTGGGAACTACTCGCCAGAGAGACATGAATGGAGAATTTAGGGAATATATCTCCTCTTCCCCACTCTCATTTCTCTTACCCTTAGAACACCACTCGCACACGCTCACACACACACACACGCGAGCACACGCGCGTTGCTGTTATATGTGTGCATATTATTTGAGGTTTAGCAAAACTTTGATAAAACCAAAATTAATGTCCATTTTGAAAAGTTAAAAGATATTTTTTTTATCCTTTACTTTTATCCTTTTATTATTATTATTATTATTATTAAAAAATATTTAATGTTAAATTAACAAAATGTGACCCTTAGAATAGTTGTTTATTAATTAAAAAATAAAAGTTTTTTATATTAAGATAATTTGTATTTTTCACTTTATTCAATATTCTGATTCATAAACTTTTCATTCATTATTTTTTTAATCCATTTTTTTACTTTCTGTTATTAAGGCAGTCGTCGTTGAATGGTATATTGCAATCGTATTATATAGTTTTTCTTTAAATTGAGTCTCCACCGGAAATACTTTTTTTGTGTACCCCGGTGTAAGAAAAAGTGGGTTTTTAGAAATTATTTATCTGTGTGTGTGTGTGTTTGTTTCGAGATTTTCTCGAAAACCGCTCTTTTTCGATTTTTTTTTTGTTTTTTATTACTCACAAACGTAATGGAATCAGATAGATGTAATGGAATCAGATATTGGACGTTCTGATCCCACCGCTACCACCAGATGTAATGGAATCGTTTATTGTGTGAACAGATGTCTTGAAGAGGGCGGAAGTTAGTTGAGAGATTTTGGGAAGTTAGTGTTCGAATAATTAAACGGTTTATATAAAAATAAACTATAATTGAACAACACTTTGAACGTTAGAAATGGTAACTAATAATTATCAAATACTTAGGAATAAATATAAGTTAAATAATTAATAAATTAGAAGGACTAAAATAACTAACTAAGATGCACTACTAAGAATGAGTTTGAATATAACTGTGAATTGCCGCTGGGGTATATAGACGTGCTCGATTGGTTGTAGCTGATATAATAATGCTTCGTCGTATATCATAGAGTTTATATATATATTGTTGTTCACACTCACACCAAGGCATCTGTCTTAGTGCGACCTTGTGCGACCTTCGTAGTTTGAAGACCTTATTCAGGTCAGTTCAGTGGCCAACCTTATAGTGGTGCTTGCTTATTGATTAAGTATTGATGAAAGGAGCTTTGTTGTTTATTGACCGCGTCTGTTGGCGGCCAAAGGTTGCTTTTTATTACTGCCACCTTTGTTTAGATAGCAGATGGCTGGAACCATTAGTTGTAAATCTTTCTTTTGGTGTATTTTGCCGACGTCAATGACTTTGCCGATGCCAATGACTTTGCCATGTCATTACACAAACATCTTTCAATTAAACAATTTTAAATTTGAATATAATAGTCAAAATATATTGATACTATTCACAAGTAAAATGAAAGTTAGTACATTAATATTTGTTTAAAATTTTAATTTCTATTGGACAATGTATTAAATATCTAAAATAAAATTTAATTTTGCTTAACATCAATCAAAAAAAAATATTCTACAACTTTTCTGAAGGTAACTTTGCATTTTTCAAGGGATAACATTCTTTTAGAGGTTATCTTTCAGGTCAGACAGATTGACAGACAAAAGAGTATTAAATTTATTTAATGGAACCAATCATCAACAAATTCGCCATACAAAAACTGGACTCAATAGTTCCATTACCAGCCGCAGCAAGGGAAGGGAATCTTAGGGAAGGGATTAGTTAAGAGTTTAGCGTGCTGGACTAGCAACTCATAGATCAGTGGTTCGAATCCAGCCGTGCTAACCATAGATTTTCTCTTCCTAGGAGCCTCTACCGCTCACTGTCCGGTGATGGACAGTGTTATCTGTAAGAGAGAACACTGTCCGGAGGCCGGCATTGCATAGAAAAGGCTTCGAGTCTTAAATTAAAAAAAAAACGCCACCTTGAGCCCCTAACGCGTTATATCTCCCCTGCCACGCCCACTGATATTCAGATATAAAGAATATGTTTGTGCTGTGTTAAAAAGTCCCCTTTTATTCAGTGGTCCATCTGAGAGCTTAATTAATCAGTCACCAGTTCAGTTTTTTTCGACTTAATAAATCAACTACAACCTTGAAAGTTTACATATCAGCCAACGCTACCATACTACATTCATCACGCTGCCAACATCATCATTCTTCACTGGTTCCTTATAAACTTTTCTCTCCTTAATCAGTAAATCGTTAAAATATAATTTGGAAAATAATAATGTCAGTTCCGGTGCACTCCACTTCACCACCTTCATCAACCTCATTACATCAAAACAAAAAAAATTCAACTTCGAAAACATAGTACGTGTAGTGGAAGAACAAAATCGAAAAATAATAGTTTAAAGTTTCTGAATATTTTATAGTATCCAAAATTGTATTTTTGTTAATATTTTATAATTATTTTAGTGCTGTGAATTTACCTTCAGAGAGTGTGTATTTTAGAACCAGGTATATTAAATCTGTCATTTACTAAATAGAAAAACAAAGGCACAAAATCCCGTTAGGGCAAACCTTTGTAAGAAAATTCCCCCGCGAGAGAGAGAGCAATTCCAAAGAAGAGAGCCACCAGCTTTAAAAGAGTAAAGAGTAGACAGTCTTAACCCAGCCTTCAAACAGGACGCTTCAGGAATCGCCCTCTTCAAATCAGTGCCAGTTATAAGTTAAAACATAAGAGTTTAGCATTTAATCTAGATTAATTAATTGATTTATACTTAATCGCAGTGAAAATATAAAGCTATTTAAATTCAGTTAAAATATATATTTATTTTATAGTCAGTGGTGCTTTATCTCAAACAAACACAAGCCCTTTTCGCTAAAACGCTCTACGCCACAACCACCTAACTACAAACACACCATTACATTACATTATTGGTGGTGTGATGATGTGTTTGTAGGTAGCTTGTGGCGTAGCGTTTTAGCGAAAAGGGGCTTGTATGTTTGTTTGAGATAGATTATAAGAATTAAGAGTAATTAAGAACACACTACTGTTTTATAAATAAATATATTCTGTTAAAATAATAACAACTTATTTGGTTTATAAACTTATTTAATTTATAACTGGCACAGATATTTAGAGAGCGATTCCTGAAGCGTCCTGTCTGAAGGTAGAGTTAAGACTGTCTACTCTTTACTCTTTTAAAGCTGATGGCTCTCTTCTTTGGAATTGCTCTCTCTCTCGCGGGGGAATTTTCTTACAAAGGTTTGCCCTAACGGGATTTTGTGCCTTTGTTTTTCTATTTAGTAATGACCAGTTTTAATATACCTGGTTCTAAAATACATACTTTTTGAAGGTAAATTCACAGCACTAAAATAATTATAAAATATTAACAAAAATACAATTTTGGATACTATAAAATATTCAGAAACTTTAAACTATTATTTTTCGATTTTGTTCTTCCACTACATACGCGTAAAAAAAAAAATTCAAAAATTGTTAGGAAACAAATTCACTGGACAGTATTACAATTATGTAAATATTCAGAGATATTAGTAGAAATTCAAACATTCAACTTTTGACTATGGTGATGAAAATTACCATTGTCATTAAATATTTAAATTAATGTTTGGAAGTGTCAAATTAATACAGCTAAATATCATCACATTTGTTTTACAAATACAATACAGATAAATAAATTATTTTTATAATCAGTCTAGTGACATACTACTCCGTCAGTAATTGGCTGGCCGATTTATTTTACAATACAATTTTAATTTAATTATTTTTAGAATTCTTTTTGTTAAGACTAGCTTTTTTTTTTTTTAATATAATGCTGTTACCAAATAAAAATTGAAGATAAAGATAAAAAAAAAATGTCAAGTTTAATTATTTTCGAGCAGACTTTATGACAAACTGATCAGGAATCGTGGTGATAGGAAGCGAAAAGTCAATAAACATTACTAATAAATTTCTCATAATAAAATTGGCATCGAATAGAATCTAGTGACAAGGGCAAGTGATTCGAACATAGTCCACAAAATTATTAGCTATGCGGACGATATTGTCCTACTTGCCTCGGGATCCGTTATCCCTTCAATTAATGATTAATTCGCTAGTATGCTATTGTAAGATGTGGAACTTGAGTATAAATCTGGAGAAATCTAAGATAATGGTTTTTAGGAATGGCGGTAAACCAGCGAAAAGGGAAAAATGGACACTCGGTTGTGAGAGTATTGAGGTAGTAAGGGAGTACAAGTATCTGGGGCTGTGGCTCACTCCCACTCTGTCTATGTCAAAGCATTTAAAAAACAAATTGTCAAAAGCAAAAATGAATCTAAATGTGATCTGGTACCAATTTATAGAAAATAAAAACATACCCTATACTGCAAAAATAAAAATCTTCAACTCCGTTTGCAGATCAAGTATATGTTATGCTGCTCAGATTTGGGGGTGAAAGAGATACGAGGAAATGGAAAAGCTCCTGTATTTCTTTATTAAAAAGCTATTTAGAGTCCCCATGTATACAACTTCTGCATTTATTCATTTTGAAACCAAGTTGCCACCGATCTTTTTGTTTACTTTTAAATTGCACCTTGATTATATATTGAAAACATTACAATTACCAGACAATAGATATCCTAAAATTTTGGCCCATCAGGTAATAACTAAACATATGTATTGGTTTAAAGAAATTAGAAATTGTCTCCAGAATTATAATATAAATGTAACCTTAAATATAGAAAATTGTAACAACAGTGAGTTATGGAGAAGTAGTTTTGGCATTCTTAAAGAAACTTTGAAAAATGAATTCAACAACGAGGTTCGGATGAAAATAAGAAATTCTAATGTATCTCCCTGGTATCGAATGCTTCAGTATGATTTAAATGATAAGTTTTATATAAATAATGAACAGTCTCTTTTTACTTTCTCTTACTCCTAGTAAGAGGAAGTATTGTAATCGTTTCAAATTTTCGATATCGAGTTTTCACCGGAAATATCCGTTTTGAGGTCCCCTGAGTCCAAAAAAGTGGTTTTTAGCAAATGGTCTGTGTGTGTGTGTGTGTGTTGGGTGTCCGCGCGTGTGTGTTGTGTGGTGTTGTGTGGTTGTGGGTGGTCCCCGTGTGTGTGTGTGTGTGTGTGTGTGTGTGTGTATGTATGTATGTGAACAGCCTAGCTCAAAAACGAAAAATCGTAGAAAGTTGAAATTTGATATTCCGTTTAGAGGTCACCATGGGATCTGACTGTACGTTATCTGTAAAAATTCCTCAACCGGAAGTACCACTTTACTAGTTGGATTTTTACTTTTTTGCGATTTTCTCAAAAATGGCTCCGACGATTTTCTTTAAACTTAGTATATCAACCACACATACAAAGAGCTACAACTTTTATTTGAAACATTTCTCCGGGAAAATGCATTGAAGGGCACTTTTGGGGGAGGGGTGGGGTTAGTTTTCCATCTAAAGTGTTATTTCAGTTTATTAGACAATTCTGCCATCTACTCAGGTTTAGAATTAAATATGTTGTTGAAATTCCAAGTTTGAAGGAAATCAGATAACCGGAAGTGCGTTTACTTTGCCACTTTACTAAATGATTTATTCACTTTTTCGCAATGTTCTCAAAAATGGCTTTGACGATTTTTTTGAAACTTCGTATATAAACTAAACATGCAAAGATCTACAACTTTTATCTAAAACATTTCTCTGGGAAATTTCTTTTAAGAGCACTTTTAGGGGAGGGGTGGGGTTAGATTTTCATCAAAGTGGTATCCTAGTTCATTATACAATTCTATCATCCATAATTAGTTAGAAATAAATAGATGGCTGAAATTCCGAGTTTCAAGAAAATTAGTAAACCGGAAGTGCGCTTTTACTGAACAGTTTTTTCAGTTTTCGACGAATCTCATTAAATTTGGTACACAAACTATAAAAGCTGTCAATTATAATTTGGAGAACTGGAGTAAGAGAAAGTTGTGTGAGTGTTTAACACCAGATTTTTAATATTATGTGGATCTTCAAAATTAGAGGTGACCTACTTGGCCTCAATTACAAAAGCTTCAAAAGTTCAGATATTCTGTGTACAGTGTGTGACCGGCAGGAGGGGGGAGGATCTGTTCCATTTTCTGACAAATTGTCCCTGTGTATGATGAAATTCGCCGGAGGTGGTTTGGGTCGCCTGTTCTTTCCGGAAGCGATGTTGCGGACTATCTGAACGGTGGAAGTTGGGATGCTCTAATTAATTTTTGTAGGATGGCATTCACTCGTAGAATAAATATATTGTATTAGATTTTCTTTATATAGGCGTTTTTATTTAATTTTTGTTTAATTGATTGGTGAATATTGCTTTTAAATATTTAGTTAAGAATAAGGTTAATTATTTTTATTTTTTCATATTTTTATTCACCAAATTAAAGTAAAATTGTTTTGTTAATGTATATAATAAAGTTCAACATATAGACTCCACTGACGGCCGTAAGGCCAAGTTGCTGTCTTTTAACAGGTATTTAGCAAAGTTTGTATATTTTAAATTTTTTCTGTGTATATGGTATAATCAATAAAGTCTTTTTCTTTTTCTTCTTCTTCTTCTAGTCCTACACAATGCTGGGTGGGATCTACACCTTAAACCATTCAGCTACTGAATGAAGCGCTGGATTCTAACTGACCCTTTTACTTAATCGTCTTGAAATGTAATTTAGAAATATTAAATCCTTTTTTTTTTTCATTCAGTTCCCAAGGTATTAATGTCCCAAGGAAGAAAATTTAAAAAAATTAATGATTAGACTTACCCCCCCCCCAATCCTTGCGTGCTATTCGAACTTCTAAATCGATTTCTGCTAATTACTTTCATGAAAAAAGTTTTCTTCATTAATTTCCATGTTACAATAGAATTATGAATGCTGTTCATCTTGTCACCATTTATTATCATACATGTCCATAATGTTTTGACACAGAACTGAAACTAAGAAAGTTTTGCCATCACAAATTTATACAATTCCATAACATTTTAGCAGCTTGGCACATTTTATTATTTTTTATCAGACATTTTAAGATTTTTTTATCAACATGTCCTGCTATAAGTGGAAAAATATCAAAATATTTGTGTGTGTAATTTTTTTTTTTAAATAACAATCAACATTTCTTCAATTCTTTCTGCCTAATGTGATCGGGCAAGCATAGAACCAAATCTGTCCATCAGAGTTTCTGCATATCTGATATTTTATCCCTCGTAGCATGCGTATTTATAAGTTCTTGTAATATTTCTGTTACACTCACATGTGTGTCACAACAAGTGTGAGTGTAACAGAAACATTACGTTGAAATGAACTCTCTACACGAACTTGGTGAATTTGCTCTGTCGATGGATGAAAATCCGAAACCGGTTAGGAACAATATAAATATGCATGCTACGACGGATAAAATACGAGATGTTATGCAGCATTGCGGACCCATCTACATATTCAATTTCTGCATAAGTTTGTCATTATGGCGTTCCCTTTTTTCGCATTATTTAACGTTATTTTTTTATCTTTATATATCTATGATTTGGACTCTGTATTTATGTTTTCGAGAAAAGTACGAATCACGTTGTTGTCGACAACCGTAACGATATTTCTAGCTGTTTCATCTCATTTCTAGCTTCATTTTACAACATGGACAATCCTAAATGGCTAATATATGGTAATGTTATATATTTCATGCGCAAATGTGATAGAGTAACTCTTGCCACTTAAAATAACGTAATATACAAATGACGAGATCACTAGAGTGGTGGAGGAAGCATACATGCGAAGAAAGAATTTGGCATTAGCTTGGATCGCCGAATAAGTTCAAGTGATCATTGCTTTGAAACTTTTTCTTTCACTTTGATCATTCACTTAAGCCATTTTGACTTTGGCTATTCAGACATTTTACATGTACGGCCCAATGTAAAATTGATAATTGACACCGGTCTTTGGTAATAGTCGTATTGTGCCAACATGTTTGGGCTCATTTTGAAGGGAATTTTGTACACATTCATCTCAACCCTAGCAATGTTCAGTTGTATTTTAGAAATTAGGCTTTCTTTTTTTTGTCTTTCTTAAACCTCAAACATTTCGTCAGAGAAATTCTATCATTTCTACAGAGAAATTCTTGAAATGTAAGAGAACACTAACTGTAATTATACACTACAAGCTACAAAACCTAGCCATTGCTATGTATACTATTGTCAAAGAAATGCCATTTGGTGATAACAGAATGGGTATTCGTGAGCACCATAAGTGCCTTCAACTCTAGTTTTAATATCGCCTCGGTTGTCCTTAGAGACTTGCTTTACGCATTTGAAGGTGCGAGACCAAGACAATATGGTTGTTACCTCTCCAGGAAGAAAGATCTAAGAAGACTCCCCCAGCAGGCTACCAGCCTGACTACAATATTCTAAGACATCCTTGAACTCCAATTCCTCCAAGCATTCCCTTGAGAATTTCGTCCTCCCAAATATGCGAAACCTAGTACTGGCGAAATGAGGACATTGACTTAGTTAATGATTCACCTAGTTAATGATTGACCTGGTTAATGACAAACTGATCAGGAATCGTGGTGATAGGAAGCGAAAATTCAACAAACATTACTAATAAATTTCTCATAATAAAATTGACATCAAATAGAATCTAGTAACAAGGGCAAGTGATTCGAACATAGTCCTACACAATGCTGGATGGGATCCACAACTTAAACCATTCGGCTGCTGAATGAAGCGCTGGATTCTAACTGACCCTTTTACTTAATCGTCTTGAAATGTAATTTAGAAATATTAAATTCTTTTTTTTTAATCAGTTCCCAAGGTATTAATGCCCCAGCATCGAAGAAAATTTAAAAAAATTAATGATTAGAATTACCCCCCTAATCCTTAATGACAACCCCCATTATCCTAATCCTTCCCCAAATCTCAAACTTATCAATTTGTCTCGACCGCTCAGCACAATTCTGATACAGAGGACTGAAAGTGCTATCTATTTTGAATAAATGACTGCCTACATAAGTGTATCTAGCGAGTATATCTTACCAGTACCCTCAATTGTAGCCCACTCAAGGAAAGAAGATACTTCAAGTCCCTCTGTCTTACATCTTATAAATCTTTTAGCCTGAATGAACCCCTGTATCTCTCCAGTACTTTTCCAATTCCCTTTTCTTCTATTTTTTTTTTTTTCTCTATCAGAACGATACTATTAAAAGACATAATTCCGGAGGTGGAAGTGGAACAGGGATTTTGTCGTTCAAGCGCTTATTCTAGACTAACAGCTCATTACACTTAACACAAATACCTCCAAGATTCACTCGCTTTACATAAGATGTGTAGGGAGAGTTAGTTTTGTTTTTGTGTTCCTCCGCGAAAGTAACCCTTCCCAGGGGGGAATTTGTTTTCTACTTGTACCTTATATTTGGTATTAAGGGTAAAGCTAGGAGAGATGACGGGGGTAAGAGAGATAACGCAGGCTTTGCTTCTCTTGTTTGCCAACACGTGGCATCATGGAATTTAGTCCAGGAGTAGAGAGATTGGATGCGAACGTATTACAAAATTCTGCAGTTATTTTGTGTGTTCTTCTGTGTTCTACGAACATTTATACGCATCAGCTATATCTGGTGAATACCTGAATTTACATAACGTTTAGTAAATTCTTATATACTATATTAATTGCAATTGAAATGAAAGATTTCCTGCTGTCGATAAAGTTGGGCTCGTAGGGATAGTGTTTACCAAGTTTCATGTCGATCAACTATGTTACCTTCACAGAGGAGAAGGTCTCCTACCTACGGTGACGCACCGCAGTAGGAGAGATGGTAAAATGTAGTGTATTTGTATTTTGTTTCTGGAATAAATGAGAGTGTCTTTATTTTGAAAAATAACATAATTTTTATAGATAATAGTAGTTGACATATGTTTTATAAGCATTGCCTTTTTAATATATCTCCTATATTTTGAAACGGGGCATAACTTTGAAATGTGCGTCATCTCGCCTAACGTTACCCTATATTATGTAACAAAATTACATGAGTATTAAACTGTAACTTAAAGAAATATATACGCATATTAACAAAATAAAATTAATTAAATTTTCAGATGATAAATAACAATTATAAAATTAAATTGAAAATATTAATATATGTGTAACAATGTAAAGTAAATTAATAAAGACCATGCAAATGAGATATAAATTTTTTAAATTATAATTAAAAAAAAATTATATATCGTTCTATTCCATTAATTTGTCTCTCAGATTCGGCTTCTTGTAGTGAAAAGTGTCGGACTAGCTGGGCTTAAAGTTTTTACCAATCTAAAGCTTGCGACCTCTTCTACTGCCGACGACTTTTTTTTGAATTGTTATACACGGAAAGTTCTTTTATATTGTGACTGATGATAATGAAATGAGAATAACAAGTTCTCGTCGACTTCCTACAAGTATCTGGGTTTCAGTATGAAATTAGGAGTTTATTGTGCAATGATTTGGCCAGTTCCAAAAAACAAAAAATAAAAATAATGAAAAACAAAATCGATATTTGATCTTTGTTTTTTGTATTTTTAATTTTGATTAGTGTGGAAAATTTAGATATATTTTCGAAGTCATGATATTTATTTAGGTATTTCTTCTTATATTCTTGTTTTATATCAATATGGATCGAAGATTACAATTCTTCTTACTTCCTATATTATCTTATACAAGACTTTACTCTTAAGCATAGCCGATGTTTACTTTGAATACTTATACGTTGAACTCTACACTGGCAAACGACTAATGTTGAATCCACATGCAAGATTCAAACGACCAGAACTGAGTGACCTACTTATATTTCATTGAAGAAAAAACTGAATTAAAAGTGCGAAACGGAAGAAGTTCCGTACTGTCTGTTGTGGTAAGAGTAAGTAACAATAATGTCAAATATTCGAAAATTGAATTGTCAGTGGAAATACATGTCTGAGGTTTTCTAAGTAACAAACCAACTATTTTCAGCGAATGGCCTATGTATGTGTGTGACTGTGGACAAAATGTCTTAAAAATGAAAAATCTCAGGAACCTCGAATTTGATAAATAGTTTCTGTGTCGAAGATTTCGGACAAAACCCATCAACCAGAAGTACATTTGTTTGCTTACTAAGTATTGTAATCGTGCCAAACTTTCGATATCCAGTTTTCACCAGAAATACATTTCGAGTCCAAAAAAGTGGTTTTTAGAAAATGGTTTGTGTGTGTGTGTGTCTGTGCGTAAGGAACAGCATAGTTCAAAAACAAAAAGTCGTAGAAGTTCAAACTTAATATTCCGTTTAGTTATAAGCATGGGATCCGCCAGTTGAGATCATGAGGTCATCTGTCAAAATTCCTCAACCGGAAGTACCACTTTACTAGTTTTTTTTTTTTTTTACTTTTTTGCGATTTTCTCAAAAATTGCTCCGACGATTTTCTTGATACTTCGTATATCAATTAGACATACAAAGAGCTACAACTTTTATTTGAAACTTTTCTCCGGGAAAATTCATTTAAGGACAGATTTGGGGGAGTGATGGAGTTAGATTTTCCTCTAAAGTGCTATTTCAGTTTACTATACAATTCTGTCATCTAAATAATATTAATTAGAATCAAATATGTGGTTGAAATTCCCAGTTTGAAAAAAAATCGGATGACCGGAAGTGCGTATTTACTGAAATGTAATTTTCAGTTTTCTGATATTTTCTCGAAAACGGCTCCAACGATTTTCTTTAAAATAGGAATGTATACTGTACATACAAAGAGCTTTTATTTGAAACATTTCTCCTGATAATGTCATTTAAGGGGGCTTCTGAGGGAAGGGTGGGGTTATGTTTTTCTCTAAAGTGCTATCATAATTGATTATACAATTCTACCATCCAAACAAAATTAATTAGAAATAAATAGATTGCCAAAGTTCCAAGTTTCAAAAAAATTAGTAAATCGGAAGTGCGCTTTTATTGAACAGTTTTTTTCAGTTTTCGACGAATTTTATTAAGTATGGTACACTAACTATACAATTTGTCAATTATAATTTTGAAAACTGGAGTAAGAGAAACTTGTGTGAGTGTTTCATACCAGATTTTTTTTTTTTTTTCAGTTTTTGCAATTTTCTCGAAAATGGCAAACGGCTTGAAACATTTTTCGAAAAAAAATTTACTCTAGGTATTGTCTGGAGATTTTTATTTTTCAAATATATACTGATTTTAGAATTTGCGTAATATCATTCATTTTATTACTTCCTGAGATGAAAACTGTTTCCCTAACACCATCTAAATATGCACTGTTAAGGAGCTAATAAACATTGAATGAAATTCCGTTTGTAAGGTTATATTTGTATTAACAACAATGTGAGAAAGTTTTGTGTGTATTCCCCACCAATTTCACAATTTTTCAGAATCGTGAAAAGGAGAATTATTTAAATATCCACTTTTTTTACAGACACTAAACTGTATTTATATTTTTTGATAAAACTTTAATATCATATTATGTTATCATTAAGATGAATTTGATAAGTTTTTATTGACTAGATAACTCGTTATTAAAAGGAGGGGGGGAACATCATTGTGTAGTTGACAGATTGGAAAAGTTTCATCTTCTATAACATTAACATTTCATCAGTGATACTACAAAGGAAGATAACAAAGCATAAGTAATTATATTTCAAGTTTATTTATGTAAATAGAAGTTCATTATAATATGGTAAAACTTATAGATTGTATTTTCAAACTGAAAGAAAATGTAAAATACTTTTAATATATCCGGTATTTTATCCGTCGTAGCATGCATATTGGTTTTGTTCCTGATCGGTTTCGGATATTCATCCATCGTCAGAGCAAATTCACCAAGTTCGTGTAGAGAGGTCACTTCAACGAAATATTTCTGTAGACACACACTTGTTGGTTCATATCCAGCATTGTGGACCCAGCCATATTTTTAACTTTTAATATATATTGTACGCAATCCCATACATAACGCAATTGTATTGAAGAAAAGTCTTTATTTTTACAAAAGTTCACGACAAGTTACAGCTAAAATCTTGCGCTATAGAAAAGATGACCATAATTAAATTGAAGAATGAGACGTACTATTTACAAGCGTTGCGCTCACGATTTATAATATTGATATAGTGAATACAAAATTTACTAAATAAGGAATATTTTAGAGTAAGGGATTTTGAAATTGAGAGATCGACTAGTGGAACTGTTTGGCAGAAGACAACTGCTTAATACTGTAAACTGGTGACCACGTGAGACTGGATTCTTCTTACTGGTTTAATATTTCTTCCTTAATGGCTGTTGTTGTGGTTGGTTCCGCGAAACTGGAAAGCATCAGAGATATTTTAACCGTGATAGCCTCCTCCTTTTTTATAGTCATCGACCGGTTTCAGGTGTTCATCCATCATCAGGATGTTTTTTGTTAGAACAGTGTGATACATAGACTTGCACAGAGCAAATTTAGTTCATTGATTTTTTTAAAAAGGGTTTTATTAGGACTTAACAGGTTCGTTGATACCTGAGTGATAAAGCACATGTTTCGATCTTGAAAGGGGCACATTGTTCCCTTTAAAAATGGAAACTTCCAACAAATTGAGATATGTAACTTAAATTATGTTTTTGAAAGAGATTTACTTTGATAATTATTTTATCCATACTACGAGTATCTTATTATTTTATTTAATCATTTATAACAAAGCGAAAGAACACTGTGTCAGCCGTGGGGTACTGTGGAATAGTATACTGACGAGATTTGATAAAATACGAGCTGAATGATCGTAAAATAGTATAAATAAATAAATAAATAAATAAATAAATAAATAATATGTTGTTATACAATTAAGCATGTTATTTGATAATCACTTATTATACATTCCACATTTTAGCTTTCATAATTCACATACACCATTCACGCACGCATATTATAAACTTATATATGGGTTCTTTACTTTGGGCCTTTTAAAAAGCGAAAAACAACATGTGTTTTCCCACCAAGGTATCAACGA
>JAAEAF010000650.1:0-42629 GCA_011037195.1 Triatoma infestans | reverse complement strand
ACCTATTACACAAAACACGCCGAGGACAGCCGAACTACAGAGCCGAAAATGGTCGACCCGTCCTTATTCGTCGGCAGAACAGCATGGGCTCTCACAAAGTGTTAAGTGTTTCTCAGCTCTATGGAAGATACAGACCCGTTTTGCGACAATATAATGCTTGTTAAAATATGTTCTACCTAATGGATTTGGATATAACACAGGACTTTGCTGGAATATTTAATAAAACAGAAATGGGTAGTTATTACCTAATAACTTTAACTTTTGCTACCAAGGAGAGTATAAGAACGAGTGTAATGTAATTTGTGGATAACGATAAAACAGTTGGTAAGAACTGTTTAACTTGGTTAACTTCTAACGCAACAGTTAAAATATGCAATAAGTTTATTTGCCAAAATAACAAGTCAGGGTGTTATTAAGAAAATCGGCAATTATATTACAGATTTTGTAAATTGTTCGGATACAAGATTAAAAGAAACATTTTCGTCTACTTCTACCAAAGAACATGGTATTACAAGACTAGAAGCTACAATTTATAACTACTGTATTGGAAAATTATTACAAAGCAACCGACGAGATGTACAACCCTCTGGAAGACTGTTTATCCCTATTGGAAAGTAGTAAACGTTATTTCCGTCTGTTTTTTTTGCAAAAGATGTGGACAAGGCTAACAGACACTTTACAGAACAGTTGTTGCCTTGTATTTAATAATTTGTTACAGTATGTATATTGGGCGAATAAGAACCCAGAAAGTTGACTGGTATACAGTTAAACCTACCGGAAAATACCAAGAACAGAGAAAAAAAAAAATGATAAATTATGTTGTTTCGACATTTCGTTTTAACTCTCTACCAGTTAATTATATATTATATTGTAGAAGATTGTGTAAACAAAGATATTGTACAGATTGCGCAAAAATGTTACATTTAAAACGTTGGGGAAACGTATTTCTCAAAAACTGGAACACTTTTTTCTACCATACCAGGAAGTGTAGATATCGAAAAGACAGGATTGGTCTCTACCAATAATGTAATTTTTTTTCATGTCTTAACGAAGAGAGCTAACATAACCAACACGCTATTGCCATATACAGTAAAAGAAATAGAACTCCCACCTCTAATGTATGTACCATCTGCAAAGAAACGACACTTAGTTGTGCAAAAATGTTACATTAAATGCGTATTTCTCAAAACACTGGAACACTGTTTTATACCATACCATAGATATCGAAAAGACAGGATTGGTACCATGTCTTACGGAAGAGGGCCGGTAGGCTATTGCCATATACAGTAAAAGAAATAGAACTCCCATGTATGGGTAAAGAAACGACACTTAGAACTAGGTGGATTTAAAAAGAAGGAAGATAGACTATATACAGAAAAAACTACAGAAAGAGGAATACAAGCAACTGGTGTAAAACGAGTTGACAGAATTTAAAAATATTAAACCACATTGCAAAACTTTGGACACAACTGGTGTTTACCGTAAACAACAAAAAGAACTTTTATATATGCAGAAAAAGAAGAGTGCAAGAACTAAAAGGGTACCACAAAAACAAAACAAAAAAAAAATAGTGCCTGTTCTAATAAAGAAAATGGTTACATTATAATACCGAAAAATGGGTTGGATATAATTTCCTCACCTACCGAGAGAAACCATTTTTAACATTTACTGGTGTAACAAGTTACAATGGACACTCGTTTGCCAAATAAGAGAAGATGGAAATTTGCACAGGAAAAATATACAAGGTACCGCTTTCAACACAACAGGAGAACGATAAAGAAATAAGAGGTCGTGTTAAAGTTTCTGAGTGCAACCGGTTAGAAGCAGTAATTTTGGTAGGCCTTAAACTAGATCCTTATAGAAATAGACATTGCTGGTTAGTAAGAGAAATGCAAGACTTAGCTTTAGATTTTGACTATAAATTTTGACAATTTAGATAAGTTAAAACATACTCTGCCAGTAGACATAAAAAGATTTGTGTGTGTGCGTGTGTATTATGTATATTATTACCAAGATTATAGTATAAGGTATGGATTTTGTAATTAAACAAAATATTATGTTTGTGCTATTTATAATAGAACCGTACACATCTATGTGTTATGAGAGAAAAATAATAGAGAAAACGGTGATCAATTTTGGTTGCAATTATTTCCTTTCTTTCGTATTGCAAAAATAGAGAAACATGTATTTTTTTTATTTCTGTCAATTATTCACTTAACAGCATGTAGTGCGCGCGCGCGCGTATGTGTGTGTGTGTATGTGCCAGGGCTCGTAAGAAGGTGTAGGAATGTGATCTGACTAAGCAAAAATACTTCTGTGTTATAATTTCCGTCTAATAAAAACAAGTTAAAACATTAAACAGAACTAGTAATGATTTTCTTTTTCTTTTTTTTTGGGGGAATATTTTGACTAATTTCTTCCAAATGACTATAGAATATATTTATATTTCTAATCGTTACCAATTACAACAAGTTTGGGGACCAGACACTTGTATGTTTGCAGTATTTTTTGTTTGTTTGTTTTAAACAGCTTTTACTATTAGACGTTAGACAACAGCTACAAACAGAAGATTTTTGAATTTTTGTATATAACGCAATCATTTCCCATTTCCTATACTATGCAAACATTAGTTTAACTTGTTCCAATATTCTTCGATTAAAAAGTAACATATTTTTTAGTGCATAATATCAGTATGCCTGTTTTAACAATTTAAGACAGTAGAACAAGTTGTAGGGATACATGTTTAGAAAGGTTGAGGAAAGAACTTGGAAATTACTAGCAAAACTGTTATTGCAATCCACAATAATTGCCAAGCGATAACTTAAGACTGTTTTAGGGCAAAATACTGTATTATATTCTGTGTATATCTGTGTTGTACTTGGACTAATAGACGTTAGTGTTGGTATAAATGTCTAAATTCCAAACAGAAGATTTCGAATTTGGATATAATGCAATCATTTCCCATTTCCTATACTATGCAAACATTGGTTTAACTTGTTCCAATATTCTTCGATTAAAAAGTTACATATTGTTTAGGGCATAATTTCCTATGCCTGTTTAAGAATGTAAGACAGTAGAACAAGTTGTTTACATGTTTAAAAAGGTTGAGGAAAGCTGATTCCAATCCACAATAATTACCATGCGATAAATTAAGACTGTTTTTAGTGCAATATATGTTATATTCTATTGTATATCTGTGTTTTTCTTGGACTAATAGACATTAGACAATGGCTACAAAACAGAAGATTTCGAATTTGGATATAATGCAATCATTTCCCCAGATTAGAAACTTATAATGGTTTAACTTGTTCCAATATTCTTTTATTAAAAAGTACCATGTTTTTTAGCGCATAATATCCTATGCCTGTTTAAGAATGTAAGATGGCAGAAGAAATTGTTACATATTTAGAAAGGTTGAGGAAAGAACTTGGAAATTACTAGCAAAACTGTTATTCCAATTCACAATACGATAACTTACGAATGTTTTAGTGCAATATATTCTTTTGTATATCTTTTGTTTTTCTTGGTTATTCGACAGATTTAATTGTAGTCCAACTTTGCTTTGTGCAGTGATTTTACATTTTGACCTGATCAAAGACATTAAACACAATACATTCTCTACTGTCTAATCATTCGTCATTTGCACATCCATAACTCTAGGAGCGAATATCAATCTGTTACTCACTAAGGAAGTTACTTCTATCTAGTTATGGTATAAATCCCATTAATTTATTAAATTCTCTAATGGAATTATATATGTAAATTGAATACTTATTAGATTACAAAAATATAGAATAATTCATTTACCAGTTAAATTGGAAACTGATCACTATTTTGGGGGAGTTAAGTACGTAAACTGAGTGCTTCTTAGATTGCAAAAATGTAGGGGAATTTTGTACCTAAATTGAGACAAAAAGACTACTGGTTCCACTAAGTTTTCCTTTCTTTCAGTAATTTGTTTAATTGTACAAACAATTAATTCGATAGAAGATTTTTTTTTTTTGTTGGAAATTACATTATCTGTGTAGGATCAGCTTTCCACTGTGGTGGAATTAGACTTACTCCTGTAAAAATACTACAGAAAAATACTACTGTAGTAAGATATTACTGCGAAACTCCGCAAACTATCTCTAGAGAGAAATTATTTTTGCTCAAATAAGAAGTGTTTAAACATGTATAACATATAAATTCCAGTTAAATTACTAGTTTTAATAAATGCGTATATACCGCAATTCTTGCTTTATTTCTTACATGTTAAGCACTAAGATACGCACTTTCGACTTTTACAATTTTAACTGCAAACTTACAGTAGTTATCTCTAGAGAAAATTACTTTTGCTCTAATAAAAAGTGTTTAAAAATATATACGTTCCATTTAAATTACTAGTTTTAATATGTACGCATAAATCGCTATTCTTACTTTTATTTCTTACATGTCAATTTGTAAGAAAGGCACTTTCTACATTTCTAACCGAAAACTTACATCTCTTCTTTGCAAGAATTGACGGAAATATGTGTGTAAATTGGGTACGTTTTAGATTAGAAAAGTGATTAAATATGTGGAATTTGATACGTAAATTGAGATACAACAGTTATTAAATCTCTGGTTAAACACTAGCTTTTTTTTTTTTTCCCTTTCTTTAATTTGATAAACAATTAGTTCGACAAAACATATTATTAACTATTTCGTCGTACATTGCGTTAGATAACAGATCCAACGACTTTAAGCAGTACCAAAAAGAAAACGATATATTAGATTCTATAAATATAGTTGATCGATAAACAAAACAAAAAATTATCTTAAAAAGGGAAGTGGAGATTTAACTCATAGTGGAGTCCTTTGTAATTAAGTGTTAATCGGTCATCGGCAGAGACAACATGGGCTCGCACAAAGTGTTAAGTGTTTCTCAGCTCTATGGAAGAAAAGTAAAACCTACTAACGAACGATTTGGACTGTGGTTATTATTAGAAAACTTGGACAACTTAATTACAAATGATTGTGTAATGTGTTTTTTTCTTTTAAAAAAAAAAAAAATACACAAATATTATTAAGTTTTATTTATAATATTTATTTATTTTTTATTATATTATAATTACAAACTATAGAGAGCGTGGGCTATAGATGAACAGGGGGGCTAACGCTAGTGAGAGAGATGATGATATAGGGAATGTTGAGACAGCTATATACCCACTACACCACACTCCCCATCGCCTTAGCTACGGTGAGCTGAGGAAGGGCTGAAGAACACCCTCCTATCCAGCGAATTTTGTAGGCGGGGGACGAAGGGGTTGCGCCAGTTGTAACATTTATACCCTACTCCTGAGGCGTGGAAGAAGGGGATTATATGCCCTATGTTTAAAAAGAGTGACCAATTAATATGCGAAAACTATCGAGGGATCTCACTCCTCAATTGCGTGTATAAAATTATGTCCAACGTAATCTATGCCAGACTCTTGCCTCGTGCCTAAAGAGAAATAGGGAATTATCAGTGTGGGTTCAGGAAAAACAAGTCCACAACTGATCAGATATTCTCCTTACGAATGATTTTGGAAAAGGGCAGAAAATATAACCTTCAGACCCATGATCTTTTTGTGGACTTCAAGTCCGCCTTTGATAGCATCAAATGAGAAGACCGCTATAAAGCACTCTTGGAAATGAATATACTCCCAAAGTTAGTACGCTTAATGGAAATGACAATGTGAGATTCGCGTTGTTGCGTACGTACATAGGGAGGACTGTCCCCTGAATTTTATGTGAATAAAGGGTTAAGACAAGTAGCTTGCTCTTCAATTTAGCCCTAGAAAAGGTAGTTGCGAGACGCCAACATACAGGTAAGCGGCACATTTTTTTATAAGTCCGTACAGATCTTGGATTGCGCTGATGATGTGGATATCGTAGGTAGAACCTTTGACGATATGAAGTAGGGACTTGAGGTAAATGAGAATAAAACAAAATATATGCATGCGGGGGGACCACTGGGCGCGAGAGATACGGTTGATGGATGGTTACAAGTTTGAGGTGGTAGATACGTTCATCTATTTAGGATCTCTTGCTTCTAGAGATAATGAAGTCAGTTTAGAAGTTAAAAAAAAAGGTTGTTGCTGGCTAATAGGTGCTATTTTGGGCTCAGTAATCTTATGAGGAGCAAACTATTAGCGAGGGCTACAAAGATACTCCTCTACAAAACAATTCTCCGTCCTGTCCTTATCTATGGCTCCGAGATGTGGGTCATCACCCGAATCTGATGAAAAAGTTCTGGTAGCCTTTGAGAGGAATATCCTTCGCAACCTGGCGAAGGCGCACAAATAGGAGGTGATTCGGCTCTATCGTGAGTCTGATATTGTGCAAACAATAAAGCTGAGCAGGTTAAGGCTCATTGGATGGGTAAGGGAAAGGTTCATCGGATGGATTGTACTGAGGTCTCAAAAAGTATTTTGGAGGCAAGGTTGGACCGCACTAGAAGAGTGTGTCGGCCTAGGTTGCGATGGGTAGATGGCGTGACGGAGGATGCCAGAACTATGCTTGGCATCCGGAACTGAAAGGCTGCTGGAATGAATCGGGACAACTGGCGAAAGATCATCGAGGAGGCCAAGGCCACTAGTCCAGTCATGATGATGATGAATTTTGTAAAATTGCACTCTCGGTTAACAAATTTTCTTCAAAATTCCATCAATGCTTCTACTGAGTATTAACGTTGTTTAGGTGGTAAAACCATATTTCGTACTGAAGCGGTACTTTAGAGGAAAGGATAACGCTACTATTCCCTCAGAAATCCCCCCAAAAAATCAATTTTCCCAGGAAAATATTACAAATAAAAGTGATAGGTATTTATGTCTATACCAAGTTTAAAGAAAATTGTTGGAACCGTTTTCGAGAAAAATCACAAAAATACTGGAGAAAATCTTTCTTAAAGTCGCACTTTTGGTTGATGGGTTTTGCTCGAAATCTTCGTGTCTGTTGCGGTGGTAGTAGTGCCTAAACGGAATTTCGTGTTTGAGCTTTCTGGGACCTTTCATTTTTGAGAAATTCAGACACACACATACAGGCTAGAAACATTTTTTTTTCGTATTCAGAGGACCCCAAATCATGTTATATAAGATAGTATACGAAGTTTCAAGAATTTCTTCGGAGCCGTTTTCGAGAAAATTACGAAAAACTGAAGAAAAAAAATCAGTTGCACTTCCGGTTGATGGATTTTGCCTGAAATCTTCGTGTCTGTTGCGATGGTAGCACCTAAATGGAATAAAAGGTTTGATTTTTCGTTTTTGAGATATTCTGTTAACAAACACATACACACACACACACACACACAGACAATTCGCTAAAAATACTTTTTTTCGTATTCAAGGGACCTCAGAACATGATATTCCGGGGCGAAACCTGAATTTCGAAATCTAATACGATCCTTATTTTCTCTAAGTAGGAGTAAGAGAAAATGAAAACTCACTGGAAATCCTCAGCCTTTTTTATAATCCAAAATACAATTCCTATCAGCAATGTTACAGAAGCCAGCGATTACGATGTATTAAAAGATTTACATTAAATACAGAAACAAGGTTCCTAAAAATAGTTGGCTGCTTTAAATAGTGAATCGGAAATTCACAATTATGATTTACAAAAAAAAAGAAAAAGAAAAATGCATTCCTCTTTATTTTTTAAGCCAATAAAATGCAACAGGGATTTGAAAACTTACTTCGTTTAAGTTCAATAACTTTTACATGTACTTGTGAGGAGAGTGCAAATAAATAAAAAATCAAGGGTACATAAAAACACTTGTTGTGGATCAAGTTTTTTTTTTTTTTACCTTCAACTAATGAAGTTTCTTGAATGAACGTAAATTACTATGAATAAATTTATCGAAACAAAAAAGATTAGGAACTGAACTGAAGCTAGTTTTGAGAATGGACGAGTATATGATCTTCGCACGACATATCGGATACGAATTTTACCAGTAAGTATTTTTTAAACAGATGACTTAGTTCTCTATTTACGAAATAATTCATTTATTGTAAATAAAAATTAATTTTTTGCTTGTTAAAAGTAAGCCTTCTAAAAATTAGCAAAATTATTAAAGACAACAATATTAAAGTTCAAATATAGACAACAAGTACGTGTGAATTCTAAAAAAGACCCTTTTTTACAAAAAGTTTCTCAAAAGCATAAAATTAGTTCTGAGACATATTGATAGTTCTAATGTTGCCAAATTTATTGTGCTTATATACAGGGTGTTCCAAGGTATATGGATAACGACTTTTTCTCGGAAACTTAAGATAGCTAGAAAAAAAAACTAAAAAACACGTGTCCCCGTAGTTTTTTGTTAGAAATCCAAATTTAATTTGCAAATTTGTTTTGGTGCTTCGAGAAACGAGATACAGGCACCAACTTCATTTTTTCAAATGAGGAGGTGTGGTTTTTATTTAAGAAATAGATTCCTCTATTTTTTTGTAAGAAAATTTCTTGAACGTTTTTTTTTTCTTTGAGCGATATTCTACAAGTTATGAAATGAAAACATGATTCTTATAAGAAATATCAAAATGATATTATAACGGTTTTTTGGTTGAATGAGAAGAAAAGTACTATTTTCTTATAAATTTTGCTCCTCATTAATTACAGATCTTGCTCGAACTGGCCTCCACATTAGAGATGCATACACATGCTTTTTCCTGCCAATTGTACCTTACGACCAAAGAAATACATCTCTAATGGTGCATCTCTAAAGCATGTGTATGCATCTCTAATGTGGAGGCCAGTTCGAGCAAGATCTGTAATTAATGAGAAGCAAAATTTATAATAAAATAGTACTTTTCTTCTTATTCAATCAAAAAACCGTTATAATATCATTTTGAAATTTCTTATAGGAATCATGTTTTCATTCATAACTTGTAAAATAACGCTCAAAGAAAAAAACCGTTCAAGTAAATTTTTCTTACAAAAAATAGAGGAATCTATTTCTTAAATAAAAACCACACCTGACCGTTTGAAAAAATGAAGTTGGTGCCTGTATCTCGCTTCTCGAACCAAAACAAATTTGCAAATTAAATTTGGTTTTCTAACAAAAAACTACGGGACACGTATTTTTCAGTTTTTTTCTAGCTATCTTAGTTTCCGAGAAAAAGTCGTTATCCTTATATACCTTGGGACACCCATATATATATATATAAAAGGTGTGTGTATATAAATATAAAAGTAGTTTTTAGAAGTTGGTCTGTGTGTGTGTATGTGTGTGGCCAGCATAACTCAATAATGGAAACTTGCAGAGAGTTCAAACTTGACATTCAGTTTATGTACTATAACATAATAACGTTTTGAATAAAATCAGTCAACCGGAAGTTCCGAAGAGCGGAACTGAATGGACTTTTCTGTTTTTTTTTCTCAAAAAAGACTCCAACGATTTTCTTTAAACTTGGAATATCAAGTAAAGCTTTTAGAAGATATAATGAATACAACTTTTTTTTTTAAACATTTCTACTTGAAAATTTATGTAAGGGAGGGGGGGTCTGTTTTCCTCTAAAATGCTATTTTCGTATATTATACATTTCTAAAATCTAAATAATATTAATTATAATTAAATTTATTGCACAAATTCCGAGTTTAAAGAAAATCGGCTGATCGAAAATATGCTTTTACTGAACAGATTTGCGTATTTCTCTTAAATGGCTACAGCGATTTTGTTTAAACTATGTATATGAACTACACATATAAAGAGGTACAACTTACATTTGCAACTTTTCTCCGGGAAAAGTTATTTAAAGGAGTTTATAGGAAAGGGGTGGGGTTTTGTTTACCTGTAAAGTACTATTTTGATTATATAATTCAATCATTTAAACAACATTAATTAGAAATAAATAAATTGCCCGAATTCAAGTTTGAGAAAATCGGTAAACCGGAAGTGCTTTTTCGCTGTACAGTTTTTCCGTTTACTGCGATTTTCTCCATAACAACACCGACAGATTTCATTATTTTACGTATACTAGCTCTGAGTTAGAGATCTGCCAGGTTTTGTTTTAAACTTCCTTCAGGGAAATTCATTTAAAGAAATTTTGAAGGGGAACAACACAGTCATTTTCTTAAATTTAGATCCATTGATATAAAATCAAAATAGTAAACATTCAATACAACTATAATTAGAAGAAAATTTGTCCGTTATAATCAAGTAATCTGCAGTACAAGAGAGTCGTGTGAGTATTTCACATCAGATTTTTTACTTTCTCTTAATGCTGCAAGAGGAAGTATTGTAGTCGTGTGAAATTTTCGATATCGAGTTTTCACCAGATATATAGGTTTTCAGGACATGTGAGTGTTTGGTGTGTATATATGGTCAGCATAACTCAAAAACAAAAACTCGCAGAAGTTCAAACTTGATATTTCGTTTAAGTTCCACCATGGAACCTGACAAATTTTTTGGTCAAAATCGGCCACTTTAGTTAATAGGTTTTTCAGTTGTCTGCGATATTCTCATAAAAGCTCCAATAATTCCCTTTAAACTGGTAATATCAAATAGACATATGAAGAGTTAAAACTTTTGTTTGATACATTACACCGGGAAAATTCATTTCAGTATATTTAATTCTATCATTTAATTAGTTTTGTTTTTTAAATTTAAGGTGTGTCAACATCTATGGTAATTAGCGCCCGGAGCCTTCTCAGTGCACTGCCGGCCTCTGGACAGCGTTCTCTCGCTGCAGACAACACTGTCCATCACCGGACACTGAGCTGTAGAAGTTCCTAGGAAGAAAAAAATCTAAGGGTAGAACTGGACTAGAACCCAGGACCTCCGCGTAGATTTAATTAGTATTTATTTATTTAAACGATTGCAATACAAAATAAAGAGGTTTAAACATAAATTTTATCAAATCGTACATGCATTGAACGAAACCGTCAGGCAAGCTCCATACAAAAACAATATAATAATCGGCTGCAGAACACCATAAAACATGATAATAAACATAATAACAATAAGCATAACAAAATAATTTTAAATAAATTAATTAATAATGGATGTGAGGAGATAGAATGGGTTTTAGAGAAATAAACTAGAATATATGCTGAACACTGTGTAATGAAAGAACACAAAAATTGCAAGGTGTTTACAGTAAAATAGAAGTTAAATAGTGAGAGAAATATAAAGAGATAGAACGGCTGAGTAATGAGAAGGTAGTAGATACGTTGCTGACTGGTTGTAAACTGGTCGTAAACTGTCCAGTACTGTACTGTGTGGTTCTATTTGTACGAATCGAACTGTCCCTTCCTAGTCAGCCCTAAGTGGGGGAGTAACTAACTATTTTGATTCATGTTTGTGTTTCTCCGATCTTCGGATCCTATGAACCTATAATGATTCGGATCCCATTACAAATTGGTTGGAGAAAATATTATTTATTTTTATTTATTATAACTGCAAAGAGCTATCCATTTTATTTATGAGATGAACTTAACAATTTGTTATCACTAACTTTACCTAAATTCAATAATAATTGATATTCTGAAATTATAAGCATGGCACAAGAATATAATTAAACCATTTAGCAGATTCAGACGCTAAGTGCGGGGAGCCAAGATATCGTAGCCTAATTTCGGTAGAATGGGTCGTGAAATGATGAAGGTTTTACCCTTGGCAAAATACAAAGCGGACTCATCTAAATAATATTAATTAGAATTAAAAAACTGATATTTTATCCGTCGTAGCATCCTCTTGTACCTGACCATTTTCGGATTTTCATCCATCGTCAGAGCAAATTCACGAAGTTCGTGTAGACAGTTCACTTGAACGCAATGTTTCTGTTACACTAAGGCAACGTCAGAGCAAATTCACGAAGTTCGTGTAGAGAGTTCACTTGAACGCAATGTTTCTGTTACACTAAGGCAACTTGATGAATTTGCTCTGTCGATGGATGAAAATCCGAAAAGGCCAGAAACAAAAGGAATATGCATGCTACGAAAGGTAAAATACCAAATGCTATCCCATCGGACACATCCACATATTCAAGAATTAAATAGGTTGACAAAATTCCGAGTTTTAAGAAAATTGGTTGATAGGGAGTACATTTTTACTGAATATTATCAGATTTCTGCGATTTTCTCCATAAAAACACAGACGAGTATCATTAAACTTGATTTACTAACTATGCACACTAGATGAGCTCCGTACAAACAATATATTAAACGGCTGCAGAACACTACAAAACGTGATAATGAAGATAATAACAATAAGCATAACAGCAGAATAAAAGCTTGCAAATATAATTAACTTAATTCAGTTTAAGAAAAACAATATTTAATAAACAAAATAATTTTAAATTCATAAATTAATTAATAATGGACGTGAGAATGAGACAGAAATGGTTTTAGAGAAATAAACTGGAATATATGTTGGAAATCTATCACTTTTGTTAGTAACATGTTTCTAGAAAATTCATCAAGGAAGAGCGGGTTATGCTTTCCTCAAGAAAGTCGTTTTATAAGATTCACCCTTTCATGTAAATTGAAGGGAATACATTTAGAAAGTTTGGAGAGAATTAGTCAATTTTAACTATGTAAATTGCAGTAAGAGAAAGTCGTGTGAGTGTTTCACAGCAGGATTTTTTCAATTAATCTTTGAAGAGTTTAGAGTGCAATATATTGAATATGAATATATAAAAATCATATTCAATTTAGATTCACCCTATAAAATAATTAAAATCAGATTACAGGGTTGATATTTCATTCGAAAGTTACAATATTCCAACAAGGTTTCGTAAAATTTAACAATAAGTGGCAGTAATAATTTAAGTGGCAATTATTTACCAATATGTAAAGTACGTTTAAGATAAATATAAGCCTTTAAATTTATCTTAAACGTACCATAATATTTAAATTAAGAATATATTTTAATTAATTTACAATATAAATTAACACGCCTTAAAAAAAATAGTAAAATAATAATGGTTAATTTTAAAATTGTGGAAAATTTAAATCACCTGAAATCTGAGTTTTCCCACTGGAGCTTTGGCATACGGTACACCACTGAAACCGATAAAATTACGATTATTTCTACTTTTCGACCGATATCCACTTATGCGCCCCTCGGTTGTATTGGCTATATAATCTCCACATCTAGTAAACAGTATAAGACACAATATATTCATCTTAAAGTTTTCCACAGGTGAAGATCAGGCGTAAGAAATGGTTACAATGTTGACAGATAACGCCGCCGCCAAGTATATTTATTAAGCGCCATGTATTAATAAGAGTGGGGAAACGTACATTCAAAAGTCCTTCACTGAAAAAAAAAGGTATTAACTTCTTCTTCTCTACCTAATAGGATAAACTATTTTTAAATGATTACATAAATTTGAAAAATAACCTCTTTAATATATTCAGTCGAAAAAACCCAAAAATATTTTGCACTCACACGAGTATATAAAATGTCTAATTCTCTTGTTTAATCTATGTTCGGCATCTGTAAAAATACCTGACGATTGAAAAGTAGGAGTGGCCTTTCCCATTTTTAAAAAAGGGAACCGAGCTGACTGTACGAATTATCGTAGAATTAACATTCAATACTATAGCTAGTATACTAGCGGAAGAACAGAATGGGTTCCTGTATTGATGCTGTTTTTTCATTAAAGCAACTCTTAGAGAAACGACGGGAGTTCAATTTAGGGACTCGCATACTCCTTAAGATTACTAAAAGGCGGTCGACAATGTGAACAGGAATAAACTTTGGGAGTTAATGTACAAAAAAGGGATACAGAGCCACCTTGTGAATGTGATCAGAAGTTTTTATGACCAAACCCTTTTGTGGTAGGCAATTATAAGCAAATGACGCCTACACCGACAAACAATGGAGTACGACAAGGTTGCCGTTTGTCACCAATACTCTTTAACCTGTATGGAAACGAGTTTATACCAAATTGCAAACTAACCTGCAATATGACTTCATCTATAGTGGTCAAGTCATAAAGATGTTGCTATTTGCAGCTGACCAAGTATTGATTCCGGACAGTAAGGACCGCTTACAAAAGGCCGCTTATCAGCTACAGACACTCGGTAGAGCATATTATTTAAGCATTTCCTCCACCAAAACGAAGGTAATGACTTTCTGTGGCGCCAATCCCGTTCGATCAAAAATACTCTTAAATAATAGGATGGACATTCAGCTGTCTAGTTCCTATCAGTTCAGCTATCTAGTTGAACTGTAATTTATCCTACTTTAGGGATGTTGCCGACATCCAGGAAAACCTTCGTATTTTTAAGCCATGTGCGGAACTACAAGGCGCTCCTTAGGTAAAAATGCGACCAAGGAAACTCAGAAGTTTTATAAAGAAATGGCCCTTCCAAGCATTTCATATGGATCAGAAACTTGGACTCTTATCAAAGCTCTTCGGCAAAGGATTGAGAGTGTGGAGATGCGTTTCCTTAGATCGCTCGCTGGTTACTCTCTGTTGGATCATCGCAGGAACGAAAAGATATAAGGAAAGAATTGCAAATTGCATTGAACAGGTGAAAATCGTCGGAGACAATGGTATGCATACCTGGGAAGGATGGACGCGTGTCGGGTACCTGTGAAAATGTGGCAGTACAGTCCTCGTGGACGGAGAAGCGTGGGTCGTCCTCGCATTAGTTGGAGTGACCAAGCATTCTAAGCTCCACTTGTTTTCGTTTTACATATTATTTATTTCTTATTTATTTATTTATCATTTTTTTGTTATTCTGATGTACGGTGATATGTTTGGTTGCTGTAAATGTAGGAAGTTATAGTAATTTAGTTATTAATTGTTATAAAGATTTGTCTACTTGAGTAACTTGTTGTATTTAAAATACCTTAAAGTTATAACATAAGACAACTTTTGACGATTTGGAGACGGAACAGGCCAAGTGGCCTAATCCTTGAAGATGATGATGATGACGAATTCTCTTTAACTCAAATTTTACATATTTGTCCCACATAAATATAGAGGTGGCTTACTAAATATGGAGGCTTACTAATTTTGGCAGATAGAAAAGTGATGATTATGGCCTAGCAGAGCGCTCCAATAAAAACTACATATAGAATTTGAAATTAACACCTAAAATTTCGTACAAGTATCCAAAATATTTGGGAGGGGCGATGTTTTCACATAAAAGTATGACAAGTTTAAAGGAATCGTTTTAAAACTCAAAAACCTTCCGTAAAATCGCACTTCCGGTGAACCGATTTTCTTCAAATACTTCTAATATTGTTGGAAATATGCCTGGAGCCTTGAGTATGGATAAAGAAAACTCAACCTTCTTTATATTTTGTTATTTTAAATGTTTGCCACATACAAAAAACTTCCTATATATACTTATATATAATAATAATTGCAAATATGTTCAACAAAACAGCACAAAAACCATGGCCTTCTTTATTTTTTTTCAAAATTATTACTTATACTTTCAGTGTTCCCTACATATACTCCCATCTTTTCAATTTTAAATTTTGAAACTGAAAATTAATTTAACTTGAAAACATACAAAGTAACCTAAAGTCTAATCTAAAACAATTACAGACAAAAACGTCTAGGGGCTGTCACCACTCTAGTTCTGGTTCTCTTCTGTGTCCCAAAATTCTCTTTCGCTTTGTCTTGCCTTTTGCCTCCTGTTCCAGTTCTAGAAAGTTTATCCTTCAACGCGATCCCTTTCTCTTCAGATGACACCTCTAGTGGATAGAGTCTTTGATGAGGGCGAATGAGAACACCCTCTGCCATTCTTACTTTTGCCACTATTCATATCCCATCTCTTCCGGGATAAAGCTCCTCGATGATATCCAGTGACCAATCCAACCGCTTCTTGTGGTCACCTCCTATTAAAACCACATCTCCCACTTTAAAGTCCCTACATTTGCCTCTCTTTCCTCTATGAACGAGGTATGCTAAATATTCCTTTCGAAACCTTTGTCTAATCGAGGACCTCAATTTTTGCAAATACTTCCAACGGTGTCTTAAACATTCTTCGTCTATTTTGTCTAGGTCTGGAACCTCACTAGTTGAAAGATTCTGAAGGAACATACAGAGTGTCAAAGGACTCATTCCATCTGCCTCATCAGAAATTAGGTGAGAGGTCTGGCGTTAATTATTGCCCCACAGTCGCAGATCAGCGTATTCAATTCTTCATAAGTCAATACTGCTTTTCCCAAATTTCTTCTTAGCAATTCTTTCACCATTCTCACCAATCTCTCCCAGCATCCGCCCCACCTTGACGCAGTTGGTGGATTGGACCTCCACTTTATTCTGTTAACCCTTGCAAACTTCATAATCTCCTCCCAATCCAGTGCTTTTAGGGCGTTATTCGCGTCAACAAAATTTGTCCCGTTATCCGAGTATATCGTGGTGAGTCTTCCCCTTCCGGCGATAAATCGCTTTAACGCTGCGATGAAGGCTTCTGTAGAACTATCCAACATTTCTTGTTACCCTTTAAGTATAAAGCCCTGCGAAATCTATGCCGGTGGTCTCAAAAACAGAAAATGTGTCTATTCTTTGCTTTAGTAGAGGAGCGGGGGGTGTGTCTACTTGTTTCTGCCAATATCTTTTACAAATTACGCATTTGGAAGTAACTCTTTTAATAGTTCTTCTTGTCTTTATGATCCAAAACCGTTCCCTTAGCTTCATCATCAAAACACTAAGCCCTGCTTGAGCTAATGTTTTTCGGTACGACCAGATAAAAAGCTCCACGATAAAATGTTTAGATGGAAGCAATACGGGAGCTTTCAAATCTTCTGCCTCCTCTCCCAAGACAATCCTTGTTCTTACCTTCCACAGATCTTCATCTTTAAATGCCTCCATCTCTTTGGAGTTCGTTATACCTTCCTTTATACATTCTCTTTGAACTACTTATAATAATTTCTTTTCTGCTTCGCGATATTCTTCAAAAGTCAATTCCGATTCCAGACTGTTGTAATGAGTAGGATCTCTTAATTTTCTATAGAAGCGCATAATCCATCCCACCATGCGTAGCGTCTTCGTATAGCTGGAAAAATATTTTAAACAATCACTGAGGCGTTAAGGTCCGCTCGAGGCTACAGATGCAACAGTCCTTTTCCTTTCTCGATTTGCTTCTTCTTCCGCTTTTGTTTCTATGTATGGCCACAACTCATGGCTTTCTCTCAACCATGCGGGACCTTCCCACCACTTGCACATGGCTAATTTTTTTTATTACAACCTCTCGATGCGAGGTCTGCAGCGTTATACTTTCCAGGTATATGCTTCCAATCTTGAGGATTGCTACCTTGCCGTATCTCCTTACACCTATTGTTGACAAAGATGTTCCATTCGCCCTCTGTTCTTATCCACGTCAGCACCATCGCTGAATCGGTCCAGACATAGGTGTCATTTACTTTGATCATTATAGATTCCACTACTGATCCCCTTAGCCTAGTGGCTATTACTACGGCCATTAATTCGAGGCGTGGAATAGTCATTGTTCTCATTGGCGCAACCCTTAACTTTGCTTGTACCAAGCTGACCGTTACACTACCTTCTACTTCACATCTCATAAACATACAAGCAGCATAGGCATCTTTGCTTGCATCGCAGAAAACGTGTAGAGTGATGTCTCCTCCTTCTCCTTTCATGTATATTCTACGAGGTATCCGGCAACATCGTAGCCATTGTATTGACTTCAACCAAGCATCAAAAACTCTAGTGACGTCCTGTGGTAAAACATCATCCACTTGTATTTTCCTTTCCAGGCAGCCTGTAACATCAATTTAGGAATCAGAGTAACAGGACACGATAACCCGATTGGATCAAATATTTTTTGAGAGACAGATAAGAGGTTTCGTTTCGTCAATGGACCTGAAAAAAGTTCTACCTCATTAACCTCACAATATAACTCATTCATTCTTACATACCACGAAAGGCCCAATATTGACTCAACCATGTTATCCTCTTCCGGGGCTTCCTGTTCATTATTCCACACCCAACCTCTTAGGTTAAAACATGGTGTTGACATTAACTCTTTAGACTCTGCCACTAACTTCTCCAGCTCCTCCTGATTGTCCACACTCGTAATACAGTTGTCAACATAGAATGACTCCTTCAACTTTTCAGGTGTCTCTCTTAGGTGTTCGGGTGCCTGTTCTAAGTGATGTGATATTGTAGCAGCCAATAAAAATGAGCTACACGTAATTCCAAACACAACTCGAGTATGACGGAAGGCCTGTATCTTTGCTCTGCTGTGGTTCTCCCACCAGAGGAATCTTGTAAAGTCCATCCTTGGCGTTCACGCCAATTTGGAACAAATATACCAAATACACCAAATAAGCTATGAACTACTGCTTCCTTTCCAAATCCCTTCAATCCGAGGCGTTCAGCACTACTATTTGGGATCCTGTGTCTAGCAATACTCTTCCGACCCCTTCCTTCTCTCCATTCACAGCACGTACCACCAGTGTCTGCAACAAAGTCTGTTGAACATTATGTTTTGATTGCTATTACTTTCGACCTTAGGAGAACCCTCCATCTACTGTCTTTACTTTCAAATTCCTCTTCCTTAACAACTGAACACATGACCGTTGCATGTTTTTTCCCACAGAACAGACATTTTACAAACACTCTACAATGCCTAGAGGTGTGCCCTGGCTTCAGGCAATTAAAACAACATCTCTTTTTTATTAATTTTTCCCTGTTTTCTTCATATGAGAGCTTGCTTGCCAGGTAACATTCGATAGCATTGTGAGAGGGCTTATCACAAAAAGGAGAGGGCACTCCGCTCCTTTTTGTTTCCGCTGACAAAATAGTAGCTGCAGTGGGAATTACCTCAGATTTCCTTGCATCTGTCCTCTTCTGCTTTGTAATTGTGTTTCCAATCTATCATACAGCTCACTCAAGAGCATAGATTTGCTACATTTTGCCTGTTGCAATACCAAATTTACCAGCTCTCTAACACAGATCTCAATAATAAGTTCATCTTTACCAAAACGCCTTTTCATACGCTCTACAGCTATGGGATAATTTGCGCCTGACGGCGGAAAACTTTCTAAAAATTTTCGCACAGGAGTACCTTGCACAGTAGGCTGAATGAGGTATTGAAATTTATCCTCGTTGTCCATAGCTGGGTCCTCATGTATTTTTCGGAATTGAGTCCAAAACCCAATCCAATTCTTTATTTGTCCATCAAGTTAAATGTTTTAACTGAAGCTTGGCATATCTAAAATACTTCTTTACTTGCCTATCTTCTGAACTAATCCAACTACTACCCTTTTTTGCCCGAAATCTTCATGTCTGATACGGTGGTAGTGACTAAATGAAATACCAAGGCTTCCTGCAACTTTTCATTTTTGAAATATTCTACTAAAATACACACAGACCTACAGACCAATTTTTAAAAACATATTCGTATTAAGGGGACCTCAAAATATGAATTTCCGGTGAAATTCCAATTTCGGTAATCTCGTACGACGCAAGACTTCCCCTTACTGAGGTGTAATAAGAAAAAGTAAAAAGTGAGCCTGTGCTCAGGCACTGAATTTAGGGGAGTATTACATATATATTTAGGGGAGTAACATGTCACTTATTAAATGCTCCATCTTTTAGGTCCTTAAAAATGTCCATCTTTAAATGCTCCAAAAACAACTATATTTATTTACTTAATAAAAATTTTTACAAAGAGCACAAATTAAATTTTAAACTAACTAATTAAAAATTTTTGGAACATAAAGCAAACATTTAAAATATTAAAGGGCTAATTTTCGAATTTTCTTCCTCACAAGAACTTAACTTCTGTTTGGTTCTTATAAAAGTCTCGGTCTTTCAGTAAAATTCAAAGCGTTGATTTTATTTTCTTTTACATGAAGCAGTTTTGCATTTGTGTCAGATTTCACAAATTGAGTTTCAACGAAAATAATATTTTGGGGTCCCCTGAAAGCGACATCATTAGGTGATACATATATATTAATAATTTGTTTTTTAATTGTTAATTAAGCATTTAGTGTAAAAAATATTCAGTCTACCATGAGCGTTGCTGGCAAGGTGACTCAAAAAATTACGGTAAGTTAAATAATTATATATATATATATATATAAAGAAAAATCCAGTTTATTAACAAATAATATATATTAAACATCATATTACAGGCCATAGAAACTTCAATTTTAAAGAAAAACTCAATATATTAAAACAAGAAAAATCACATGGTCACATAATTAATACAATTAACAAGGCGACTAATTTTTAATAAACTAACCACATTTATAAAAATAAATGACTGTAACACATCAGTGTTACAAATTTAAAATTATAATTAAAAATAAAACGAGGCCTTAGTATTGGTTATAATTAAATCAACATAACACAATAAACAAGTAACAGAGGTTGGTAAAGTTATAATTTTCGGACAAATAAATTTTCTGTATACAATTTATTATATAATATACTGTATACAATTTACTGTATAATATTCTGTATACAATTTATTATATAATATATTATATAAATACAATTTATTGTATAATTTTTAACTTAATTTCAATATTGTAAAAACAAAAGGAAAAAAATAAATCCCTAGACAATGAAACGTTGGGAACAAATGTAATTACAAGAATAAAAAAATAAATAAAAGAAAGGTTGCAAATAAGGTTCAAAACTTTATAATCCAAGAAATATTCAAAATAAAAACAGCCAAAAAACTAAAAAAAAAAAAAAAAAAAAAATCCAGTTTAAAAAAATAACAACGTCAACAAAAATTTGGAATTTTTTGACCTTGATACATGTAGACAGGGAATTGGGACAGGCAGGGTATAATTTGTACTTTATAACGATATTTATTTTAGGGCGAGGATTAAAAAAAAAAAAAAAACAGAATTTCTTTTTCTTTTAATTTTTAAAAATTGCAATCAAATAGATTCATTAAACATTCATCTTGATCAAGACTATATAAGTAGTCTGAAGCTGTTATTGGAGGCTCAAGCGTTAAAAATGGTTGTGAACAAAATGAACTGTCTGGATCTGCTTCGGAACTATGTTGATCTTCACTTTGTATCTGGTAGGTTGAAAAATCATCAGCTGATGTGATCAGAGCATTTTTAAGATTGTCTTCCTCCAACTTTGGTTGTTTCTTCCTCCACTTGCAGGTGGGTTAGGAGTGTTTCACTCTAACATAAACAGGCACTTGCATGACACTAATACGGTACCTAAAAACTGTAGGACTATCTCCCACGAATTGTCACCTGAGCAAAACGCATATACGGTTGAAGTGTGTCAAATTCTTCTTAAAAATCCAAGTGATTTTCAATTTATAAAGCGAATTGTCACTTGTGATGAAAAGTGAGTATAGATTAACAACCCAAACACAGAAAACCAGTGGGTTATGCCTGGCCAGTCTGCTCTTTCTCTGGCTTGAATGAAAAGGTTGCGAAAAGATCATGGTCTGCGTGGGGTGGGGATGTTTGAAGGAGTGATGCATTTCGAGTTGGTTCCTGACGGGCAAGCTATGACATCTGAACTGTATTAGATTGGGTAGGGCCCATGCTGTTCTGGCCGAAAAGTACCCCTCTTTAGTCAACAGAAAAAAAGTTCTTCTGCAGCAAAATAGTGCAAGACCACACACTTCGCGTTAGACTGCCACAAAAATTAATGAACTGGAGACCTTGCTCCTAAGGACTATCATGATTCATGATCCATGAAAAATGAGATCATTTTTCGCACTGTAAAAATTTTACAATGGAAGAGGAGGTGAAATCAGCTTATATTGAATCCTTTGCCTCCAAAGAACCTTCCTGGTATCAAAGAGGAATTGAATTACTGCCCCAAAAATGGGTTGAGGTGACAAATAACACGGGATTACACTTTGAAGAATTAGCTGGTGGCTATTCTTTAATACTCAATGAAGTAAAACAGCCAAAAACGCAAGGAATTTTGTTTCACCTCTTGTTTCGTTTAGGTGCTAACACGGTATCCAACAATAACTTAGTATTTTCTCAAGCTTTATTACAGCGTCAGACTGAATAATCCTATATATCTTGTAATCCTTGAAGCAAACCAAACATTTAATACAAGTTTCCTGTTTAAATTAAAATTGTCAGTTATGACCATGAAGTAGATAATAAAACTAGTAGCGCGTTTTTAAACAGGTTTTTTTATTATAACTAATTTATATAACTAATAATAATAATAATAATAATCTTTATTTATAAATTTAATAAATCAATTAATTAATAGACACATTGGTTTTTCCAAACCGGCAGAGGAGTTTGTTTTTGTTATACAAAAAACATTGAAATACAATGTAATGCTATCAACATGATAATAATTATAATTATATAAACAATCTGGTGTGAAACACTCATACGATTTCTCTTACTACAATGTACAGTCAGTTCTCGAGTTACGATGGGATTCTATTCCGCCACCTTGGACGTAAGTAAAATTTCATTTAAAAAGTAATAGGTGTAAATATGTAATAGACACAAAGTATGCAGTATTTATTATTATTTATCTGTGGGGAGGACCAAACCTTACGCTATCTAAAGCCCCACTGGGTCCATATAGCTACCCCACGAAAAACAACAAACCGGGTCTAGAATAAATATCCAGACTTATTTATTCCATCTAAGATTCACCGCAGGCAGAACAAATCGGATAATAACCTCAAATGTAAATAGCCTAACCTTTTCCACAGATATTCTGTTCCGACCAAAGGTCCTGAACCTAATTTCCTCAAAACCCAGCAATCTGTCATAAGATGGATGGGTGTTTCCTCCTCAGTCTCACAGACCACAAAATGGACCTGACATGAGCCCCATTACGTTGAGATGTCTTCTTAAACCACACTGTCCAGTAAGGGATCCAACCAGATGCCTGAGAGAGCTCTTTGAAAGACACTGCAACGTCTCACTATTAGCCCTGTACGGACCCCCCCGATGAGCATTTTGAACTGCCGATAACCAATTGTGCTTATCGATAAGGATGAATGCTGTGAAGCTATCCATGACTGGAAGTCTAGCAGATATGTGCCAGAAGACACGCCAACAACAGCCTCGAGATCAATGAAAGGGAGAGAGGCGCCTAATTTGGCAAACCTATCTACCTCCTCATTCCCAAAAATTCCCATATGGCCTGGTTATCCAGACTAGAAGCACATCCTTCAGAGAAGAAAGCTCTTCCAGTCTTTTAGAACATTCTAACACCAACCTGGAAGTGAAGACACATGAACTCAGCGCGTCCAGCGCAGCTTGGCTGTCCGAGCAGATATAAACACCTTCAAGTAAGTGTTACGTACCCTCTCATCCTAAATAAACAAGAATAGCATAAACCTCAATCTGGACAACTGTGGTTTCACCAAGAGGTAATGCCAAATGATCTCCGGTCTCAAAATAGACCGCAGCTCCAGACCTACCATCCATCTGCACCGTCCTTGTAATACCGGAAGTAATTATCAGTTTCACGCCAGACGGACCCATTCTTGACCAATCTTCCCTAGAAAGTAACCTGACTCTGTAAGAATACTCGAAAACAAAATCCAACAAAATCCTCAACATTCTATCAGAAGGAAAACCTGTAATAGGAACCTTCAAACGCACTTCGCGATGAATGGTAGAATGACCATACAAGGTATGCAGTAAGTTACTAGCTTTTATTTCTGATTGCTACATATTATACAGATTATGCATTTATAATACCATTAATACTAACATATAATAACATTTTATTCAGTATTTTCATCACCTGTATGTACTACTGTCATCCATTCGTGACTCCTGAGATTTCCGGCGATCGCACTGATATTGCTTGTTTTTTCTTCTTATAAACATTTCCATGTTAGATTGTATAGTTTCATGTTTCTTTACATTGTAAATGCAGGTTTCATTAAAACAAGCAATGCTTACTGAATAAGGCGGCGTATCTTCGAAGATCTATCTATTGGTCCTATTTTCAAATTTTTGATTCCCTTTCGACTCCTTTAATTTTTCTTCCTCAAACTCAATCAAGTCTTGTTTTGTAAGTTCCTCAACATCATTTTCGAAAAGTTGAATTACATCTTCATTGTCAACTTCCACATTAAATTGTTGAGGAGTACAATAATATTGGCTTTCCCTTCCACTTCCTCTTCGCTATTAAAATTCATATTGTTATACCGTTTTAAGAGTTTTTTCCATATGGCGATCATACAAGACGTTATTACGCTGGACCATCCTTCTGAGATATTTTTTATTGCATGAAAGATGTCATTTTTCCAAATTCTGCCTATGTCTTATGTTCATCTTTCTCTGATGTTGCAATTACTTGGGCAAAAGTGATTGTTAAATAATGCACTTTGTAGTTAGCAATACTAACTAAAAATAAACATATATTTCCGGTGAAAAATCGATATCGAAAACTTGACGACGTATTAGGAGTAAGAGAAAGTAAAAACCAATATAATTTTCAAATTGACATAATAGAAAAGGATAAATGATAAAGTTCCGTAAAGGCAAAGTCTTTTTTAATTGAGTCAAAAACCTGATGTGAAACGCTCACATGGCTTTCCTTACTCCAAGGTACATAGTTGCTCTTGTTTTTCGAACTCTAATATATAACGCTTCTTATTATTATAATTTATTTGTTTGTAATTGCCCTAATAATTAGTACGATTCAATTTTTTATGTCTTGCGCACAACTAGATTTTCATTGAACAGCTTCTTGCATTTCTACCTAATTCTCTTTTCCTTTGTTATTCAACAATGGAATGAAAATTCTGAATTTTTTCCGTATAGCTCACTTTAATTTTATAAAACAGTAAATATTATGTTAGAAATAATTTGATTTTTTGCATTTGTTTATAAAAAATTTTCATTACACAATTTGATAATTTATAAAATACCTACGAAGGGAAAGTTACTAAAAAAATTCTAAACTAGTTTTTCCAAAGCAATAATTAGCTATAAATAATTAACCAATCACAGTGTAGAAGTAAAGGTGTCAAAAGTGGACGTGGTCAACATAATTGTAAATTTCTGATTGGCCTAACTTACACCCACATTTCACACATTCTGTACTATACTGTGATTGGTCAAGAGTAAGTAAAAATAGTTTACAATGGTAAGAACAACAAAAATAAAAATAAAATCTGGTGTGAAACACTCACACGAATTTCTCTTACTTGCAGTTTACAAGATTTAAGTGACACATTTTCTTCAATCATAATTTTTCCTAAAATTTCTTGACTTCAATTTTATATCAAATAGGAAAATCTAAACTTAATAAAATGACTATTTTGAGGAAACCATACACTCCCCCTCCCATAAAACTACTATAAATGTACTTTCTTGCAAAAAAAAAAAGTGATAGATCTCCATAATAATAGTTAGTGTAACAAATTTAATGAAATCCGGCGGTGTTTTTCTACATAAAATCGTAGAACTGAAATAATTTCAGTAAAAACGCATTTCCGGTCATTTTTTTCTTAAACTCAGAATTTTTTTTTTTTGCCTCTCGAATAAGCCAGACATTTATATAAAAAGATAAGGATCAAAGTAGCTGATGAGCTCGAGACTAAGAACTGACATGAATTGACTGGCCAATTAGGAGTATCGAATTCTAGTGACCTAATTAAATCTTATTTAACATACACAAGTATTTCATTGTTTTCTTATATAATTGTAGAATTCGGAGTATACATGTTCCCATCATCCAGAAATAATACAGCAAGCAAATTCGCAAGTTGGGAACATCTTGATCTAAGGACCGCTCTATCTAAACGGTCTCTCCTTTTAATATATTAAATTGTTCATGCTCTGTCGATACCTTGGCTGGCAGTAACAACTGAATACTGCTTGCACTAAAATTTGTGTCTATATCTATACCAATTCTAGCTATGGTAGTGAGGTGAATAATTATAGTTAAATCTTAATCTGCATATAGTGGTGTAGAATCTCCTGCTGAAATTTCTGTATTTGTGGAACCAGAGTGTTTTGGGAATACACGGTTGACTGGCCGCATAAAATTGAACTTTTCCTTATTTGGAGATGTCATGTCCCTTTTCATTTGTCAGCTCGAGATAAGCTGCAACCATAAACTCAGAATTTCGACAACATATTTAATTCTAATTGATATTATTTAGATGATAGAATGTATATAATAAACTAAAATAGCGCTTTAGAAGAAAACATAACACCGCCCAAAAACAACTTTAATGAATTTTTCCGGAGAAATGTTTCAAATATAAGTTGTAGCTCTTTGTATGATACAACAAACACTTCTACAATTTCTCTTTCTGTCAACCGATTTTCTTAAAACAAATTTTCAATATTGGCAACATATTTAATTCCATTTAATATTATTTAAAAGCTACAATTATATAATAACTTGAAATAGCACTGTAAGGGAAAACATAACCACGTCTCTCCCCCTAAAGAAAAAAAATACTTATGGCGCAACAGCACCTGAAGGGCCAAGGGCTTGCCAGATGGCGATTTGAATAGGGGAGGGGGCGTGTAGTAGCACGCCGCAGTTCCCACACCGTTTAGTTCCGGCCTTCGCTACCTAGGGCGCTACTAACTGTAGCTTCCTACTTTTTATCACGTTGCTGGGCGGTCAACACCGACTTTGCCCTCACGGAAATCGAACCCTGAATTCTCGCACGAAAAGCGAGTGCGCTAGCCACTAGACCAATGCGTGAGGACCCCAAAAGCTACCTTAGATGATTTTGCCTAGAGAAATGTTTCAAAAAAAAGTTGAAGGTCTTTGCACTTGTAGTTAATAATTTAAAGAAAATATTTTCTGAAAAAATTCCAAAAACTCGACAATTTATTCTGCAAAATCGCACTTCCGGTAAACCTACATTCTTCAAATTTGGAATTCCATCAATGTTTTTGTGTATTAATATTATGTTGGTGGTAAAACCATATATTATACTAAAGTGTTACTTTAGTGGAAAGCATAACGCTAGTGTTCCCCCCCAGAACCCCCAAAATCAATTTTCCTAGGAAAATGTTTCAAATAAAAGTGACGATAGGTTTGTGTATGTAGATACAGTAAAATCGCACTTCCAGTTGATGGATTTTGCCCGAAATCTTCGTATCTGATGCAATGGTAGTGCCTAAAAGGAATATCAAGTTTGAGCTTCATGTGACTTTTCGTCTTTGAGATCTTTTGTTAACATACACCATATACACACACACACACACACACACACATATCTATATAATTTTCACATATACACATATATTTTGTTCGCCTTCAAAAGTTATTCTTCATTTTGTAAAATTTTCAATTTTTCTACTTTTTCTCATAAAATTGATTATATCTCAAAAAGATTTTCACATAAATCATATTCAATTACACCTTTGGAAAGAGCATTAAATTTCCTATAAGAAACAGAAGTTTTATTTTAATTGAATTAATTATAAGGTTTTTTCAGACACTTTAAACTCAACTCTACAGCGCTTCGACTGTTAAAAACAACTTTTCAATAGTATTTTCTTATAAATTTCTTTAAGGCTAGCGTATGGTCCGGTTACAGAAAAAATAACATTTTATCTGCTTTCCAACGATAATAATATCATGGGGTTTCTTTATTGTTTTGTTAAAGAAAATGCGAAATAAATTAAAAAAACAACAAAATGAAAATTGAGAACTGTTACAAAAATATCCTAGGTTAATTAACAATCCTGGAATGAACTTTGGAATTGTAATCTCACGATAGAAATCCGTCTAATTCTAGTAAACCGAAACATTTCGTCGTGATTTAGCTGGTCATACATTCAAAATGCCACAGTTCTCTGACATAGAATACCGAGATATGGTTTTGATTTATGGGTTTTGTAATGGCAGCGTGTCGGAAGCTGCAGCTGAGTATGCTCGTCGTTGGCCTAACAGGAAACCATACAAGCAGCGTACCAAACACTAGGGGAAACCGGTTCTGGGAGAATTAACTACCGAGGAAACTTTGATCGTTCCGTTTGAAACTTTGACCATCCCGTCGAAGATACCTGTGCACCGTCTGATGTGACAAACCTAGCGACAATGCCACTCTGCGTGTGCTAAGGGTAGAATCGTCGTCAGACACATTTAAAATGCGTTGACATGAATTTTCGTTAGAACGGTCAAAGTTTCCTCGGTATTTTATTCTCATAGACCCGGTTTCCCCTAGTCTTTAATACGCTGCTTGTATGGTTTCCTGTTAGGCTAGGATTATTAATTAATCTTAGGATATTTTTGTAACAGTTCTCAATTTTCATTTTGTTGTTTTTTAATTTATTTCGCATTTTCTTTAACAAAACAAGAAAGAAACCCCATGATATTATTATCGTTGGTAAGCTGGTGAAATGTAGATATTTTTTTTCTGTAACCGGACCATACGCTAGCTTAAAGAAATTTATAAGAAAATACAATTGAAAAGTTGTTTTTAACAGTCGAAGCGCTGTAGAGTTGAGTTTAAAGTGTCTGAAAAACCTTATAATTAGTTCAATAAAATAAAATTTCTATTTCTTATAGGAAATTTAATGCTCTTTCCAAAGGTGTAATTGAATATGATTTATTTGAAAAACTTTTTGATATATAATCAATTTTATGAGAAAATGTAGGAAAATTGAAAATTTTACAAAATGAAGAGTAACTTTTGAAGGCGAACGAATCGGACCATGGTTTATTAGAAATTTTTTGTTCCAAATAAAGTGAAAAACCATATCCCGAAGTATTGCCAGAGGTTGCTGTTACACCCGGTATATAATATATGTACACATACAGACCATTCGCTGAAAACACTGTTTTCATATTCAGGAACCTCAAAACTTTTATTTCAATACTTTCTCTTACTAGACGTGAGAGAAAGCAAAAAAAATTGAAGGAACTTCATTTAATAATAACTTCAAAACCAAGTAGAGCGCAATATTTCAAACATAATCAAATAGTGAACTCGATCAAGTATAACGGGAAGTTTTTAATAGTTCAAACCAAAACTAGAAACTAGAAAATCTGGTATGGAACTAAACTAGATATATGAAAAGGGAAAGAATGTATAAAAAAAAATAAAAATAAACAATAATACATATAAAATATTTGCAAGCCCCTTTTTCAATATGAGGAAATATATTCTCTAACAATACAAATATCATGAAACCTGTATGTAAATTCTTGAACTAAATTATCTAACTAACAGATATCAGGAATAAGGACTTGATCTAAATTATAATATTTGTAAATAACATAATACAGAACCACGTCTACACATTCAGACATTTGCACTTTAAATTACCTTTCTTCTGTTCACATTCCAGTTCTCCTAGTGCTCGTCACACAGCCAATTTATACTTCCTGTAGACCTATCCTGACTCCTGATGTATTCAATTGAGAACTGTTCCAAAAGCTTCTTGAAGACATGACAGTATCTTTAAAAACAAGAGAACAAATTGACGAACGACGCAGTTCATGACTTGACTAATATATAGACATCCGCTCGGAATTCAACAGTAAGACTACCAACTCAAACTTCTCATGAGACAAACCTTCCTCTCATATTAGGATGTTAATAACAAACAAAGATCAGTCTAGTGCCAAACCAGATATCCTTCAGACCCACAAGACAATTAAAAAATGCTTTGGCGAAATTTCGATTGGACACACACAACACAATGTTTTTTTTTTTTTGAAAGGGAGGCCAATGCACTGCGACCTTTCGATCTATTGTGCTATGCCCCTGGGTGCCGCAGGCTATTTGTTCACAGCACCCGAACAGAAGTCCCAACTGAACATCCGTTCTACAAAACCTCTATCAGGAATCGTAATACCCTGATAGGCTCTACAGAGGGTATATCCCCTCCTCCACCTGGTAGCTACCGAGGTTCTAACACAATGATTACACAGCCACTCTTACAACCGACGGCAACAAGACAAATACTTCCTTTTCGAGAAACACCCTCCCCATTACGAAAGGACGACATGATATGGGCCAAATCTGAAAAGGAAAAGGCGAACTTGTTTGCTGAACATTTGACCGCAGTACAGTTTTAAACCCCATACAGACGTCTCTGATACAGATTTTTCTAACCAACTAAACGAACTCTTCATTCCCCTTCAAATCTAGCCATCTCTAATGCCATCTCTCCTTCCGTCGTTTTCTTACATTATTAAATATCTTCCTCTAAGAAGAGCACCTGCTTATGATTTAATTTTCTCAAAAGTATTAACACTTCTCCCGAAAAAAGCAATAGTCTAGACACAACTCAGTTATCACATATTTCCCCATGCATTGGAAATTCTCCGTAATTCAAATGATTCCAAACCTAACAAACCTCATCATCTTCAAACTTTCTACCAACCTGTAAGCTTTCTACCATTATTGGGAAAAATTTAAGAAATCTTCTTCTCAAATTTTTCTATTGTATTCTTAATCTTCAAAAGATCTTTCTTCACCGCCAGTTCGGATTTTGCAACTTTCATTCCACTATTCATCAATGCCATCGCCTAGTAGATCTTATTGCTCCTGTTTTAAGCGGAAGCATTATTGCTCAATATTGGTTAAGCATTTGATCTATTTGGCATCGGGGCCTACTGTGGAAGCTGAAACAATTTCTTCCTCACACTTACTTTCTATTCTATAATGTAAAAGTGACACTGACTGCCTGGGCTTCACACTAAAATTGTAATATGGTAGAGAGGTAAAGAGTAAGGTAGATGACACATTGTGACTGCCGAGTGAACTGTGCTATATATCTCGTATATGACCCGTCGCTGTATTCAAGCAGTTTCTCTCACTCTAGTCCGAGAGAGTGGTCCTGTCATTTTGTCTCTCTCTCTCTCTCTCTCTGCTATGGATCCCTCTCTTAGGATCTCATTACATCATCCCCTATCCTGAAGAAATTTTTCATATGTGAAGTTGGTACCCAGATCTGTAAAAGATATTTAGGCGTACCGTATCTGGTGAATATATTATTACAATAATTTGAGTAATGATTTCCGCTTTTTGGTTTGTCATGGGAAGCATCTCCAAATAACGTGAATATTGACAAATTATCATTAATATATATTTATATTCTTCACCTGTATCGCTGTTCACAGATGCATCCAGGGGTCCAACTACGTCAACGGAAATGGTTTGCCAGACATTTTTTGGTACATTGAATGTGCCTAAAGGTGGTTTATAGGCGTCTTTTGTTTTTTCTTGTTGACAGCTAAAGCAGGTTTGAACGTATTTTTGTAATAATAATAATAATAATAAAGTGTTTATTTTTCATTTATATGAACATGACAATGAAAATGAATATCAAAAAAGAACACATTTGAATGGACATAGTCCATCAGCAGAGTAGCACAACTGTCTCATAAATAAACAAAAAATTCACATTCGATACAAAAACAAAAAAAATGAAATTAATACAATTTACATACATACAATTATTGAAATAAAACAAAAATATAAAATATATAAATCACACAAATCAATATGACCTCGGAGAATAAGAGAAAATATACAATATCTCACACTTCGGTTTATGAAAAAGAATTACTTAAAAGAAAGAAACTAGTAATTAAAATTATCTATCATAAACTGTCTGTACCTCCCTGCATATATGCAAAACATATTAAGACGTTTCTAATTCTTACCATTTAAATATTTCAAAGAATTGAGGTTTACTTGACTGCATTTTCCCAAAACTTCTAACTCTAAATTCCCCCAATACCAGGACACACGGCAATATAGTCATAAACATCCTCTACTTGACCCAGATTACATAGACTACACAAATGCTCTTGCTCGTTTCTCCCAACTCTAAAATTTAATCCTAAGAGGTGTCCTCTAACTTTGAATATATTTTTCATCATAATAAAATTATTATCATCTGAAATATTTATAGTTATGTAAAGTCAGTGACAAATCTTTATATATGGTACGAAAAACAGAACCATTTGCTTTTGTCAATAAATTACATTTGAATTCTTTAATTTTATCCAGTAAATTGACTGTATTAGATGCGCAATGTTATTTCACAATTATATTTATTACATACATTTATAAAATTTTCATGCCAAAACAATTTTCTATTAATAATTTCCCGAGCAAGCAACTTGGTTAACCAGGAATTGTCTAATGAGAATACTTTATGAATATACTTTATATGCAGGGATAATGTAAAGATATATAACGGGCTAGCCCCTCTTTCCAAATATATTATATAGTCTGGAGAATTTCGAGGAAGAGAGAATATTTTTTTAATAAAAAAGGTGTATACTCTTTCAATTGAAGCAAACCGCATAAAACCCCAAGCTTGCGCAGCATAACAAATAACTGCTCTCGAGACAGCGTTATAAACTTCCAATTTCGCAGATATGGGGGCATCATTATTTTTTAATAAACTACCTAGGTCAAATTTATTCCAAATTTGGCTGTCGATACTTTTTCTAGGAAATGCTGTCTAAAAGAAAGCCTTGGCGACAAACGAATCTCCAGATATTTATAGTCATTTACTATTTCTAAATTTTCTCCTAAATATGACCAGTGTTCATTTCGCGCTAACCTTCCACCATTTCTAAAAACCATATTTTCGACTTACTTAAGTTTACTGATAAGTTCCATGATTCACAATAAAGAGACAGATTATTTATCATTCTTTGAAATATTGAGGGGTGATCAGCCATTATAACAATGTCATCGGCGTATAATAAACATCTAATGTTTATACCCGCTATACGTTACCAACTTCCAAGGCCTCATGTATATCATTTATGTACAACGAGAACAATAGGGGTGATAATAAACATCCTTGTTTCAAACCCATTTTCGTGGAAAAGCTCCTCGTAACGCCCTCCGGAGTCCACACACTGGCCTCTGTCTGTTTATACAAACTTTGCACCACACTTATGAATTTAGTCGACACACCCATCGTATATAATTTATAAAAGATTATTATTTATTTGGCGAGTCAAATGCCGACTTAAAATCGATAAAACAACAATATAATTTTTCCCCTTTATTTCTAGTTTTCAATTCGATAGTATTAAATAAATTGAAAATGTTGTCCACTGTCGAATATTCTTTTCTAAACCCGGGTTGGTATTCCAACAAAACATTATTTTCAGATACCCATGTTTCTAACCTCTGCAAAAGCAAACCAGTAAATAATTTGGAAATGCAGTCTCAGAGAAATCCCTCTGTAATTCCCTGCAACATTTACATCTCCTTTTTTAAGTAACGGAAAAATTATCGATCGCGAAAAACTCGCAGGCACATCCGATGATTCAAATATGTAATTAAATAGATACAGAAGATTCTTCAAAAAATTTTGTGGGCTATTCTTAAAAATTCAAAAGTAACGCGATCAAAACCGGGCGCTTTTCCATTCTTTACCTTATTTATTACTTGTAATAACTCCTTGTAATTAAAGTCATTATCCATGGATGTTACCACTGTTAAGGGCGGTGCAAAACTTATTGACTTCGAATGACCAACCGGATTTAACAAACTACTAAAATGCTCTATCCATTCATCACTTTTAATTGCAGACGAACAAATAAAATTTCTATTTCTCAATTCTTTAATAATTGACCAAAATTCTTTAGAATTTTGAACTTTCTTTAATTGTTTATTCAATGCCGAAAAATATTCTCTCTTTTTATTTTTACACAAAAGCTTATATTCTCTATTACAAATAATATACTTATTTTTGATAAATTCTAACCCAGTTTTTCTAAATAGGTATAAAAGCCTAAAACATTTATTTCTTAATACGTATTTTTATACATCATCTGAGATGTTTGGCCAACTGAATTGTGTTTTTATGCGTTCATACGTTTTCTGCCTACCATAATGTGCTGATAGTGGTTTCGTGATAAAGGCGTAGAACAGTATCACGCAACCCCGACAGTACTAGAATGCAGTCATCAGAAATTATAACTAAAAGGCCTTGTTCACGGATTTTGTAATTTTTCGAATTTCTTAACTGCTGACATTCTGGATCGTCAGCTTGTTGCTGAGCAATTTCAAGTAAATCTATGGTCGTATAATATTCATCATCAACTGCCCGGTCAGTACTGATACAACCTATATATCGGCTTAAAGCATCAGCATGCGCGATATTTTCCCCAATTTATGCTCTATGTAGAAATCAAATTCAAATTAAGCGACCATCTATAAATTTGGAGTGAGAGTCTTTCAGATTTATGAGCCACTGTAGAGCTGAGTCGTCCGTAATCATTTTTAATTCTGTATCCGTAACTTATGTAACGATACTGTTTGCAGCCAAAGAGAATAGCTCACAATTCTCTCTCTGTGGTACAAAGTTTGGACTCAGTATCTGTAAGTACCATTTATCTGTGGCTCAAAATTGCTGAGATGCCAACGTTACTTGCATCCGTGGTTAAAATAAATTCATACTGATTCCACTGTATGCCAGAATGGGTGGAGAAATTAAATTTTGTTTGAGAATTTGAAATGCCAATGTTCACTGGGGAGACCACACAAACGAAGTTTTTCTTGGTTAAATCAGTTAAGGGTTTGGCTATTTCTGCACAATTATATATGAATTTGCGGTAAAAACCTACAAATCCTAGGAATGCCGTAACATCTTTTAATTTTTTCAGAATCGGATAGTTTTCGACTACTTTTAATTTTTCATAATCTGGAGAAATGTCTTTTTTGCTCAATGTATAACCTAAATATTTGCATTCCTCTTTGAAAAAGTCTATACAAAGATTGCCCTGTTGCAATTTTGTCAGAATATTTTGTGTGGATGATAAATGTTCATGAACTGTTTTGCCATGAAATAATATGTCGTCGAAGAATGTATGATAAATGTCACCCGTGTACCTTGTTAAAATTTTATCCGTGGGGCGTTGGTAGGACGCACTAGCGTTGTTTAATCCGAATGGAAAGGTAAGAAATTTGTAAGTGCCGAATTGTGTGATGAATGTGATTTTGTCTTGTGAAAAGCGTTTGATATGTCGAGTGTTGTGAAGTATGTTGGGTTGTGTAATGTGAATAAAATGTATTGGATGTCGCGAAGAGGATAAATTTCAGATGTGGTGATTGCGTTTAATTTACGCAGATCAACCACATACCCGTACTGTTTCCGTAAATGGGTTATGTCGTTTGGATCGACTTTTGTCTGATCCGCAGACTTCTTCTTAACCAGAATTACCGGATGAGCCCAGTTACTAGTACTCGGTTCGATTATTCCTCTATCCAGATTATCCTATATGAGAACTTTCATATGGGGGCTTTTGAGTGAGAAGTTTGTAAGGTCTACTGTGCACAGATGGATGATTTTGTGGGTCTATGTGGTGTGTTATATCTGTAAATTTTGTTTTGTAGTCTTTATCATGTGTGAATGTGCCATAAAATGGAAAGAATGTTTCAACAATCTTGTTGTGGAGAGAGATGAGTAAGTTTTTGGCATAGTTGTTGTTGGAAAGCATGTAATTGTGTTTTTTCTTTGTGTGAAAGTGGTTGAATGGAATTTATGGTGTGTTTGTGTGATGAATTGTATATCTTCGGGTTGTAAGCGATTGGAAAATGTTTGGTGATGGGGATTTCATGTTATGTGGTGTTTATTAGTGTAATTGCACAAGCATTATTATGTACGTTTGTCAATGTGTGGCAAGTAAATCCTATGGGGAGATCGTCATGTTGTGATAAAATTTGCGTTAACTATATGATTTTATGTCGAGTTGCCAATGTTTCGGTAGTGTTGTGTTCGGTAATGTGTATCTATTGATAAATAAACGTTTGACAGACCTTAGTTGGGGATAATTTGATTTGTAATTGATTTTAGAATGAAGTTTGATTTTTCGGGCCTCAATTTGACATGACTGGCACCTATGAGTGAATGCGAAGCTCTTTTGTCGATTAACGCTTTTACTTTTTTGTTATTTATTGTAAGCATAATTAATAAATTATTTTTGTCGTGGAATGCCGTGATCAATACAGATTAGTCGCTTGAGAAAACGGCTGAGCGCCTAGTCGTTTTTTGAATTAAACCAACATTCTTTAGCTGTGTGCCCACGCTTCTTTGCACATATCTGGCATGTTGGCGCTTTGAAGTATTGCTACTATTAAATTTATAATTGTCACTATTATTATTATTATTATTATTGTAATTTTGTTTTTCATATTAAGCCTACTTTGCCTGAACGGACAGGTTGGCTGATGTTGTGGCTTTTTGCCAAAATTAGTGCGCGTGTTATTATGACTTTTATTACTGCAATCGCGATTCCAATGTTCACCCTGACAAAATTTGCACAGCGACGGTGGTTTGGAAACTAGGGCTTCGCTATCGTCGATTTGTTACAACTTGAAATTGTAGTTTGCATTCATTGTGTCTGTGCACACCAGCACAATGCTTGCAAGGCGATGGCGGTTTTTCAATGGATTCTACAGGCGTGTTTGCCTTTTTTATAGCAAATATTGAACCTTGCGGTTCTGAATTTTGTATATCCCTAAGGGCTGTGGCATAGGCTTGCGCCTCATCAAGGGTTTTAGGGACTTTAATCTGGACTTGCGCCTTTATTGAATTTGGTAAAGATTTAATAAAGGCTTCAGTTGTTAATGTATCTACTAAGTTTTGCAGAGTTAGCAGTGGATTCTTTTGCGCTTTGAAAAGAAGAAGTAGAAATGTGTTTAATGCGATCAGGAAAAGCCTCGAGAATTTCATTGGGATTCTGATGTACGCTGGTTATCTGCTATGAAAGAATTATGGGTGTTTTTTTCTTTTTTGAATCTATTTATCAGATTTGCTATTGCTGTCTGATAAGTTGAAATTATATTATTGTTCGCGCATTGGTTTTTCAATGTATCAAAATAAATTTGTGCGGGATCAATCAATTTTAGTATTAAAATTTCTAATTTGTCTCCCAGACCATTCAGAGAAGACACTGTAATTATTGAGTTGGTCAATGAAGCTAGTAACATCACTATTGTGCGATCCATCATCAAATACCGTAAGTTATTGATCGTTTAAATATTTCTTATGTTAACGAGATTTGCCAATTGCGGATTTTTGCTGACCATCAATTGTATATGCAGTCATATTTTCTATTTTCGCTAAGCGTTCTTTAAGTATAATCAAATTACCGCTTTTTGGGAGATTGTGTTTTTTAAGATTTTTATTATATCGGCTCTTTTCATAAAAAAAAAGTCGATAAATTTGATAAAAATAGTGGGGACGCAAGCAAAAAATATATAATATATATATATATATATTATAGATATTTTATCACGCAACCCACTGGTCCCATCTAGGAGAGAAAGCAGGTGCCTCAAGTTCTCCTAGTGGCCGCTAGGAAGCGCTGGCGGCGCGCTCTAGCTCTTTTCAGAATGTTCGAGAACCTTTCAGACCCTTATCCACCGGTATAAATAGTGGAACAACAGTCAGTTTAGGGATTCTCTTGTTACAAACAGAGTGTGCGTTTGTGAATAGTAAATAAAAAGTGAACTAAGTGTAATTTTGTTGGTTTAAACTGTGTATTAATTATTATTAAACGTTTTGTTTGTAATTTATTGTGTTAAACAATGAATTGGTGTTTTTTTTTTTTTTTTTTTGAAGTTTGGAGTGTTTTATCTAAACGAACCCACTTAGAAACTAGTTGCAATAGCTACTTCAGGAGGAAAACGTTATATATATATGAAATTGAAAAATAATGAAGATAAATATATGAAATTGCAAAAAAAATGAAGACTTATCTTTCTTCTTCGAAAATGCTGAAGCTGAACGAAACGCGGGATTCGAAAACGCTCCAATAGTGTAATGGGTAAGATGAAGGAAAGAAAATGGTTTGGTTTAGATTAATAAACTAGATATGGCTGAACACTGTATAATGTAAAAGTGACACTGACTGCCTGGACTTTACACTAAAATGGTAGAGTATGGTAGAGAGGTAAAGAGTAAGGTAGATGACACGTTGTGACTGCCGAGTGAACTGTGCTATATATCTCGTCGCTGTATTTAAGCAGTTTCTCCCACTCTAGTCCAAGAGAGTGGTCCTGTCATTTTTCTCTCTCTCTCTTTCTCTCTGCTATGGATCCCTCTCTTAGGATCCTATTACAGTACAGTGAGCAGATTCCTCGACTGGCTCATTACATATCTGTATTTCATGCAGGCCCGTGCATTTTACAAATTTTGTGAATGATTGCAGTAAGCATGAGTGAATTGTATGTATCAGGAGATCTATAAAAATGTAGGAAGTTGGAGGTTCACAGTTGTGCGTCGCGCTGGAGAATTTAATATATATATTATATATATATAAAAAAATTCTTTGTGTTAGTATAGAAAAGTGTATATTCTTATTACATTTTTTGAAATAAGAGTGGGGGTTACAAGCACGTTGAACATTAGTTACGATCTTACGAACGAACTTACCCGATCTTACCCGGAGTTAAAAAAGTTAGAAATGGTCTGTGTATATCTGTGATTATGAATGTGAAGAGCATAGCTCAAAAATGAAAACCCGTGGAAAGTTGAAACTTGCTTTCCGTTTAGGTGTCACCATGGGAAATGACCCTACGTTATCTGTCAAAATTCCCCAACCGAAGTACCACTTCACTAGTTTTTTTTGTTTTTTTTTACTATTTTGCAATTTTCTCAAAAACACTACAATTATATAAGTATAATTGGTAGAGAAATATTATTATTCAACGATCTGCAAACAAATTAGCTTTAAATTTGTCTTAATGCTTATCTTAAATGTAGCTTAATGTGTCTTTCTCTAGAGCTACTGGAGCTCCTTGTGAGAGACACTCTCTGGTATTTATACTTTCAATTTTAACATTAATTGCCACAGACAATTATTTAGTTTAAATTATTTTTTCCAAACACTTAATTTATTACCATTTAACACTTCATAAGGTAACCAAATATCCTGCAAGGGTTGCTTGCCTTCATAACTGTTGTAACATAAATATAGAGGACCTAGACGTTCCGGGTTAGATGTTTCGTTAATGAAGAGTCTAGTTAATTTACATAGTCCACGGTGGATCGAAATATGTTACTATATGTTTGTTGTGTGTAGTAGCTTGTTTTATATGTAGTAGGATAATTCTCCTTAGAGAGAAAGTTATTACTTGCAACTGACTTCTATTTATTTGAATTCAACACATTTTTAGCCAAGGCTAAAGAGATTCTATATGACATGAATGGAACGATAAGCAAGAGTTAATAGGAGCTTTATCACAACAGAAAGAAACGCCCTAATCGGCGCAATTGAAAAGGAAATTGGTGAGGGATATGAAATTGATGAGGGGTATATGTCGGAGATGAGAAGATAATATGTGCTAAGGAATATTTGGCCAGGGCAGAAGAATTTCATGTAGCCCTGACTCAGTGATGCAGAAGGAATTTGAATATAAAGATTAAAACAAATTAATTATATATGTTATTATTACTGAGTCATCTGGTTGTTTCCATTGAAATGTAAGTTTGAATTTAGATTGATATGGAGAACGGACGTTGATCGTTAAATAGATTGTTTAATTTCAGTCCATATTCGTTATTAAACTATATTGTTTCTTTTGTAATAGTGTAGTTAATTTGTTTATTTCTAAAGTATTAAACATCAGAATGGTAAACCAAAAGTCAATGAATGAATCACCTAAATAAATTTAACTTCGACATCTGAAATGGGGTATTTTTAGCTTCGACATTAGAAGTGGGATTAAACGCTCTACCTCAAGTACAAAATGAGACTACAGAGTCGTGAGGAGAAATTTTCAAGTCACAAAATCAAAGTCTGACACAGAGAAGTCTGATAATGATGATTAATTTGTTTTACTTTTGATTTTTTATAAAAGAAAATTGTATAGATTGTTTTCAGTTAATTACAACTTTGAGTCAAGCATATAAGGCACTGCTGCTAGATCGTCCAATCTTCGAAGAGCTGGTCGCAATTTTAAGAAGTTTGTTGCGGAGTATATAATACTGAGACCCCTTCTTTATTTGCAGAGCAGCCAGCCAAAGAAAAATGGACAGATTGCTGTTTCTATAGTACTTGTTCGTATCGTGCAGTTTGATGGACGCTTAGTCATTTCTACTAGTGACTTCAAGAATTGAAGGCTGTATCTTATAAACGATCAATGTTGCCATTTAATTCAGGTGAGCAGTCTCTTTGATAAATGCACAAATATTGAAATGAATTCCTGGTGGAAAGTGTAACCATATGTCAAATGAGCAAATTTGGAAATAGACAACAACCTGATTTGCTACCATCAAACCCTTCTAAAAACGATCAAAATACATCCAACAACACGAAGGAAGAAAGTAATCTGCTTCAGATGTAACAAGGAAAGTCATTTTGCCAGCAATTGCGCCCTGATAACGGTATCAGACGGTGCCCCAAGCCACGTAGCCACTAAACGAGTGAATTTGTGAAATCAACCTTATGAATTAGATTATTCATAACGCTGAGTCATTACAAGTTCATTTTTGATTCTGGGGGAAAAAGTTCTCTCTTAAAAACTACCTCTTCAATTGTACTGTAAATCAACTAACAAAAGGTTCTCCTTTAAAGCTTATGTTTAAGAAAATAGCGAAATCTTTAAATCTTTGTCTTTATTGAGGACCATATTTGGAATTGTCTTAGCTAAAGTGAAAGAACAAAAAGCCCAAAATATAGAGAAAAATGCAAAATTTGATAGATAATTTGTTCATGATAAAGCTAAATCTTCTAGAATTTTATCCGTAGTAGCAGTTTCTTTTTGACTGGTTTCAGATTCTCATTTATCGAAAGAATATGGTTACCAAATTCCTGTTACCAAGTTGACTTCAACTCTAAGTTTCTGTCACGCATCACATAATCTAAATCAGCATTGCGTACCTAACCACATATACAGAAAAGCAAAATTGTCCAAAATCTCGGTGGAGGTTTTTTATTAATACAACAAGGGAAAGAATCAAACAAAATTAGATCCTGAGTTCAGAAGTTCTTTTAAGTTAGTTAAACTACAAAGTGGTGAAATGCTATCCTTAATTCTAATAGGATATACTCGTGGGTAAGGAAGGCGCCTGAAATTGGTTTCTTTTGATGATAGCAGTGGGGTTAGTTCCTCTGAGATGACTAAATAAATGCTTAAAGGGATGAACATCATCTGTTTTTCCTGCTTGGACTATGTCGTAGTCATAGTAACTGCGCGACGTGGGTCGTTCACTACGCGATGCGCTGCCGATCAGGCGGATGAACCATTAGCATTTCAACAAGATCTAACCGAAGGACTGAGTTGAACTACGATAATTTGCGAGCAGGTCTTGGCAATATAATAATTCCAAGCCAAGGTCTGTGTTGGTAAAGTATGTCCGAAGGGCCGAGACAAACAATATTAATCGAAAGAGTCTAGCAATGGTGGAATAAAAAACAAGTAATAATAAAATTATTATAATACAAAAAGATTGTAATAAAAATCATTAAAAAGAAATTTATAGCTTGTTTTATTTTAAAACCTCCAGTTAATGTCTTCCTGCCAGATCAGTATTTTCTGTTTTTTTTCTCTTAGAATCCCTTCTTTTTTTTCTTGCATTTTTATTATTTGGTTTTTCGCCACTTGTCTAAGATCTTCTTGTTCATTCTCAAACTCCCGAACCATTTCTGTTTCCATTAATTTCTTTATCCGCCTGTCTTAGATTCATTTCTTTTTGATACAATCATTGATTCGATCGGTGACATTCCATTACTTCGAACATAAGTTTAATTCAGAATTCTTGCACGTCGATGAACATATTTGTACCTTCAACACAAGAGTTGGGCCTACAACATTTAATTTGGCTAAAACTAAATTAGCGATCTGTTCCACTTGTCCGTTAACCCTTGGTAGGCCGGTGGTTACATTATGTAAGAGAGGTATTTTCCGTGATAGCCTGCTTCTTTTTGTAATCATCGACCAGTTTCAAGCGTTCGCCCATCATCAAGATGTTTTTGTCAAAACGTGTGATAACATAGACTTGCCCAGAGCAAATTTAGTTGATACACCATCCACAACAATTTTACATTATGTAACTGTACACTTTCTTCCGCACAATAGCGTTGAACTCTTCACTTGTAAAAACGATCCCACGATCAGTTAGTGTCTTGCTGCCAAGATTGCTATTTTCTTCTCTGTGGTCAGAATTCGCCGAGTGATACTGTAAGAAATGTTTTGATTTCAGAGCAAAGACCCTGGAGGGGTCACTGTCAGAATTGGCCGTTTTTATTTACCATGCTTATTTATCTTTAAATGAGATTGGTAATATGTTGAGAGAGATATCGTTGTAATGCATTTTAAAGGCATTCTTTAATGGGGGGGGGGAGATATGACGTTACGAGAGTACCCTATACAAAATTTAACGGGGGAACAAAATTGATTTCCACAAACTGGAAGGAAATGTAATAAGAGGTACATGCATCATGCTTTATTTTAACAATCATGCTTGCTTTTTTTTTTTTTATTTTATAAATGTACTAGCTAAATCCGGCCACGCTTAGCTGTGGCTCAGTCTGATTTTAATTGTTAGGGGAAGTAAATAGAAGTACACAGATTCAGCAAGAAAGCACATCACTCAGTTTAATACCCTACTTTGCATTGCTGGGAACTGAAAGGAAAGAAAAAAAAATGTTTTTATCTGAAAGTCTTTTTTTATTGTAAAGCTTATAAGGAGTTGAGAAAGAGGTTCTCAGAGCCCGCCACGCGTCTGCGTCTGTCTATTTCTGCCAAATCTGCGAAACGCTCGGAATTTCCCGTTTCCGTGGGAACTTCGGAATAAAAAT